>JAOQMM010000001.1:17620816-17633690 GCA_027563515.1 Erythroxylum platyclados
GCTCCTACTAACTCTTTAAATGACTGGACAGATAACAAAACTTTCAGGCAAATTTGTGGGAGAGATACAGAGAATGTTATCAACTATATAACCCACCTTTGAAAATCTCTTGTCCCTTTCATAGTCAAGGCCTGGAGGTGCATTTTGTAAGGTCATCAATAAGACCTGCAATCACAACGCAAACCAATAAAACAAGAGATAATTAATTTGTCCCATGAGTTGTCTGGAGGTCAGTTGGTTATCACCCTAGTCTCACATGCCACCCTGGCTTGACTGGGCTCAAACATTAAGATGCTATCTGTCTCTCTCAGTCTATCTCTCTCTCTCTCTCTCTCTCTCTCTCTCTCTAATCTACCAATAAAAAAAGGAAAAGAAAAAGAATAACAGAAGACAAAACAAAAGCTTATCATGTTCAGAATGCATGGCAAGTATCAACAGATGAACAACTCACTTTCATCGGTGGATACTTTGAGAAAGGAGCATGACCATGAGCAAGTTCAAGAGCTGTTATTCCGAAAGACCAGATGTCTGCTCTGCTCACAGATGAACATTGTTCAAGGATTTGAGAACATAGAAAGATACTCAATGGAACTAAAAACATAAATGAAAATCATAAATTCAGATCCATCTTACTTGAAATCATATCCATTTAACTGCTGCATAACTTCTGGAGCCATCCTGAGAAACAGTAGTGGAAAGGACTTTTCATCAAACTAGTAATTTAGAGTAGTTTTCAAAGGTCAATTTGGTAAGTAGAAAGTATGGAAAAAACTGCTAGCTGTACCAGCATGGAGTTCCAACAAAAGTGTTTCTAGAACGTTGCCTATCTCCTGTATCAAACATGCAAGCTGAAACCCCAAAATCTGCCAATTTAACTGCACCATTTGAATCAACTAGAATGTTCCCAGCCTGCAAAGAGAAGGTAAGAAAACAGATTAAGAAAAGGTATTATGGAAGTTCCAAACCAAAATAGTAAAACTTGAAAAGTCCTCTAGATACATTGAAAAAAGAAAATGCAATGGACGTAATGCAAGGAAAACCATCAAGACTAAAGTTTAACCAAAAAATTTCATGCCTCGCATAAGATGTTGCATTTCCAAGGGAACAAAGGTTAATCTCTCCTACATCTAATATGCATGCACAAACACAGGCAGGCAAGCAACACTCTACAACTCCTTCGAAGCAACCAGAATTTTCTATTTTTGTTCGATTTTCTGATATGCAATAGACGTGGTTTATTAAAGAAAATTAGATGACCATAGCTACCACATAAATACTTCAAAAGGCAAACAAAACCAACAATAGGACAATAAGAGACTATGCACACGATATACCTTAACGTCTCTATGAATGTGCCCTTGGCCATGAAGATAAACAAGAGCTTTCAGAGTCTCACGTAATAATGTAGCAATAATAGGCTCTTCAAAACCTTCTGGATAAGCAGATTTCATTATATGAAGGCAGGAACCTCCATCCATGTACGGCATCACAACGCAAAGGTTGTGTCCAGTACTAAAAGAGCAATGTGCTCGCAACACATTTGGATGATCAATTAAGGTCATTGTCTGTACCTCACGTCGGGTCCCATCCTGTATTACTTAACATAGTGAAGGTTCCTTTATAGAAAACATAAATTTTGGATAACATGAGAAAACTTTCTAGAGGTTAACACGTATATAAACTCTAGTATCAAGAGTTCCGAAAGAAAAATGAATGTCTTACAAGGTCACTGTTGCACTTTTCCAAATCAAGAACCTTAATAGCAACTATCTCATTAAGTGGAATGCAGAGAGCCCTATAAACAGTGGCACTAACACCTTCACCAACTTCTTCATACTGCTTGTAATCATTTGCACTGACAGGAAATCTTTTCCCCAAAGTGTTCTCCATGGTTTCCTCTTATTGACCACCATTAACACCCTCTTTACTACAGGATGACCCAACAAACCTGAATATAATATATACTTTAGATAGAAGAATTAGGTTGATATGTCGTTTCTTCCAATTTGGTAGTATTTTCCCTTCTTCCAAAGAAAATGTTACATGAATCTCGGGACTTCATCAAAGTGATTTCTCCAGGATGTTTCCTTTCACGTAGAACTAATCAAAAGTGTAAAGAAGCCCAACTTATCTTAAATAACAACTGATCACATGCCTTTCCCACAATCACATGTCAAAGTACTTTACAGGCTACCGCTGGAATCAATTATCAGTCAGCAGATAAAGCCCAAATTAAAAAGAAACCAAACAATCAGTAGAAGTACGCCTTGAGAATATACAGAACGAGGCTTCTTTTACCTGACAAAAAGGACTAACTCAATGAAGCCAAACATAGAACTGGAAACTATATCTTTCGGATGATAAGCACTGTGTTTGGTCAAACAGGCAATTGCTAACAAGAAGACCTGCATGATGAAAAGAAAATAAAATCCAACACTAATCATTTCAAGGATTCAAAGAAAAGTACCTTAAGATCATAAAATTCCAGATACATTCATAAGGGATGGAATAAAAACTTTAGATTATCTTTAAGATTCTGGGAAACGAAATTTGTCAATTTCAAATCTCCAAGAATACAACGTTATTGAAACACGAATTTCCAATCCAATTTCTGAAGTATGAAAATTCATGATAGATTACTACAAAATCTCAGTTCTAGATTAGCTAAAGACACCCTAAACCACTGTCACTACCCTTTCAAACTCAAGCAATCCCTGATTAAACCCGAGTAATTCGGGTTTCATAAACAATTCTCTATTGCTAACAATGCAAAGCAATAATATAACCTAGAAACTGAATCAAGCAATCAATGTCCCAGAAACTGAATCAAGCAATCAATGTCAAGCAGCAATCAAATTTAAAATAAAAACCAAATGTACCAGAGCTGATAAAACTCCCAACTTAAAAAGGATAATAAGTTCAATCAATCATCACCAACACCAACAAACAATTTCACATACAAAGAAAAACTGAAGCTTTCCATTTCAACTCTACTAACTCCTGAAAATGCATAGATTCATCCCAAAAAAAAAAAAACTCAAAACTCCAACAAAGTGAATCTACCCACCTCATCAATTTTAGAGCTGATAAAAGTGAAAATGGTCTGACTTCGAGGAGGCTTAGAGATCGAATCGGGTTTCCGTTTCAGTTCGGGTCTAATCTATTTATGTTATGTTTTATTTATTGTGATATTCCAATTTAAATATAAACAAATTATTTTTCTTTTTTAAGGAAGGGCAAGTTGACCTATTTTTCTAATATATAAAGTTTTATTTTTCAAAAAAAGTAAAAAAAATTTATAAATCTAAACTATATAAATTTATTATTAAAAGCAATATTAAACAAATTTTAATTTAACCCATTAATTCAATTTGATACTATAAAATATATTAATTTATATATATTGCTTTTATGTATATATTAGTTGATTTTGATTGAAATTACTGTAAATATTAAATAGTTTCATAATTTACAGTAATTCATGAAAAGAAATGGCTAGTTGAATGCACAATTATGAATCAAGAGATACTACTAAGAATGGCAAGAATTGCTCAACCAAGCTCAAAGTTAACAAGTTCAACTTAAATTGATTGAATTTTGAGTTAAGTTCAAATTTTTTTAATTTTTATTTTTAAATTAAGCTCTAGTTTAATTTGTCTGACTCTTAGTTTAACTTAATATTAAAAGAATTTCAATGAAAATAACATTATTTTAATTTCTAAAATTAAAAAATATCAAGCCATACACTAAAGATGCTGAATTTGGCTATAGAAAGTGCAAAGTTAAGTGGGGAAACACATTTATGGAAAGTGCAATGTTTTGTTTTCCATATGTAAAGTAAAACTTACGAATCGTGTGGATTTTTTGGGACTTGTGTTTGAGTTTTTAATTTTAAATTTTTTTAATGGCACTTTAAATTAAACGTACCATTTAATTTAAAATTAACAATTTATTAAATATTTTACAAGTAATCATTTAGTGAGTAAAACATTTAAAATTTAAGAATATGTACTCTAAAAATCACCTAATAAAAATTAAATAACAATAATTTGAGATTCTTCGTCTGTATATAAGAATGAGCCTTCTAATTTCGACTAGAAAATAAAAAGAGAGCTCATGATTCTGACTTGATATTTGATTGAATTGGGATAGGTCAAAAAATTATATAAAATTTTAAATTTATAATAATAAAATAACATATTTAATTGAAAATTTGAGTTAAAAATAATCAAATTTTAAGTTAAATAAGGTCATTGAATTTGAGATTTGATCATTTTTAAAATAATATCATTTTATTTGAGTTTAAAATTAACACATTCAAGTTTTGAGTAAAAAAGGTTAAAACTTGTTCAAATTTAACCCAAAACTCAGAAAACAACAAAAAAAATCTCAATCAATTCAGATAAATCTGGTAGCTTCAAAGTTAGTTCCAACTAAATCGAACCAAACACAAATACGATACCTAATCCAAACTCGACCCACCGTACGAAAAGTTTACTTGGTCATTGTCAGTTTACCGCGAGTCTCCATCGCCCATTGGCAGCTTTTGCATCTCGTAATGTTATAGCCATCTTTTCCGCCTTGCAGATTTATTATGTGTATTTTCAAAACAAATCTAATAACTCAACTATTATGAAATTGAAATAAATAATTTAATTAAATTTAAATTACAATTTTGATAATAAACTTTAGATACACAATAAATTGGTATATTTAATATAAATTTTTTTGGAGAATTTTATATACTTCACTCAAAAATTAGTATAATAACAACAACACTATTCGGTAAAAGTTTTATTAAAATGTAAAATTTGAGAAAAGTTTAATAATATACAACCTTATTAAAATTTGGAAAAATTCTAATAATAGCCTTTGATTTAGATTCCAGAATTAGGCCAATTGGAAGTTAATATATTAAAGTTTAATCAATTAAATTTAAATTTAAAAAATAATTTAAAATTTCATTAAAACTCAATAATTTAAATATTTTATTTTAAAACAATATTATTTAAATTTAATTGTATAAATAATATTTATAATTTTTAAATCAAAATAACTTTGTTTTAAAGTCAAATTCACCCCCGGTAAATCTCTAACTTCATGGTCTCTACATATCTATAATACTTTTTTTTAAAAAAGTAAGGTCGAGATATAGATATTTGACAAGTTCTAATTAGTGAAATAAGATTAGTCATGACTCAGCCATTATATTAATAAGCAATGATTAAAAAATACAATTAGTTTAGTAGTTTTAATCGTAAAAAATTTGAATTGGTTAAATTTTTTGTTTAGATTTAAATTTTTTATTAGACTTATTTTAATAATTTTTATTGTTAAAAACTAACCAATTTATTAATTATTCAACTAATTCATAAATTAATAAATTTTTATAAAATAAAATTAATTAATTAATTTTTTAAAATTAAACTTCAAATTATTCGGTTCATAAAGACAATCTCTTTCAATTATATTTTAAAATTTTTAATTTTATTGGATGTTTAAAGTTTTTTATAATTTAGACCTCTTGTCTGGGTTAATTTTTAAAATATTATATAATTTTTAAAACATTGCATATGAATATGTTTAAAAGGTAATTCTATTTTAGTACACTTACTACACCGACATGGTTAATCACGAAAAGTTATGTATGCGTATATTGTGCGTGTCCTCGACCCCCTCTCAATGTGATTGGTTGGTCAGAAAATGGAGGAAAACAAAAGGAAAATTTTAAGTGTTGCCTTTTTTTATTGGTAACCATAGCAATAAAAATGAAAACGGGCACGTAATATAATAATGACAGATATTATGCTACTTAATACCTGATTAAATTATATAATAGCATTTTTCATTTTTTGGAAAATATATTTCTTATTATTTGTTAAGTTTTTCAACAGAAAATATTCAAAATAATGTTAGAGGTTACAAGTAAAATAAAAAATAAATTTAAGAGAGTATATAATAATTTCAAAAATTAGGAACTAAAGCAAATACCAACCATAGGAAAATATGAAAAATAATTAAAAAATAATTAACGAAAAGAAACTTTGTTAATTAAAAAATATTATTAAACTAAAATATATTTTATAAAATGAGTGATCATTTTGTTAATAAAAGATTAATGATTTTGTGGATGACCTTGACCATGAAATGTAGGCTTGGCAGAATTTATTTGTTCCTGCTCGAATTAATTTGGCTTGATTCAAAGTAAACAAGTTCGATTCGGCGTTCAAGTTTGAGCTATTTCACCTTAGTCATAGTTCAAAATTTTTAAATAAAACCTTGATGTTTTGCAATGATTAAAAAATTAATTAATTTAGTCGGTTCAACCGTAAAAATTTGAACCGTCTAATTTTTCAGTTTAGTTTATTTTAATAACTCTCGTTATTAAAAATTGATTAGTTTATTAATTAATTAGTCAATTTTTATAAATTAATAAGTTCTTATAAACTAAAATAAATAAATTAATTTTTATTTAATAATCTTTTTTTAATTAAATTTGAAATTCTTCGATAGAAAATACAGTCTCTTTTGATTATATTTCAAAATTTTTAGCCAATTTTATTTCAGTCTAATACGTGTTGAACTTTTTAAATCTTAAATCTCTTATCTTACCAGTTTAAATTTTCGTTCAGTTTTTAAAACATTTTATTTTTTAAGTAAAAAAGGTTAATTATATTTTTAAAAATTAAAGATATATATTTAATTTGGTTCGAGCCCAAAGCCAGATTTTCAACTCAGTCCAACCCGTTCCCATCACTGATAACGTGGTTTGATTTAAGGTGTAGTAATGGCAATTGACAAGCTTGAATAATTAATCACTTGACAAGCATCGCTAGAAGAGAGAAGGGTCCAAATTTCCCATCAAACTTAGCTTTTTAGAGACAAAATTTATATAATACAATTGCATCAATTTCCAATTTGATTGAAATCCAAAACACTACGAAGAAATGGTTGCAAGTTGCGAGTTATAATTGATTTATAATTAATACCATCTTCCCTTCTCACGTCAAATGGTGGGTTGACTGATACTGACCACGACGAGACATGTTTGCTCTTCTGGTCTGTCCCAACTAAAATGTAATCTACGGCAGATAAAATAATTTGGTTGAACCATATTTGTTTTATTTTTGCATCCATAAAATCCGATGAGTATTATTACACGTATTGTTTTAAAAATTAGACATAAATTAAATTAGTAATAGGAAAAGTTTAAGGTTTAAATATTCAATTAGTATTAAGCTGACGTAAAATTAATTTAAGATTGAATAAAATTAAAAATTTTGAAATATGATTAAAAGAGGTTGTTTTTAATTTCAAGTTTAATTAAAAAGAGAGACTGTTAAATAAAAATTAATTGAATTATTTTGATATATAAAAATTGATTAATTTATAAAACTGACTGATTAATTAATAAATTGGTCGATTTTTAAAAATAAGATTTATTAAAGTAGATCAAATCAAAAAATTATTAAATTCAAATTTTTATTATTAAACTGATCGAATTCGTAAATCCAAGTAAATTATGACTAAGTAGTCTTTTTATAATTAAGAGATTCATTTTTTTAATTTAGAAAGCTTTTAAAAAATTCACTTGATTATTTACTAGCAGGCTAAACATTTTAATCAATGTTCAAAATTTAAATTAATTGAACTTTAATTTATTTTGAAAAATTTAGGTTAATTTTGTTTGAATTAATTGGAAATCAAAATAATATTATTTTATCAAGTAAAATTAAATTAATTAATTAAATTTTATATAATAATCTTATTTTATTTAAATATGATCAAGTTTTGAGTTACTCAAAAACAAAAATATGATTTATAACTTGATTGGTCTAATTCATTTTCAACCCTATCCATAAGTTGATGTTAGCTAAGTGCTAGATAAATTATTCAAGGCCACACGATATTGCGCATATATAAGATCTAAGTAAATTATAACTAATTATTCTCTTTGTAATTAAGATGACTTATGATCTTTTTGTTGTAATTTAGGTTTTCAATTTTTAAATTTAAAATTTGGTAATAAGTTAGTTTAATTAAGTTTCAATAAAGTTAATATTTCAATTTCAGTCAATCACTTAAATTTTGTGTTGAGTTTTTAGAGAGCTGGATTAATTTTGATTGAAATAGTCGAACCAAAATAATAATAAATAAATTAAAATGATATTATTTTGTTAATTTTTAATTCAAAAATTAAAAAAAGTAAGTTGAGCGTATGATTTAGTAAGTGAGGCTCAATTCCTGTTTGAAGTTAGAATGTAATCCTTTTAAATGCCATTATTTTTATTTAAAAATTTAAAAATAACATTATTTTATTTGATTTTTTCTAATTTTGAAATTTTAACCAATTAGGTAAAATAATTCAAGTTTGAGCCTAGTTAAAAATTTGAAATTAAAATTACTCAAGCTCGATATAAAATTTGACATAATCAAACTAAATTTATTAACTTTAGATTACGCCAGATAAAGTTAAGCCTAATTAAGAAAAATTGTCATCCATGTAATCTAATATAAGAATGATAATGGATCGATCTGTCTGATTTTACTTAATTTTTATTTTTAATTTAAAATAAAAAATTGTCATTTTCTATAAAATGACATCATTTTTTTATAATTGCCTCGAACTGAACATAAGCTTAATTTTTGAAAAGATCAAATCCAAGGCCTATTAATTAGGCCTAATATATTAATCTCGACTCAAATGAGGTCAAACTCAGACTAAAATGTCATCCCTAATTTAATCCGTTCCATTGGATTGGCGTTAGGTAGAACATTGAGTGGCTTTGGTTAGTCATATCCTTCTCTTGGCATGCATTTCATGCAGTATAATAGAGTGGTTAGTAGCAGTAGTAGTAGTTGGTAGTAGGGCTAAACGGCAGTCACATCAGAGATTGGTCTGATTCTTTCATGCACGTGGAAGGATGTCCCGTCGTGGTCCCATAACCAATCCTCACTGTCTGTCTCTCGACCATACACTAAAGCCATCAGGAACTGTGAAGGCCTCCACTTCTGGGTTAGTATTTCCACCAAAGAAGATAACAACCGAAGACTGAACACCCACTTGTCACGCAATTACGGCGTAGTTTTAAGTTGTTTCACTTTGCGTTTTCCGAGGAAATATAATTGTAATATAACAATATATATATAATAGGCAAAGACAATTCAGTCTTATCTGGAACTTCGTAATTATCTGCCTAAGTTGATAATTATTTATTTTAGTAACTGAAACAGTCAGTAAAGGATGTAATACATGGTTTTGTTAATGATTTTTGTAAGTAAAAAGATTCAAAACAATTTCTTTTGAAATTTTATTTATTCTATATATTTAATTTTCATAATATTAAATTCTAAAAAACAATATTTTATTAAATTATTTAGCTATGTTTACTTTAAAATCTTTTTTGATACTAAATCTTACTTATTTTGAATTTTACTTATTTTAAGTTACTTAAAAAGCACTTGATAATATTAAAATTTTCAAGTTTCTAGTGAACAAAAATTGTTATTACTATTAAATTATACATATTTTCTAAGCAACATTAATTTTTAGAAATAATTTCCAATAAAATATGTGTATGTTTATTTTAAAATTTTCTAATATCACATTTTTTAATAATTTAAATAATAAATATATTTTAAAATAAATAAACAATAACAATATCTCAATAAGTACCGCACGAGGAGATCCTAAAATACATAATGTTATCTCTTAATATTTTAAAAATTGAACCCAAAATTAAAAAGGTGAAGTAAGAAGTTTAATGTTTAAAAGATTCAATTAGTATTAAATCGATATAATTAACTAAAAATTGAATAAAGTTAAAAAATTAAAATATAATTGAAAGAGACTGTCTTATTTATTAAAGAACTTGAAGTTTATTTAAAAAAGATATTGTTAAATAAAAGATAATTGATTTATTTTAATTTATAAGAACGTATTAATTTATAAAAATTGATCAATTAACTAATAAATTAATATATTTTTAACAATAAAATTATTAAAATAAATCGAATTAAAAAATTAAAAACTAAACCAAAAAATTAAATAATTTAAAATTTTTATAATTGAATAAGTAAATCATCGAATTTTAGTAAAAAAAAAGTTAATGTTTTAAAATAAATAAAAACTACAAAAAGTCAAAATTTTTACAATTTTTTTTTGGTTTTGATAATAAAAAATTACCATCTTTTCTTTTCTGTGACACGTACTTATAAATAGACTTTGGTGCAAATGTTCTTTTCCAAGTTCTAAAGAAAGTAGTTGAAAAGACAAAAAAAACTCTTAATCACTGGCCCCAATGTTTGGAAGACTAGACTAGACGGACGGAAGAGAAATGATACAGTACACCTCGGACTCACATAAAAAACGTGGTCTCTCCTGAGTCTTCTGCGCTTTTCATCCAAGTGTCAGGCAGAGATCGTGCCAAGTCATCATACAGAGTCGTGATCAGGTGCTTCTCGTCCATTTTTTTAAACACCCTTTGCTTATTATAGCGGCAAAGCTAACTACTACATTACATTTTTGTACTCATAAGAAGAATGAAACAAGGCTACATCTCTATCACTCACTCTCTGTGCCTCTCTCCACAAGAAAGAGATCTCCACAGCTTCCATTGAGAGTAAGGAATTCACTTGGAGACACACAATACTCAAGAATAATCAAGATTCATGGTTAAGTTTTCATTTTTCCTGCTCTAGCTTGGTCCCAAACTTTCAAGTAGTATTATATCCTTTTCTTGTCCTTTTCCTTGTGTTGGGTTGGTGCTAAAGACGAAATGGGAAGTGGGATGTGACGGTCTTTATGATAAAAGTTCTCTCTTTGTGGATCTTTATGTGCTTCAGCTTGAAGTTGGAAGCATTTCAAGCTTAACGGGGACATAAAGTTTTGAACTTTATAGTTATTTTTGGTATCTTGCACACCATGACTGTGTTAAGTTGATCTATGATGTTTGAACGGATATGGAATAAAGGTTGTTTCTTCGTGCTGGTTGCCAGTTCTTTTGAGTGTTATTGCTAGTTTGATAATTTTGCCAAGGTCTAAACTTTATATGTTGTGAAAACACCATTTTAGTGCTGGCCAGTAGAATGACTAGGAAACGTTTACAGTTTAGCAAGTTGTATTCGTTCTCATGTTTTAAATCCTCGTTTAGACATGATCATTCTCAAATTGGGCAAAAAGGGTACTCGAGGGTGGTGTACTGCAATGAACCTGATAATCCGGAGGCACTCAGGTTCAATTATAGAGGGAATTATGTTTCTACTACCAAGTACACGGCGGCTAACTTTATACCCAAGTCGTTGTTTGAGCAGTTTAGGAGGGTTGCAAATATCTACTTTCTTGTTGTTGCTTTTGTTTCATTCAGTCCTTTGGCTCCCTACACTGCTGTTAGTGTTCTTGCACCTCTGCTTGTGGTTATTGGAGCTACTATGGCTAAAGAGGCTGTGGAAGATTGGAGGCGAAGAAAGCAGGTAAATCTAGCATTTCTTTTGCTTATGGTAAATTTTGTCCTTTGGGCCCTGCTAGTCGCATATTCTGCAGTTTGTTATCGGAATAATGTTCAAGGGAGCCTAATGGCTTACCATTGATTTGTGCATGTCTCACACTATCAGAACAGCTGTGACAAGAGTTTTTTTTTTTTTTCCCAAGGCGAGTGGTCCACTTAAGTTGTCTCTCCCACTTAAGGAGGACATTGCAGATTTTCTGAACTCTTATTTCTTCTACTTTTACTCTAGTCTTTCCCCTATTGCTGCTTTATTTCCTATATGTCATGTATTGTCATAGCATAACAGTTTGATCCTTCAACTAATAACTCCACTCTTAATTACTCTTCTTTTATTTTCAATAGAATTCCAATGGATTTCGTATTCTATGAGTTGAAAGTTGAAACTGTGAATGGTTTCAGGATGTCGAGGCTAACAATAGAAAGGCTAAAGTGTATAGTAAAGAGTTTACATTCCATGAGACAAAATGGAAGAAACTACGAGTTGGGGATGTTGTGAAGGTGTGTAAGGACGAGTACTTTCCTGCTGATCTGCTTCTGCTCTCATCAAGCTATGAGGACGGAATTTGTTATGTTGAGACTATGAATCTTGATGGAGAAACCAATTTAAAGTTGAAGCATGCTTTAGAGGGGACTTGCCTCTTGTGCGGTGAAGAATCTCTGAAGAATTTTAGGGCTGTTATTAAGTGTGAAGACCCAAATGAAAACCTTTATACATTTGTTGGTACATTGCACTACAACAATAATGAGTATCCACTCTCACCACAGCAGATTCTTTTGAGGGATTCTAAGCTTAAGAACACTGACTATATCTATGGTGTCGTTATATTCACGGGACATGACACAAAGGTGATGCAAAACTCAGTGGATCCTCCTTCGAAGAGGAGTAAGATTGAAAGGAGAATGGATAAGATAATATATGTTCTTTTCAGCACTTTGATTTCTATTTCATTTATTGGCTCTTTATTTTTTGGTATTGAGACTAGAAGAGATATTAGTGGTGGAAGGTACAGAAGATGGTATCTACGTCCTGACAACACCAAAGTGTTTTATGATCCCCAAAGAGCATCACTTGCTGCATTTTTGCATCTCTTGACAGGGCTTATGCTATACGGATATCTGATACCAATATCGTTGTATGTTTCAATTGAAATCGTGAAGGTTTTACAGAGCATTTTCATTAATCAAGATCAGGAAATGTATTATGAGGAAAATGACAAGCCAGCGCATGCACGGACATCTAATTTGAATGAGGAACTTGGGCAGGTTGATACTGTGCTTTCAGACAAAACAGGCACTTTGACATGCAATTCAATGGAGTTTGTGAAATGTTCCATAGCAGGGACCGCTTATGGCCGGGGTATGACATA
>JAOQMM010000001.1:17633790-17650178 GCA_027563515.1 Erythroxylum platyclados
GGGTATGACATATGTGGAAAGGGCCCTTGAACGGAGGAGGAGTGGTATTTTGCATGAAGTTGATGAAACTTCTGACTTAACAGGCTATAATGAGCCAGGAAAGTTGATAAAGGGTTTTAACTTTACAGATGAACGCATAACAAATGGAAATTGGGTTAATGAACTTCATTCTGATGTCATAAAAAAGTTCTTTCAAGTGTTAGCAATCTGCAATACCGCCGTTCCGGAGGTAGATAAAGAATCAGGTCAAATATTTTATGAAGCGGAGTCACCTGATGAAGCAGCCTTTGTCATGGCTGCAAGGGAGATTGGCTTTGAGTTATTTGAGAGGACACAAACAAGCATATCATTGCATGAGTTGGATCCTGCGACTGGTAATAAAACTGATCGGTGAGCTTTCCAAGACAATTTCAATTTTTGGTTAAAAGAAGTTTTATAAGCTGTTGCTTCAATAGAAACCAAAATCTGTGAAGCTATTCATGGTAATTGAGATTGGACCTTTAGTAAGTCAAGTCTGGTTTCAATTAAATATTACTTATTGCAAAGTGCACAATATGAGTACGGAAGAGCTCGACCTAGCCTTCTCTTTTAGTTACGCTTCAATTTCATGAAGAAAAGGAAGGTTCATGCAATGTCTCTTTGGTAGTTCTGATAAACAATTGTCTTCATTTAGATTATGTATTACCTGAAGCTGCCACAAGCGCAAATCTTAAAATAGAGCATGATGAAATAATGTTTACGAAGCACCTCATTCTACCATGTTTATATATTGCAGAGTGTACAAGCTTCTGCAGGTCCTAGAGTTCAGTAGCTCTCGCAAAAGAATGTCTGTAATTGTAAGGAGTATTGAGAATAAGCTACTACTCCTTTCTAAAGGTGCAGACAGGTTTGAATCTTGATCCAAAAGCACTTGCAAAGATCATTAAGAAAATTGAATTTCTTCTTAAGGTCATCTTTGCACTTCTTTTTGTGCATAGTGTGATGTTCGAAAGGCTCTCTAAAGATAGCCAGAATTTAGAGGCTAAGACCAGGGAACACATCAAAAGATATGCTGAGGCAGGTTTACGAACCTTGGTAGTTGCATATCGTGAACTTGGTGAAGACGAGTGTAGAGCTTGGGAAGCTGAATTCATGAAAGCTAAAACAGCTGTAACTGCAGACCGAGATGTACTGGTGGATGCGCTTGCTGATAAGATCGAAAGAGATTTGTTTCTTCTTGGTGCTACAGCTGTTGAGGATAAACTGCAAAAAGGGGTAGGAATCATCCCATTTACAAAATTTAGGGACTTTAAACACACTAAATGGATCACATTCAGTTTTTGGCATATTGTATTGGCAACTGAGAATTCTTTCCTAAGCTTCTTTAATCTTTTGTATTTGTCCCTTTTCTTTCTTACTTTTCTCCTTTCTCTCCCTCCATTGTTCATTACTCAGGTGTTCTAGTTCTTGCTGTCATTGTTTTGCATCACTGATCCTGTTTTGATTAAGCATTTGGATCATCCTCATCTTAGGTTCCAGAGTGCATTGAGAAGCTTGCCAAGGCTGGGATTAAACTATGGGTCTTAACTGGTGATAAGATGGAGACTGCAGTTAATATTGGGTATGGTGTCAACTTCAGGCCTAATCTGATATTTTGGAAGTTTTAAAGTTATAACTGTTGAAAATCGCCGCAGATACGCGTGTAGTCTACTGAGGCAAGGGATGAATCAGATTGTTATCACTCTTGACTCCCCAGATATTGAAGCACTGGAAAAACAGGGGAACAAGGAGGCTATCTCTAAGGTACATGATTCTGGAGATGCTGACTTGATTAATCTTCTTATTATGAAAAGTGTGAAATCTTTGATTATGTTTAGGCTTCTCTTGAAAGTGTAATGAAGCAAATAAGAGAAGGAAAATCTCAAGTTGATTCTGCTAAAGAAAGCTCAACTGCATTTAGCTTGGTGATTGATGGGAAGTCGTTGGGTTTTGCCCTGGAGAAGGAGCTGGAGGGAGAGTTTTTGAAGCTTGCTCTGGTTTGTGCTTCTGTTATATGTTGCCGGTCTACTCCTAAACATAAAGCTCGTGTGAGTTCATGACATGCTAAGAGCTTGTTGCTAATTTTCATTTCAATCGGATGCAAGTAAACTAACAGAAATGGAAGAGATTTGCAGGTCACAAGACTGGTGAAGATAGGAACTGGTAAATCGACACTGGCAATTGGTGACGGGGCTAATGATGTTGGTATGCTTCAGGAGGCTGATATTGGAGTTGGGATTAGTGGTGTGGAGGGAATGCAGGTTGATATCCTACTATCTTGTCAGATCAATGTTGATTGCTTAATTCTAAGTTCTTTTCATACATTCAGCTTTCATGAAATAGATTTTATCCGGAAAAGTAATTGGTGATATCATTTCGTTTTATTTTTAGTTGAATTCTTGAACCAATTTTCTCAAAGTGAAATACTGAAATGGATTTTTATTTACTGCAGGCTGCAATGTCAAGTGATTATGCCATAGCTCAGTTCCGTTTCTTGGAACGTCTGTTACTTGTACATGGCCATTGGTGCTACAGGCGAATAGCTATGATGGTAAACATCTAAATACATTTCATCAGAATTTATCTTGTTGAGAATTTAGTGGAAAAGCAAAAAGTGACTCTTTCTCTTTTCTATGTTTGTACAAATTTATCACTCTTGAAATTAACACAGAAATCGCTGAATTGAAGTGTTGACACTGAAATCAGTGAATTGAAGTATTTACTAAGTCCTTATTCGTGCCATCCTTATTGTTGGCTGATACAGATATGCTACTTCTTCTACAAGAACATTGCATTCGGGTTTACTTTGTTTTGGTTCGAGGCCTATGCTTCTTTCTCAGGCCAGCCTGCTTATAATGATTGGTACATGTCGGTCTACAACGTATTCTTCACTTCACTTCCTGTGATTGCTCTTGGTGTTTTCGACCAGGATGTTTCAGCACGGCTTTGTCTTAAGGTAAGCATTTACCATCCTTTGAGGTATTATATGAAGGCATTAAAGTGTATTTATGGAAGGTAAAGATCAAGGAATCAAAACAACACTAGCGAGTCATCGTATTGCCATTGTGCAGAAGTGTTGTGTGTAGTTCCTGATCCAAACTCTACATTTAGGGTACCATTCAATCACATCTCTTAGGCTCAATGAATTTGGATGGTCCCATTTAATGTAATAACATCATTAATCTTGAGATATATTGAGATAAAATTTACTATAGCTTGGCAGTTAAAACTTCTATTACTTAAGTATGGTTCTTGGTGATGAGAATTCATATCGCATTCTTGGCATTTTCCTTCCGAGATTAATTGACTGCACATCTATGTCTGCAGTATCCCTTGTTATATCAAGAAGGAGTGCAGAACATCCTCTTCAGCTGGCCCCGGATTCTTGGTTGGATGTGCAATGGAGTCCTGACTTCCATAATTATCTTCTTCTTCACCACCAGTTCCATGATTAACCAGGCCTTCAGGAAAGACGGTCAAGTAGTTGATTATGGGGTTCTCGGAGCCACAATGTACTCCTCTGTAGTTTGGGCTGTAAATTGCCAAATGGCACTCTCTATCAATTACTTCACTTGGATCCAGCATTTCTTCATCTGGGGAAGCATAGCCTTGTGGTATATATTTCTTGTTGTATATGGTTTGATTTCCCCGACGATGTCTACTACAGCGTATATGGTTTTTGTGGAAGCCTGTGCTCCAAGCCCCCTTTATTGGCTTGTCACCCTTATTGGTGTTATTTCATCTCTGTTACCGTACTTCTCCTACCGGGCATTTCAGTCCCGTTTTCGGCCAATGTACCATGATCAAATACAATTTCGACGAGCAGAAGGCTCTGAAACTGAAGTTTCTGGAGAATTGCCAGATGCAGCTAGGTTTAAAATGCATCTTCTTGGAGAAAACTTGAGACACAGAAACTCATAGAAAGTTGTTGGTTTGAAGTGGTGTCATTACTTTGCAGGGATGAGCAGAATCTGCTTGAAAGGACATTATCTGATCTGAAGTTCAGTACATTTTTTTCCTAGTCCTTCGTGGGGTAGCCAATGTAAAGATACACATAAGTTGCAAAATGTTGCATTGATTTTTTGTACTTACGCTTAAGAGGCATCCAGTGTTCCTAAAGTGATATTCTTTTATGAAGGTTGTACTATCTGGAGCGGTAAACTAGTCCAACATATGCATTAGCAGAATACTGGTAATTTCTAGGGATGATAGTAAATCGGGCGGGTTCGGGTTATTTATGGCTCAAGTTTTACTTGACTATTTTTCCTTGACTTGGGTTCGACTCAGGGTTCAATTAGGTTTCGGTTGTTCGATATAGGTTAAGCTTAGATAGTTGGGCGAACCAGCCTCGAACAAGGTTGAGTTGGCTTTGATGAGTTTGGTAAGAAGCTTGGTCAATTTGAGTTGTGCTGTTGTATGGGTTATTGATCTTCTTGAATTTAACCAGAAATTTGGTCAATTCAAGTTTTTACTAATATTTTAAAAATTAAATCGGTAAAATAAAAAATTTAAGGTTTAAAAGGTCTAATTAATATTAGATTGTTATAAAATCAGTTAAAGATTAACTAAAAGTGAAAATTTTGACTTAAAATTAAAGAAGATGATCTTTAATTTAAAGTTTAATGAAAATTTTAATTAATAAATTAATTAATTAATTTTTATCAACAAAATATTAAAATAAATTAAACTGAAAAGTTGAAAATTAAATTAAAAAATTAGCGGTTCAAGGTTTTTACGATTGAATCACTTGAATCGATTCAGTTAGGGTTGAGTTAATTTGTCAATCATAATAATTTGCCTGTTAAATTGGGTTGGGCATGAGTTGGTTAGTTAAAACACTAATAATTTTCTATATTAGGCATTGACCCTTCCAAGTTCAATCAAGAATTAGGTTAATTTGTGATTTTACTTGTTAGATTAAATCGGGTTTAGGTTGATTTGTCAACCTTAGATTTGGGTCGGTTCGTTAACTTTAAATAATTTTTTATAATAATCATAGGTTTTCATGAATTCGGCCAAAATTTGGATTAATTCGGTTTAATTGGGTCGAATTGAGGCCGGTTTATCAACCCTAATAATTTGTTTTAGCTTCCCATCTGGGTTTATAAGCTCCAACGCTAATAAGCCATAATTAAGTGGTCATTGTAATTCAATATGCTTCTAGAGGAGGGAGGGTCAATCATCATATTCATGGCTGCGTATAAGAACCGACGAGTGATAGATTCAGATCCCCCAATTCTCAACTGCAATGATCATATACTTTGACTTGAACATGTTGATTATGCATATTAATTTCCATCGCACCACAATGACTGTTGAATGTCAACTGTTTTTTTAGGCTAATAATTAGGCCAAGCAATTAAGCTCGGTTTAGCCTTAACTGGCCTTAGGCTTGGTGCTGCCTAGACATTTATAAAAAAAAAGACGTCATTTTACTCGTTTTCTATTTTTATTTTAAAAAATAAAAATAAAAATGGATTAAGTTAGGTTGAGTGGTTTTGAGTTGTCCAAGACCTATCGAGCTCGGACTTGACTATCTCGAACTCGATCAACTATCAGACTAAGCTGGGACTTGGGTAGAAACTATCAAACCAAACTTGGGAAATGATAATTTCTAAGGATATAATATCTAGGTCGTACGCTAGTCTAACATATGCATTAGTAAGTATTGATAATTTTTAAGGAAGACAATAAATTGGGCAGGTTCAGGCCCAAGTTTTACTTGACTATTTTTTCTTAGGTTGGGTTTAATTCGAAGTTCGATTAAGTTTGAGTTGTTCGATCTAATCAAATGTTTGTTCAATTTGAGTTTTTTTTATTTGGTCGTGTTTAGGTTGGTTTGTTAACCTTGGTAATTTTCTATATTAGTTAGCAATCTTCTCAACTTCAACCAAAAGTTTGGTCAATCCAAGTTTTTATGGATTGAAGTTAGAGTTAATTTGTCAATCATAGTAATTTGACCGTTGAATCAGGTTAGGTATGAGTTGATAAGTTAACCCTAATAATCTTCTATATTAGTCATTGGCCCTCCTAAGTTCAATCAAAAATTAAGTTAATTTGTGTTTTTGGTTGTTGGATTAGATCGAGTTTAATTGATTTGTCAACCTTGGATTTATGCCGGTTTGTTAACTCCAAATAATTTTTTATATTAATCATAGACCTTTTTGAATTCAACCAAAAATCAAATTAACTCAGTATCTGCCGGATTAGTTGGGTCAAATTTAAGCCGATTTATCAACCCTGGTAATTATTTTTTTATTCTGGGAGCTGCATCAAACTAACATTTTAGCTTCCCATCTGGGTTTATAAGCTGTAATGATAAGTGGTGATTGCAATTGTGTGACAGTGAGCGTTAATAATGATTTTCATTATGGTCAGTCATCATATAATGGCTGCTATAAGACACTCGGTTCTTACAGTAACATTATAAAATATCGTCAAGTGATAGATACAGATCCCCCAATTCTCAAATGCAATGATCATATACTTTTGACTAAAAATATGTTTGATTATACATGTTAGTTTCCAGCTACGTGTTCGCACCACAAAGACTGCTAAATGGTCAAACTGTTAATCCAACATACGGGTAATGAGTAGCTTCTAGATGGATCGAGGATTGGCAAAATTTGTTCGAGCAGATCTATTTCGGTTTAAAGTTAACGAGTCGTTTTTGAATTGATTGAACATCAAATTAAACTAGTACTTTTTTATTTTCAAAATTTTAGTTTTCAAGTTGAGTTTAGATTTGAATTGCTTAATTTGATTTTGTTCAAAGTTCGAATATTTTAAGAAATTATGTGTTTTGAAATAAAACCATATCGTTTTTAGTTTTAAAAATTAAAAATATATATGTATAGTCAACTTAAGACTAATCAAACTTTGAACTAATATTTTAAAAATCGAATTAAAAATTAAATCGATAAGACAAAAAGTTTAAAGTTTAAAAGGTTTAACCAGTATTAAACTATTATAAAACTGGTTAAAAATTGAATAAAATTGAAGAATTTGAAATAAGATTGAAGGAAATTGTCCTTAATTTAAAGTTTAATTTAAAAGGGAAGACTATTAAATAAAAAATAATTAGCTTATTTTGTTTATAAAAATTTTGTTGTTTACAAAAATCGACCGATTAATTAATAAACTGATCAATTTTTAACAATAAGAGTTATTGAAACAAATCCAATCGGAAAGTTAAAAACTGAACAAAAAAGTTGGCTGATAAAATATTTTCACAATTTAACCGCTCAAATCGGTTCGATATTTTAATTCTAACTTTTTAAGATTTAAAATATTCAGCCGGTATTAGAATGTTATAAGCCGGTTAAAGATTGAATAAAATTAAAGAAGTTGAAATCATATTAAAAAATTTGTCTTTAATTTAAAGTTTAATTAAAAAGAGGAGAATAATAAATAAAATTTAATTAATTAAAAAGAGGAGAATAATAAATAAAATTTAATTAGTTTATTATGTTTATAAAAAAATTTGTTGTTTATAAAAATCGATCGGTTAATTAATAAACTGATTTTTAACAATAAGAGTTATTAAAATAAATCAAACTAAAAAGTTAAAAACTGAACAGAAAAATTTGCTCATTAAATGTTTTCATAGTTTTACCGTTCTGACTTTTTAATCGTAATTTCAAATTGCTTAGGCCTAAAGATAGGCTAAACCAAAGTAGATTTAAGCCTCTCACATGCAAATACATGTAAATAATTACTGTATTTTGAAGAAAAAAAAAGAGATTAGATGGTTTAAAATTAAGCAATAAAATTTAATTAAATTAATATTATTAAATTTGATATATTTTGATTCTCCATAAACAGTATTTAAAAATTTTGACTTAATTATCAATTTTTCAAAGTTGGAAAATTACAGTATCAACTGTTAATGGGGAGCGATACTTGAGAGACTTCCTACCACTGATGAGTCAAGTGTGACTTTTATTAAAGTAAATTGAAACATAATTTTGAAAATAAAATTGGCAAGTTAATCAGTTTAAAATTTTATGGTTGAATTGATTAAAATTTTTAATTATTCTTTTGAAAATTTAAAATTTATAATAAATATAATTAATTGTATTTAAAAATAAAGATATTAAAGGAACAATTTAAAATTTTGAGATAAATCAGGGATAAAAATGGACTGATCCATGAACTCAGATTTAGTTGTTTACAATGGGCTAACTTATGGGCCGACTCAGGTTCAAACTAACTTGAAGTCTAATTTTTTTAAGTAAATCGTTTTGTTTAGAAGAGTTGGATTTTAAATAGACCTAAGTTTGGACAACTCAGACCTGAATTTAATTAAAAAAATGTTATTTTGTATTTTTAATTTTAAAAAATTTATTTTAAAAATTGACAGAACTGATGCTGACCCGTTGCTATCTCTAAGATAAATTTAATAAAAATACATATTTAAAAAACTTTACAAGCAATTAAGTAAAAGTTACCGGACTAATTTAAATCTTTTTCCTTCATTGCAATAAAATGTTTGCTTGCTATACAAGGGACTGCACATGCTTACTAAGATTAAAAAAACGCCCATCAACGTCATGTCGTGCGTTTCATTTGCTGTTTATTCTTATTTATTAATTCTTCTCGTCACCCCTTCGCTTTGAGTTTTGCGATGTTTGCCTTTCTAGAAAGTCCACGTTCTGGCATTTCTAGAAATTGCGTCTTTTAAGGTAAGCTTTTGATCCACTACGTTGTAGTTGCTGCCAAATCATTACATACTGTCATTATGGATGGATTCTAAATCTCTTCCCTCATTCATTTTTGTTCCTCCTCAGTTTATGCTTTTATCATGCACTTTCAATTGTTTTTTTGTAGATCTATAAATAATAATGTTTTTGTAATAAGAAAACTTGCGACTATTATTTTTAAATATAAACTAAATAATAAATAAGATTTTTAAAACAACATGAATTTTTATTATTAAAAAACTTAAGGAATAATTAAAATCACTTTCATTAATTTTAAGAATGAAAGTAATAATAATAAACTTATGAAGATTTAAGTGAAATTATATTATTTTCTTTAATTATAATAAAATTTTTGACATATTTTTTGGTACATAAAAATTTATGAAAAAAGATTTTTATTCTAAAAAGTCAAATTAAATAAGAACTTTTTTAGTCAAATTTGATTAATACAAATCAAATTTAAAAGTTGATTAGGCAATCATTAAAACACTTAACTTGTTCGGCTGGTTCAACCTTAAAAATCTTTAACTATCTAACTTTTTAGTTTAATTTACTTTAATAACTCTTATTATTAAAAACTTATCAATTTATTAATTAATCTGTCAATTTTTGTAAATTAATAAATTCTTATAAATTAAAATAAATTAATTAATTTTTATTTAACAATATCTTTTTAATTAAATTTCAAATTCTTCAATAGGTAACGATAATATCTTTGAATCGTATTTTAAATTTTTAAATTTTATTTAATTTTTAACCTGTTTTATGACGGTCTAATATTAATTGAATCTTTTAAACCTTAAACCTCTTATTTTACAGGGTTAACTTTCAGTTCATTTTTAAAATATTGGAATTAGGTTGTTATATTAGTAATATTTATTAGTTAATATATAATATTCATGATTTTTAACAAAAATTTATTAATTTATTATTTTTCAATATTTTTAAAAACTAACAATCTTTCGTAAGTTATTTAAAACATAAAGAAATCTTTTTTTTTTAACCCATGGAAAAAAAAAAGGGGGTCATCACATGTATTACCCCATCATTTTAATAGTTAACACAAAAATATTTGTTTACGGTCAATGACATTAACTTTGGCGTAACTTTTGGAACATGGAAGTTTTTGTTATGCTATTGTGCAGTTTGTTTCTACTTTCTAGTAAAATACAAGCTTGATTTCAGATTGTGGTATTAAATTCTGAGGGATAGCTGGATAGGATCTAACTTCACAAACTTTTTTTTTTTATCAAAAACAAAAAATAGTATTAAGGTTGTGAACGTTCTCTTGCTACAACACGATAGAATAAAAAGTTAATATAATCATTTTTTAAATTAAAATAATTTAAAATTCCTAAATTTTATAATAAAATATAATTATTTTTCTAGAATTTTATTTCTATTAATTAAATTTTCAATTTTAGTTTTACAAACCTTTTATTATATTATTTTAATAAGATAATTACAATTTGCAAGTTGTAAATTAAAATTTGAAGGATTAAGTATAAGTTATTATAACATTTAGAATTTAATATATGAGGCTTTTCTATAGTTTAACCATTTTTTAAAAATAACATTTAAAATTGTAAAATTTTCAAAAAAAAGTATAATTTACAATAAATACATTCATAATATGAATATTCATTGAACAATATTAAGAAAAAATTTTTTATAAAAAAATAAAAAATTTGAAAAAGTTTAAAAGGGACTTTAAATTAAATAATTTGAGTTAAATTGAGATAAATTAATTACATAATCAAATTTTATTAATTCTTAATAGTTTATTATTTTAGTGGAAGCGCCGGCTTCGGGCAAGCCAAACTGGGAAAAGACATAAAGCCAAGCACACGTGTGTACCTTCGGTCGGGTCCGAGGTCAGAATTACTGTGTTTCACGTAAGCCAGTATCTAAGTTGCAAGTGCCAAACTGGACAAGCCGTATCTTACCTAGCAATTAATTAACCTTTTCCAATATGTGTTAATTAAATTTAAAACTCTCTAATCATCTTCGTTAATCACTCACGTAATCCTCCACCCACCCATGTATATATATACCGACCTCACACCATTCACTTTCTTCATCGTAAACACATTTCGAGGAACTGAGAAAAATGGAAGATCAGAGCTCTACGGTGTCGTTTTCTCCAAGCTTCCGCTGTTATTCGTCAGTTAAACTACCTCACAACTCCGCCAAAGCCGGCGAGACAACAGGTATGGCGCCGTCGGATGAAGTCGACGAGGAGGAGTTCGAGTTCACTCCGGTGACCAAGAATCATGATTATTTCCCGAGTTTCCCGCTCTTCAAGGCCGACCTCTTGCTCGATCGTTCCCGGAACCTCGACTTTCGCAATGATCCGGATAAGTCGATGGCGTTGAAGGAGCTTTTCGTGGAGGAGGAATGGGATCTCTCTTCGTCCTCTTCATCGTCGGAGGCTGACGAGTTGGAGAGAACCGAACCGGAGTCGTACCCGCCGTGGAAACCGAACTCACTACCATCTCCTGTGAGATGTGAGAAGAGTAAATCAACGGGATCGTCCGGGGAACGGCGGCGGTTTCGGTTTAGAAAGTTCCTGCAAAGGTCGATCAGCGACGGGAATAAGTACTCATTGGGAAGTTTGGATCCGAACAAGAAGAAGGAAGAAAAAGAGAAAGTTGATAACGCGAATGTAACAGCGTTAGCGAGAGGGAAAGCGAAGAAGAAACCACAAAGTACGGGGGTAAAGGCAGCGACGACGGCGCACGAGGAGTTCTACTTGAGGAATAGAGCGTTAAAGGAAGAAGACAAGAGACGGTCTTATTTACCGTACAGGCAAGATCTGTTCGGCTTCTTCGCCAATGTCAACGGCCTCACCAAAAAAATTCCACCTCTCTAGTTAATTTGTTAAATACTTTAAAAATAACAAAAAAAAGGCAGAAAAAATGATTTTGAGTAATTTTATTTTTCCTTTTGATAAATTAAAAATTCTTAATTATGTAAACAATTTTGTACTTCATAACCAAAAATTGTTAATAGGATGCTTTGGATATTTAACTTCTTTGTATAAAAGAATAAAATTAATAATGTTATATTATATTCTTAAATATTTCCAAATATTAAATTTTGAGTTTGCTTCTTTAAATATTTACATTAGAGTCTTTGTAAATGATTCAAGTTGAATTATCAGTTTAGTTTTAATTAATTGATTCATTCAATAATTTAATTGGAACGATTTAAATTTATTGATTAATCTTGAAATATTAATTTGTTCAATAATTGATTTCTAAATTATTATATATTCATAAAATTTAGATAGTATATAAAAAAGGGTTGCATAAATATAAAATTTAAAACATATAAACAACTTGATTTTATATAATTATTAAGATTCAAATATCTTAGTAAAAAGGTAGTTCTAATTATTAAATTTCACTTTCTATTAGGACGGATTTGTGATTAGGAATTGCATGTTAACGGACAGTTTATGAAATGTATTAATATAATCCTCAAAATGATGGAATGAAAGCACGGGAAGTAACATAGATTAAAAAACTCGTCCTCTTTTACTAGTCCAATAATAAAAATGTTGAGCAATCTAATTTTTCGGTTAGATTTATTTTAGTATCTTTAGTTGTTAAAAATCGATCAATTTATTAATTAATTGGTCAATTTTTATTAATTAATAAGTTCTTATAAACTAAAATAAATTAATTAATTTTCATTTAATACTGTCTTTTTTAGTTAAACTTTAAATTATTTGAAGAGTAAGAACAATCTTTTTTAATTATATTTTAAATTTTAAATTTTATTCAATTTTTAATCAATTTTATGATGATTTAATATTAATTAAACATTTTAAATCTTAAACTTCTTGTCATATCGATTTAACTTCCGGTCCATTTTTTAAAATATCAATAAATAGTACTTTGTATGTAATAAATGTGACACATTAAAATGTTTTAAATATGTTTGGGGGTTGGGGTAACGAGAAGGTACAAATATTGTTGGGAAGGTGGCCTTATGGACCAGTTTACCTATTTGATAACTTTACATGAAATTAATGTCTTAAGTTAAATTGATGGAAATGTATATTTTATATAAAATGGTGATTTTTCAGTTTAGGTCTGATGTTTACATGACCAATTGACCACAATTGACCGCTACCTAATTGTGTTGAATAAGGAAGAAGGTGGTTGACACAAGTAATTATTTATACTTAAAAATCAAGACAACAAGTTTTTATAATCACGCTTTAATATATTATCTTTTAATTATGTAATTTTTAATGAAAATTTTGATAATTGCTAATACTTAATTAATTTATTAAATAATCATGTTTTTAATAAGTAATTTGATATTTCAATATATCAAATTTCTTAATTATGTGATTTTTTATAATGTATTAATTATTAAAAATTTATTTAACCAATCAATAATCTTAAATTAAATATAAATTAAATGATATTATTAAATTTAATATTTTCATGTCCAGCTAATCACACTTAAAAACTTAGTTTTAAGTTCATTTTTTCAGAAAAATCCAAATATAATGAGGCAATATGCAAAATAGTGGTGGGTCATTAACTCATTATGATTTCTAGATACCATAAAGTGTTTTCATTTCTTGGTACAGTTGTGCATTTTAAATTTGGCTATTTCCCCAACTACAACATATATTTGCACGTCGCTTTCTCACCAGAAAATTCCCTCTCCATGATGTTGTTTATCCTGCAGGTACAGTTCATTTATGTTTAGTAGGACTTAAAATTTTTAATCCAATGAAATATAATAGAACATAATGGAATAATTTATAATAAAATAAAATGTAAATAGATGTAATATTAGAAAATTGTTGTTTAAAAGGGATGAAAAGGATCATAATGTAATATATTGAAATATTATTTAAAAGAAAAGTTTATAATGTAATATAGTGAAAAGTTATTTATCTTTTTATATTCTATCATAAACCCTCTAAATTAGAGGTTTCTTATTTTTATTGTTTAGGATAAAATGAAATGTAATATGAAGCCTTCCTCTTCCATCACATTCTATTCCATTACATTATAAACCCCCATTCTAAATGATAGAATAATATTCCATTCCATTAATAACCTCCAACTAAACATAGCCTTAAGAAAAGAGGAGGTCATCGAATAGTTAAAATGTAATAGGGTTTATATAATAAGGGACAAGCATTTTTTAAAATTTTAAATTTAGCATTAATTTAAATTTTTTTAATTTAATACTAAATTTTTAAAATTTTTAATTTAATGATTAATCTTTTAAATCTGATATAATTCAAGTCAAACGTTATTTTAGATAATGAAGAATGTTTATTAAGACGGAAAGCCTTAGAATAATTGATAAAAGTTGCTCATTTGTGATCAGATGGCCACAAATTCAAATCATAAAAGCCATTTTTTGTAGAAAATATAAATGAAAGGTTGTACATATTGATAATTTTTCCTAACCCTCGCAAAAAGGAAAGTCTTGTGCACTAAAGTACCTTGACTTTTAGAGAATGTCTATTAAACATTACGTGAATGTCTATTTGTTAATCATGCTAAAGAAAAAATTTTAATTTGATATATACGAGTTTTAAAAAAAATTTTAAAAAATATTTGACATTTTTAAATTTATTATTTATAATTAATTTATTAATTGATATACTTAATGTTACATAACATTAATTTTCAATAAACGGTATTAATAAAAGTTTTAACAATAAGTAATAAAAATTTTAAAATTTTAATCAAACTTGAATAACTAAAAAGTGAATAAAATAGTACTAAATTGAAGACTAAATCTCCCCCTTTCATAATGAGTTGGCGTCCGGTTACTTAGACGTGGACTGGCCTGGAACTTGTGAGATACGCATAAGCAGAAGAATCGTAATGTGGGAAAATTGAAAGGTTCGAATGGACAGAAGAGAGACCATGATGATGAATAAAAATATATAAATCACCAATTGTTTGCACCGCACGTCTTTCGTTTCATTGGAGACCGAGTAGACTACTCATGGCTCAATGTGTATCAATGTTGGAAAATGTGGGAGAGGCCTTTAAGGTTTTTAATATTCAGATAAAAATCGTTAATTTGGATTATTGTTATTTTATAATAATATCATATTTAAAAGTGTATAATTTTTAATTTTTTAATTTAGTGTCAATTTTTTCAATTTTAATTTAATTATTAACTTTTAAAACTTGTATAAATTAAATTAATTTTTTTTAATATAGCATGTCTATCGCAAATATCAAGTGAATGTATATCTATTATAAACTATCAGACATACCAATAAAACTAGTGATTTAACTTTTTTTTAATATGTTATTTTTATTTTATTTTTCGTATGAATCATTAAAAAATAACCTCTCTGTTAGTTAGAAGTAAGAGTGTGTACTACTTAACTTTATCAAAATTTTGCGTTTCATTGAAATTTTTATTAAATTATTATTATTATTGTTATCTCTATTTTATATAAGAGTTTTTTTATTGTTAACCTTACAAGTAAATTGGTCCAATTCATTCAAAAGTATATAAAAAAAATTCATTTAAAATTTAAAAGGTTGAAAGGATGATTAAAATTTCATTTTAGAAGTGGCAGGTCCATTCGTAGGAAAAAAAATCACACAAATTTAAATTATTATAATATTAACAGAAATTAATGATGTATAGGTACTTTATGGAAAAAAAGTGGCATAAAAATTTAAATTAATATAATTTTCACTGATTTTGTTATTGAAGAGTTAATTATGGTGATATTTATAAAAGTGAAGGGCTACTAAATAATATTATTAAATTATGCTTAGAATTTTAAGAATCAAAATGTAATTTTCTCTAAATAAAAAGTAAAAAAAATTATGTAATTTAATAAATTTAAAAATTCAGGCTCGAAAGAAGATTTTCATGGCCATGATGGGCCTGGCCCGAATCTGTATTGGCTGGTAGCGAGAAGAAAATATATTCCATTTGTTTTAAATTACTTAAAAGAGATAAAAAATTAATAATAACTTTATTAATTACCTATCAAATTATTTTAATATATAGTATTACTGTCCACGCCGTTTCTAATATTTTATAAGTCCTGGGTAAAATAAAAAAAACTCTATTTTATCTCTCTTTTTTTTATAAGTATTAAGAGTGACCCCTTATAAAAGATAAAATAAGATAAAATATGCGTATGTCAAGAGTGAGCCCAGGCCTGTTAACGCCTCTATATTATAATTCAACTTGACATTAATTCAAAAGTTATATAATAAAAAACAATGATTAAAAACTAATCGATTTGACCGGTTTAACTATAAAAATATTGAATTATTTACCTTTTCGATCTAATTTTTAACTTTTCAATTTGATTTACTTAAACAACTATTCTTGTTAAAAACTAATCAATTTATTAATCAATCAACCGATTTTTTGTAAATTAATAAATTTTTATAAACTAAAATAAACTAATTAATGTTTATTTAACAATCTTTTTTTTCAATTAAACTTTAAATTTTTTGATAAATAAGGATAATCTTTTTAATCGTATTTTAAATTCTTTAATTTATTTAATTTTTAGTAAATTTTATAATGATTTAATATTAGTTGAATCTTTTAAACTTCAAATCTCTTGTACTACTGGCTTAATTTCTGGTTTGACTTTTAAAATGTGTACAAAAATACATGATTTGTAAAGTTAATATA
>JAOQMM010000001.1:17682962-17694369 GCA_027563515.1 Erythroxylum platyclados
GGTATAGGTCTCAGCTTATCTTTGGGTGCATCAACACGCAACACAGCCACATCCTTGTCCTGGTCAAACCCAACAACTTTTGCATCATATGTTGTCTGGTCTGCAAGAGTGACCCTGAAAAGAAACTATAACTTAATTAAAGGGTCAAAAAGAGAACAGCATGAAGTGCTTCCCAACCATTATTTTCAATTCATCTGATTACTAAGGACCGTAAAAATTACATTAGAAAGGTGTAGTTTAATGACAAACTGAGTCAGATAACTACTCACAACCATAAAAAGAACATAAAAGGTGCTAATTCACAGGAACAATGATTCCTTTTTGTGTCATTCTAACAAAACATGCGTGTCTTTATAAGCATGAAGTAGCAACATGTACTTGTATTAGTGTCTGATTGACCTTTTACACAAACATTAGCTATTAATAATCAAGCGTAACTAAGCAACACGAATGTATAAACTCAGGGAGAAACTAACTTGAGATCAGAAGCACCGCGGATCACATGATAATTGGTGACAACGTGGCCAGCTTTATCCCACACGAAACCTGATCCAGATCCCTGCGGCACCTCCAAGATGTCTAAAGTAAAAGCATCCTGTCTATAACCAAAAATGAGCAAGTCAGCTCAAAAAGAACCAAATCAAAATCTCGAACTCGCAACAATAGAAGCTCCAAACACAAACCTAACAGCGAGATTAGTGATATAAACAACGGAGGGAGTGTTATCCTGAAACAACCGAACTGTAGCGAGCTCGTCGGACTGCAACTTCCGCGGCGTAGTGACAACGAAAGCGGAGGCGGCGCCAACGTCGGAGACGAAAAGAGACACCGATAAAGCCACTGAGGTGCAGAGCACGAGAAGCGAGTCTAGAGGAGACGGAGAGGAGGATCCGTCCGGCGAGAAATTGGTGGTCGCCTGAACACGGCGGACGAGACGGAGGACTCGAGGATCGGTGCGGTCATGAAGAGAGACAGAAGGAGAGGTGGAGAAGAGAATGGATTTTCTGTTTGGTTGCCGAGAAAGTTGGGCGGAGAAAGAAGAAGAGTAGAAGAGTGTAGAAATGAGTGAAGAAGTAGCAGCCATTAGTTCGGTTCGTTCTCTGTTTGGGTTTCCTTTTTTGAACTTTTCCTTTTACTTTTCAAGTTTTTTAGAATGAAAGAATCTTGTTGGTCACATACCGTCCACATAAAATTGCTAATTTTAGTATTTGAATTTAATATCAAAACAATTGTTGGCAAGTACTTTAAAGCATAAGGATTAGAAAATAAGGTTAAATAAAAATAATCTTTTATTATCTTAAAATTTTTATGAGATTAAAAATTAAAAATAAGATAATTTTTATTATAATAATTTATTAAAATTTAAAACTCTGAAAATTTTTATACCTTTCTTATTTTTTAATCATTCCTGAAAATAATTTATATTTTAAAAATCTTCTTTTCCATTTTTGTAATTTTTGTAATACTATAGAAACTATAAAAATTAATTAAAAATAATATAAAAATAAATATGAGAATGTTTATTCCAAAATTTTAATTATAAAACTTTTAAAAATAAGGTAAAATTATAAAATAATTATCGTTTTAAATAAATAAAATTATAACATCACTTTATCATTATTGTTTATTTTCATTTTTAAATAAGTCAAATTATCATTTATTCTTTAAAAAATAAGTTAAATTATAACTTCACAATAAATAAACTTAATTTCTAAACCAAAATTATTTTAATTTTATTTTAATTTAAAATTTTCTTTAATTTATAAATTAAAATAATATTATTTAAAAAATAAACTAAAAAAAACGACATCAGAAAAATTCAGGCCAGATAAGATTCTCAACTAACTTCCAAATTTAATCTCGACTCAAAATCTGATAAATCCATTACCGAGCTTACTGCATCTCTTACTATTATTGTATAACAACAAGACCTAGTAAAAGTCCTACTGAAATGAGTGATTTGGAAAGATTCAATAATACGCAAACTTACCCTTATATAATAGAGATGTTATTTCTGATAGATCCATATGTAATGCAAATTTGGAACTATTGTTCACGAGCAATTTGGCATCACAAAACAAAAGCTTTTTTCACCAGCAATTCTACAACTCAAAGTTGATCCAAACTTTCCATATTAAGAAAGAATCAGTATGTTGAATCCAAATTTGGGATTTATTTTCTTCAAAAATTGAAAAGAGAAGAGTCTAAACAAGAAAACTACAAGATTTTTCCCAGTGGTCTCAGCTCTCTAGGCAAACCTTCAAAGTTTCCAGCATTTACATCTGACTGTAGCATTGGTCGCTTTCCATACTTCAGGATTCCCTCTGCCAGGTGCTCCTTGCTTGGCGTCAGCATTACAAAATTTGGATCTGCTCGTTGATAACTGCACAACCAAATTTTATTCAGGATCAGAAGCTTCTGATATAGAAACATCCTTCACCTATCAGGGATCCTGAATAAGAAGATACTCCTACCTATCTACTTTTAGACCTAAACCCATATGGTTTGATAAGAGCATTAACGGTTGACTAAAATTTATACTTGGTTAATATGAAATTTGGGGTATAAGGAAAAATAGAAGTACCTAGCTTCTCGAAGATTTTCGACACGGATGCCAAATCCATATGCTGTCTTTCCTATCACACGATCCCTGGTAGCTGCAAGACAATGGAATCATTCAACCAAAACTCCGGAACATTGACCAACCTATGGATATATAATATTCACACAGTTTGCAACGGGAATAAAACGTGCTGTTAGTGTTCCGAATCACTCGTACTAGTGTTCATCACCAAATGCCACAAAAAAAAGGTTCTCAATCCAATGACATTCAAACACTCATTAGCAGTCGTATCAACATATCATCATTCAGCAGGGAACTCAAATTCTGCATCAATCTAAGAGACCATGCATCAAAACATGTCCTCAACTACAAATTGACAGAAGGTAAAAGCCTCTGTAGTGAAGGTTCGAGGGAAGTTGGCAATCAAAGGCACCTGAAATATTGAAAGTGAATGAAGGTTTCCACCATGACTTGAATGCCAAGGATAATGATGAGCTTAGAGGTCCCACCTTCCCCTGAAAGTACAGAGATACAAAGCATTATTGCTGATACAATCTGCTAATACAAGCGTTAGAATGCATCAGAAGAGCTACCTTTACTAGGAAATTTTTATTGGCCTGCCAGGAAGCAGCTACTTGAAAGGTGGAATCTGGGATTTTATCTGATGTACTGACATCATCAACCCTTGAAAAACATGCGCATATTACAATCAGATATCACCACACTAGTTCTCACAAATTTCGTCAAATGAGTACCTTGTCTGTAGCTCAAACCCAAAGTCAATGTAATTTGTGATTCCGACAATTTCATTTTCTTCAAATGGATTTTTCACCTGTGAGGTAGAAGGAAATGATAACTTCATCAAGATTGAGGCAAAAACACAATACAAAAATATCAACATATTAATCTTCTCATTTGGCATAACCGACTGCACAGGATGTCATATTCGATGACCAATGACAATAAGATATTCATTCACAATAATGTGTAGAATGCACAATTGCATTGGCCTGAGCCCTGTAAGAGATGGGAACACATTATACAAGAAGTAAATGTAGCTTAACTCAAATTCATAATATTGTCATAATACTTGGTAATATTTAACTAGCGAGTTATGCGAGATATGCAATCCTATACCAGTTAAGACATTTATTTACGTCAGACAGCTCATGTTCTCATCTTCTCAGACAAGATCGCAATCAAGTTTGGCTTAGGCATTCGATTTTAATTTTTGATGTATCAAGTGTTATGGAAGTTTTAAATGGAATCGCGTTGCCCATTTGGATGGTTTAATAACTATCATCCAGACTCTGAAGAGTAATGGTTGCATTAGTACAATATTGCTATTTATTGACAAAAAACTAAACAATAATGTGTCACTATGCCATTGCATAGCATTTAAGATTAAATGTCCAAGCCCATGAAATAGCTCAATTTAGTTATTAGAATTGAAGACGTTAAATTAACCTAGCCCATTGAATTGACAAGCAAGACTCAGCAATTAGATAAAGTCAGAAGATGTCAGTTATGGATACTATGCGAAAAAGAAAAGGAAATTATAGAACTAGAAATGAAGAGAAGAAGCTAACCCGTCTCTGGACCACCGTGTGTTGGTAGAATGAGGCAATGAACTACAATTGACAATAACCACATTAATCCTCCATGGACTGCTTAACAAAGTACCAATCTTTAAATACACAGTTGTAAAAAGCACAATTTCCATTTTTATCACAATAGGATAGAGTGCTTTGGTCCTGAATGGATAAAATATTTGGAAAGTTTGAAAAGCTTGTGCAAACAAGGTTGAATTCAAGCTGATTTGAGTTTAAGAGTCTACTTTTTTTTCCCCCCTATTCACAATGGAAAAACACAGAGTTGATACTGGCAAGTGATCAACAGTGTGATTTTTGAGCTAGCATCAAACTGCATGAACACCTAAAACAGCTTTAGTATAGTAATATAGTATTATGAGAAAACCGAAAGGAGTACTAAAATTCTATGAGGACATAAGTTAGAGGTAAAATCACACAAAAGAAGGGAGGCGCAGAAACAGAAACAAAAAAACTAACCTGAGAACTTTTGGCAAGTTCAAGGCAGAAATTGAAAGAGGGGCTCAAAGGGCTTCCTGATCCTACTCCATATCCAATTGCAGCACTCCAATTCATAAGATTTTTGTATTTAGCATTGTCTTTGCTTCCATCTAATATAAACATGGGGTGAATGCACATACCAAACTCATATGACATCAAAAGCATAATTTTGGCAACCTATCAGCCACAAAACATAACTTACATCCTGGTTCATACTGCACTCCAACAGTCAACTTCCCCATTTTGCTTACTAGCCATGCACTCTTTGGCAACTCTTCTTTGACTGAAAGTACAGAACATTGTCCAGTACAAAGTGAATTATTTTATCTGTTATTCTAGGTTGTAAACTTTGCAATAAAGAAAAAAAGGAACTATAGTTTCTCCAAGTTAACAATTCACCAAGTTCGGAACAATCTCAAACATCTTTAATGAGGGAAAACAGGGTCCATGCAATCACAATATTGCATATGTAAAATCAACTCGAAGTTAAGGTTATAAACCTGCAAAAGGCATAACCGTTGCTCCAAATGATAAATTTCCTGAGCCATATCTCAGTCCCATAACACCATAATCTTCAGAAGCCATCCTGCTGTAGTACTAGAAATCTTAGAGGAATCACTTGACAACTAAAGCATGAAACTAATGGCCTGGGTTTTCTCTTTAAAATGATGTGGATGTACCTTTTCTTCAATAGTACAGGAAAAATTCCAAATGCTCCAAACCCGTATCTAGGATAATATGCAGATGACCTCAGTTGCAAAACTCTGAAGCAAGAGCAAGAAAGGCAACACTTAGAGAAAGATTGCTTCCCAGAAAATTTTCTTCCTTCCCAAGTACAAGACTATAAGAGGGATAATTCTACTCACGGGTCAGTGTTGGATACAAATAGGTCCATGAATGTATGAGGGTCGTCCACATCACTGCCCATACAAAGAGAGGCTGAACATCGCTTCATGATACATTGTATGACTTTCTCTAATGATATTTATCACACAATGCAAATGGTAGTAGGCAGAAAGTTGATCTTAAAGTACCTTTGCCACCGGAAAAAAGCATTACCCACAATATTCTCCTCTGGCTTATGATCTAATGGACCTGAAACCTAGTACGTTAAGTGAAAAGATAATTGTTCCTCGATTAACTTCTCGATCTTGTTGAATTGAGAAAATAGGCAAACTCAATTCAAATACAACATATACAAAGTATCTGAACAAGAACAAATGAACTATCATGGATACTGTTGCAATCAAATCAACGTGAGGATCATCAATCGGCTTTAACATAATTCTCGTGCTAAAATGCCTCGCTTCTTCAAAGTAATCTTCAAAAAGACACCTTAATGCAAGCTTCCCAAATAACAAACTATAAGACGACTCCAACATCCTGCATTGTCCCATTCACATTAAAACAACAGTCTCACTCACAGCAATCCACATCAGGAGAAAAAAAAAAAAACCACAAGTTCAAAAACTGATTCCGCCTCAGAACTAAATATGGAAAATCAACCTGATATACAATCACAATAACGACATTTCACTACAATTGCCAACTTCAACGAAGTCGAAACCATTAAAATAACTTGTCATCGAACCCAATGCGTATGCCACAATCAACAAATTTAAATCTTTCACGAACAAATAGATCAGATTTTTAAGTGAACCCAGAAAAGAAAACAAATGAAACCACGACCATCAACGTCAAAAGAGAGAATTAAATTACTGAGAAGAGAGGAGCGACCAAGAAACCTGTTACGGGCGGCGAGTGGCGGGAAATCAAAGAGAGGAGGGACCAACACCATAGGAGGTGGTGGCTCCTTGTCCAAGAAGTTCCCCATATTACCCTTTGCTTCTGTTTCCTTATTCTTTAACACTTCCCACAAAAGCAGACAAAACAAGAAGAACTAAAAGAAAGTGAAGGTTTTGTGTGTATGGTAGGAGTAAGGGAAAAGAGAATGATGGGTGGTCAAGTGATGACACCGGAGTTTTCTGAGCAATCGTCGCCGATTTCTCGGATTGGTGACGGTTTCAAAACGACCCTTCGATTAAATTTCAGTTATTACAGTATCGTCGTGGCGCTGCCACGAGCTGCCAGCAGGCAGCAACTGGTTTACTTCCAACGTGGCGGGTCATTCTATCAATGTGGTCCGGTCAGTTTCTTATATCTTATGAACGAGGCAGCGAAGTGACGGTCCTCAGCTCCGGCGATGGGTTGGATTTGATCGGGCTATGGGCTTTCTAGCTCACGGTAATACACTGTCCAATCGGGTTTTTTCTGTTTGGATTTGAATGAAACCCAACGTTGATTTTAACATGTAGAACTTTTTAGTTTAGAGCTTTATATAAAGAAGAAATGATGTTTAATTGTTATATAAAATAACACTTTTCTTCTCACGCGATACTGAAAATTTTGAATTACTCTTCATTGGATGTAACAAATTTTAATTATTTTATCTTTTAACTTTTTAAAAAATAATTATTTTAAAATTAAACGATAGGTTAACTGAGAACTAAATCCTACCAAACTTTCAATTTAAATAACGAAAGAGTTATAATTAAAGATAAAAATATATTGAATTAGGTTAAATCAGTCATTAGATTAACATGATTTGATGCTTCTTCCTTGTGATTTGAGTTTAGTTTGAACTCGTTTAAGTTAATTTGAAATGGAGTCATTTAATATAATTAGTTAAAGAAATATCATTTTATTTTTGAAAATTTTAAAATTATAGATTAAAACGACGTTATTTTAGATAATTAAATTAAAATGACATTGTTTAATGAGAAATTTTGATAAATTCAAATTGAGTTTTTGGTCAAACTTAAATTATCAACTCCAACTATACAGGTCAATGGTAAGTGAAAACACATTAAAATTTATAAATTTCATTTGAATTGGATCTTTAAAGTGATTTTACATTGTTGGTTTGTTAAATGGTTTACAAACACATATTTTACATATTATTATTATTATATATATTAAATAATTTACTTAATGTATAATTTTATATTCTATTGATAAAATAAAAAATTATTGTTTTATTATTTAATATATAATAACTTCATAAATTATATAATTTAAATAAATATTTAAGAAATCGGTAATTTTAATTTAAACAATATTTTAGACTCAAATAAAATTTTAAATTGAAACAATAATTTAAGGGTTTAAACTTAAAAAATTAGAGAAATTTTAACAATTAAAAATTTTAAACAACTTGAATATAAGATTTAATAGGTGATTAATTTTTAATTTAAAACTTATTTCCACTAAACGAACCACTTTTTAAAAAGCTTAATTTTATGGGTTACTTCAGCTTAATTTTAGTTAATTATAGTAAACTATGTTGATGAAGGTTTAACATAAAATAAATATTTCAAAAACTAAACTGAAAATTTAAGGTTTAAAAGGCTCGGTCGGTATTAGACTGTTATAAAATTGAATAAAAATTGAATAAGATTAAAAGAGTCTATTTTAATTTAAAGTTTAATTGAAAAGAGAATTTATTAAATGATAATTAATTATTTTATTTTAATTTATAAAAATTGATTAATTTATTAAAAACGACTAATTAATTAAAAAATTGCTTAATTTTTAACAATAAAATATTATTAAAATAAACTAAACGGAAACATTAAAAATAAAAAAAAATAATGAAGAGGTGAAGATAAAGCATGTTCGATCAGGGGATCCATGCGTAGGAGCTGCAACCCATTTTTCATGAAGGGCAATTTCTTATGTCCACAAATAAATTATGAACCTATTTTCTATTTTTAATTTATTCATATCCATGAAGGTCAGTGTCAAAGCAACAATATAGTCATAAATAGTGGCTAGGCCCCAAAGCTTCACAGGACAGGATGGTCCCTGAAAAAAGCTAAAATAACAGGACAAACCGATACATGTGCCCTATCCTCTTCCATTACTCTGTTCGAGAATTTGCCTGCCATATTTTTCTAAAATTGCCACTTTTTTTAAAAGGATTGAATTATAATTATAATTTTTATACTTATTATTAGATTCTCTGATTTTATTAGACTGTTTCAACCTTATTTTTACCTTAATAGAATATTATTTTATGTCTAAACGTACATAAAATGAAATTATATTAGGACAAAAATAAAATTAAAAGAGTCCAATGAGAAAATTTCATGCCAGAAAGTAATGTCCCACCTCTCTGGCTTCTTGCCCTTTTTGCTTTTCGGATGATTAGGTTGAAGTGGCTCTTCACGTATCATGGGATTGGCCTCATGTCTGTATCCTTTTGACCATTATGGGTGGACAATTTGACACACAGTAACTGCGAATTAATTTATCAAATATTATGTTGAAAGAATTGATTTAAATTAATATAGATAAAATAATAATTTTTATTAATTAAAAATTTAAATTATGGTATTTTTAAAATTAAACAAGAAAATTTTCAAACTCAAATAAAGGTGATAATTTATATATATATATATATATATATATTTAATCATATATATAGATTAATGAGTTTTTCATTAAAGGGAAATTAATATAACAGCAGCCGTTAAAAGTAAAGACAAAGAGAGGAGAGGACTCGAGGGAGCAAGTGGAGGCGGCTCAGACAACTTGGCGCGAATTCCCGTAGACTTCTTGGGACATAGGAGCTCTTCCCTTCATTTCACCTTCCTCCAATTTCAGCATTCCCTGTACAACATCGTAGAAAAGAAAACCTCTTGCATTCTCTATCTTAGGAATTGCTTCTCCTTGTTCTTATTCGATCTATGCCCTGTTTTTGTCCCTTGATGGCTGCTGTAGGTTCCTTGATGTAGACCCAGATTCATGATTTACCTGCGAAGTCTTAGAAGCTTGAGAAAGGCCGAATCTTATGTCCTGTTAATGCTTCTGTGGATTTTCTTGCGTAAACCAGCAAGACCCAGATTGGATTTTGTCAGTAGAGTTTCTGAAACTTGAGCAAGGCAATCACTTTTTTGCCCTGTCCAGCGTTGCTTAGGTTCATTTTAAAGAAATCAGCTAGCAGGTTCATCTTTTAGGCAGACAGCGCCCGCCTGCCACTTGAGAAGACAATAGTTGTAAGCGTTTGGATATTAAAATCTCGAAAAATCCATAGAATTGCGCTTGTATGATTTTCTTGTTGCATGTTGGTGTTGTGGTACTCTATTTCTCAAGTGTGTTGATTAAGCTTAGCAGAAATTTTGATGTCACTTCTTTTTGTTGACGGCTGGTTATTTCTTTATCTCTTTCTGGTCCACTTCATCTTCAGATTTTCGTCGTGTTTTCTTGCTTATGTTTCCATCACCTGTTCTCTGTTTTCACTTTCCATATTTTGTCTTAATTTCTACATAAGACGACCACTAGTGCGATGTTGTTTTTTGTTCTGGTAAGTTAACTAAGAAATACATTATTTTGAAGCACTAATATCACGCGGAGCGAACCTCCCGAAAACATGCAGGATATGTGAGTGTAGATTTCTCCAACTTTATGTCTTTTTTATATCTTAGCCTTAGTTATTTTTAATATAGAACGAACCTCACGAAAACATGCAGGATTTGTGAGTGTAGGTTTCTCCAACTTTATGTCTTTTTTATATGTTAGCCTTAGTTATTTTTAATATAATACCACGCTTGTGCTCACGAGGTAAAGTCGAAAAAAGGGGAAATATTTGAGGTGAATTCCTGATAAAAAGAGAACATAAAATGGTTAATTAGTTTAAATTCTGTTGCTTTTGTTTGTACTTATATCAAAGGGGCCAGGAGTGCAGAATCAAGATCCAAACCTTTTTATTGATTCCTGATCCAGTAATGTTGTTTTGGATTTGTTTTCTTGCAGAAGTCAAAATGATTTCAAGTACTGCTGCTGGAAGTAGTAGGCTGAACTCTAGGTTGAACATCTACAGTGTGCAAAGTAGGAGACAACCTGCTTGGATTTCCAATGTGATGCTTAGTGGACCTTTGCATAAAGAATTTACATGGTATTTGATGAAGATATTGCTTTCCTACTTATTTGTGGATGGAATTTGATTGAGTTTGTGATGTAATTGCCATTATAATGTCTTTGCACAAACTTTGCGGGCTTCACTTAACATGATCTTCAGGTTACATGGGGAAAATGTATTGCAGAGCCAAAGATGTAACTTTTTGCGGTATGCCAGTAGCGAGAATCCAAAATCCCATAGAGAAGCAGTTAGGGTGTCTTCTTGCTTGAAAAACCAGTCCACCAAATGCTTTGATTTTTCTGTCATTGGAAGTGGAGTCGCTGGCCTTCGTTATGCACTTGAAGTTGCAAAACACGGAACTGTTGCAGTGATCACTAAAGCTGAGCCACATGAGAGCAATACAAACTATGCCCAAGGGGGTGTTAGCGCTGTCTTGTGTCCTTCAGACTCTGTGGAGAGTCACATGCATGATACAATTGTTGCTGGGGCATATCTATGTGATGAGGAGACTGTTAGAGTAAGATTTAGAAGTAATAATTTTGCATTGTTGTGTCACTGTTCATAACTGAGAATTTTGCTGTATTTTACTTCAAAAATTTCAACAAATAAAGGCCAAGTTTTTCGGAATCTAGAAGAAGCAAGAATTTGCAAACATACTTGCTGTTTTGAACATAAAATTTCGAGTGCTAAATAACTTTTACTTCTTGCTTATCCATTAATGCTAAGGTTGACTTTACTTTGTGTAGGTTGTTTGTAAGGAAGGACCTGACAGAATTAGGGAGTTGATAACTATGGGTGCCATGTTTGATCATGGAGAGGATGGAAACTTGCTAC
>JAOQMM010000001.1:17820026-17839719 GCA_027563515.1 Erythroxylum platyclados
ATTTAAAAATCATTTCTAAATACAATTAAATTTAAAAATATTTTTAAAATATATAAATTTCAAATAAATTTTGAATAGCATATTTATATTCTTTTATGACAAAGAACTCATTTATAGTCGCTATTTTTTAAATGCATGTAAAAAATATGTTTTTGAAATTATATAATAATTCGTAAATCCATTATTTTGAAAAGTTTCTTGACAAATAGTTTGTTGGCCTTAATTATAAACAACCAATGTTTTAAGAACTTGGTCGGAGGTTAAATCAGTAAGACAAAAAATTTAAGGTTTGAAAAGTTCAATTAATATTAAATTGTTTTAAAACTAACTAAAAATTAAATAAAATTAAAGATTTGAAATATGATTGAAAGATATTTCAATCATCTTTATATATCAAAAAATTTGAAGTTTAATTAAAAAAGAGATTGTTAAAAAAATTAATTGATTTATTTTAATTCATAGAACTTGTTAATTTAAAAAAATTGATTGGATAATTAATAAATTGATTAGGTTTTAACAACAATAGTTATTAAAATAAATCGAATCGAAAATTTTGACGATTCAAAATTTTTATAGTTAAACGAGCCGAATAAGTTGGATTTTTTAATCATTTTAAATAACTATATTTACTTGGTTTTAATTAAGGTATTACTTTTATAAAGGATAAAAATGTTTCTTTTTCATCTCATACCTCAATCAAGCTAATAAACTATTTATCCCTTCATCGATATTAATTTATTGGGAAGTGAACGTGGATGCACGTAACCTTGAGAATCTAATACTGATAAGGTTAAGGCAATAGAGTAAACAATATGGTTTTATGTGTAGATTGCTTGTGCTTTGGTCTTGATAGGTAAGTTATTCTTGAAATATTGATCAATGTCACTTATATTTGTCATTGTCAATATTTAAATAACGTACGACTTCCCAATGCATATGATCATATCCATTTTGAATAATTAACTAAGAGAAGTATATAAAAAGAAAGTAGCAAATTGTACTACTTTTTATATAATAATGTATAGTACTTCCCCATGTATAGAATCATACCCATTTTGAATAATTAATAACTTATTCAAATACAGTAAAGTCGATAATCTTTTTGGTTTGCCCTTTTAAGGCAATAGCAATACATTATATAATTTTATGAGTAAGGAAATTATTAGCATGTTTCTATTTGAATACCGACATCTTTTAAAATTTATGTAACTTATGGATATATTTTGATGAGTCAAATCCATAAAGCATGTAGAAATTCTTTTTTTTTAAATTTAATATATACTTGAAATTATGAAAAAAAAACAATAAAGCTAAACATTTTCTTGATTATTCCTTAATAAGCATGAAGATATTCATTGTTGTTACAACTTATAATATTGTAAGAAAACGAATTATAAACCATGATATAATGAAGGCTCCCTAATTACATACATTCAAGTTTTTGTGTGACGAGAAATTGTTAAAACTTATGAATCGTTCAAAAATGAAAAATTTGAATCGACCTATTTTTTAGTTTAATTTTTAATTTTTGGTTCGATTTATTTAATAATCCTTATGTTAAAAATCGATTAATTTATTAATTAATTAGTTGATTTTTTGCAAACTTATTAATTTTTATATACTAAAAAAATTAATTAATTTTTATTTAACAATCTCTCTTTTTAATTAAACTTTCAATTAAGAATATTTTTCTTTAATCTTATTTCAAATTCTTCAATTTTATTCAACCTTTAACCAATTTTATGATAATTTAATATTGGTTGACTTTACACCTCTTGTTTTACTAATTTAATTTTAGGTACTTCCTTTTTTAATAATTTGCCGATGGACAATTCCAAGAGCTACGATCCTTCCACACATTTCAAAGTTGCCATTTATATACGTGTCTTATGTTATTTTGGAAATTAAAAAAATCAATTTTGCATAGTTGATCAGGAATTAATTTATTGGTAAAATTTAATATTATCATGATTACATGGAAAGATGGTTTCAATAGAAAAATGAATAGTTACAGTTTTGTGTATAAAACATTAAAATATGATATTCTCTAATTTATTTCTTATTATATTTATATAGTAACTATTGCAATAATATTTCTATATTTTTAATGTTTTAAACGAAACATAAAAAATTCAACCAAGATAAATTTTATATGTTTTAAATAAAAAGGAAAATACATAAACAAATATAGAAAACCAATTATTGGTACTTTTTATGTTTTGTATAAAATATTTGTTGCTCATTAAAAAAATAAAAATTGAATTTCGAGGTATATTTTTTATTCCTTTTCCACTACAAAAATGAAAATTAAAAGGAAAATTGACCAATATGGATCCGACAAACCTCCGACCAAAAAGCATGAAACCTATTCAACGGTGGCATTCACAGTAACCCCATCTTCTCTTCACATCCCCAATCCAACGGTTCATATTCCTCTACGCTCACATCTCTCCACAGCGCACGTTAGCCACCTCCAGATTAAAGTCCACCATGCACTCAAATTATCAAAATATCCCCACTTTCGAAATCATTACTCTAATGAATAAGGATATTTTGGTCATTTAGATTCCATATTCGTCGCTATAAAACCCTACCTGCTTAACGCTACTAACTTTACTCGCAAAAAACACTTAGAAGCTGACGCTTAGAAGCAATATATAGCCATCTCTCCGTCTCCTTTCCGCTTCCTCGTCGGAATTCAGAATTTCCGGCGATTACCTTTGTCAGATTGCCATCTTCTGACTTGTGATATTGTCGTTTTCCTACGGAGATATGGCGATCTTCCTGATCTAGTTTCGATATTCTTTTGTGTCTTTTTTCTTTGTTCCCGACAAAAAAAAACCACCATACTTGAGCGTTTACTGGGGGACCGATGGGATTTTGCATCTGTCCATTGGAGACTCCGGCCAGGTTACTGTGGAGTACCAGCTTTTTTCGCCACAAGCTCATGCTTTTCTAATTCGTCCTGTAGGCTACATAGTACTATACGTACACAAAACTCACATATACACGCACACTTTGTGTTACTACTTTCTGTGTGTCTCTAGCTTGCCGGAGCATCCTCGCTTGTGGAACTTAGACGGCAAAATAAGTCGCCGGAGATTTTACACAATACAAGATAGATACTACTTTTCTGAAAGTACAAAAGGGTGGATATGGAGTCCGGCCGTCTTTTTTTCGACCCCTCTTGTCAAGGGAACATGTTGTTCCTCGGGCATGGTGATCCTCTTTTTCGAGGTAATTTGTGATCCTGTCTATTTCTTTTATTTGTTCTTTATCTGGACTGCGTAGTAGAACTATAAACTCTTATCCTGTTATGTTTATTGTCTATATATGGTCATATTATAGTTACCAACTTTTTCATTATCGTTTTTTATATTGAGTTACATGCTTTATGTTGGCTTGATTTTTGGATTCGATTAGAAGTTCTAAAAGTTGTTTGTCTACAGATTAGAAATGAACAGAAATTATTCTCTCATAAGACGAAGAACTTTCATTTCCTGTTATTCTGTGAGAATTTCAATCTGTTATATCTCTACTTGATGATATAATGGTTTTTTTCTGCATACATCGGACCATCGGTGCTGAAGGTCCAAGATCATTGATAACCATGGAAGACACCTCCAGGAGGAGACCCTTTTTCAGCTCGCCAGATGACATGTTTGACGAAGAATATTACGACGAGCAGCTGCCGGAGAAGAAGCGCCGCCTCACTGCTGAACAGGTCGGTCTTTCCTAGGTGTTGCTTGATAAGTAAAAAAGGAAAACAATTTATTCTTTGCAATATTTAGCATATCCAAAGAGGTAATCTGTGCGATTCTGTGTTGGTCTTATCGGAATTGGATTGTCGTTTATTTTCTGGTAAACGGAAGTTTCAAAAGTGGCTCCTTCAAGAATTAGATAGATATGAAATATTAGATTCCGAACATTGAACTTTTGTTCTCTTTGTTCTGATACAGTCTAGCAAATTAAAAAGTTTGAATCTCTTTCTATCTAGAATGAGTTCACTGCTTTCCTCAAGAGATAGTTAGAGATCTGTAAAGGGATTATATACAGTAAAGATTCCTGTTTTAATGGCTGAAACTATATATATGGTAACTGGATATATGGTGCTCTTTGAAAAGGTTCATCTGTTGGAGAAAAGTTTTGAGACAGAGAACAAACTGGAGCCAGAGAGGAAGACCCAGTTGGCCAAGAAGCTAGGGTTGCAGCCAAGGCAAGTGGCTGTTTGGTTCCAGAACAGAAGGGCTCGATGGAAGACAAAGCAGCTCGAAAGAGACTATGATCTTCTCAAAGCATCTTATGATTCACTTCGCTCTAATTATGACTCCGTTGTCAAGGAAAATGAGAAGCTCAAATCTGAGGTACTTGGATGAATATAAAAGATCATTATTTCAACAAAGAATAGATCCTTTTTTTTCATGAAGTTTGAGCAGATGAGGACAACCCATTTTTCCTCTGAGAAAGTTACATAATAGGGAAAAGAATTAGAGAAATTTCATCACTACCCACCACATACCAATCAATGAAAAAAAGTACAAAGATGATGACTGTGACAATTACAAAACCTTTGATTTGTTTACTGATAACTTTAGAAGCATTTTCCCATCAGGACTCCATATTCCAAGTCTACATGATAAAGACTTCCATGTTGGTAATGGGGACCAAGGCAAATGATATTCGACCTTTAGTAGACAAAACATGTCTTCTAAAAAATAGCATCTGTTCTGTTCTAATTCCCACCTTTGGTTGAGAAAGACTCTTCTTACCATAGCTATCTTCCCTAAACATGTCAACACATGAAACACTGCAGGTGACTTCTTTAACTGAGAAGCTTATTGACAAAGAAGTAAGCATGGCACTCATATCTGACTCACTTCCGGCGGAAACACTTGACGCATCTGCAATTCAACTTAACGTGAAGGTGGAGAGCACCGGCAGTGCAGTGGTAGATGACGACGGCCCGCAGCTGGTGGACAGCGGCGACTCATACTTCCCTAACGACAATTATGCGGGATGTGTTGTCTTAGCTGATGGAGTCCAATCAGAGGAGGATGATGGGAGTGACGACGGCCGTAGTTACTTTCAGGACGTGTTCGCCGCCGCCTCAGCTGAAGAACAACCCCATGAGGACGGAGAACCTTGGTGGGTATGGTGAACACAAGGAGCTCTATATTCCCAAGTCGTGTCACTCTAAGAATTAGACATGTGCATGTGTAATAGTTGCTTTAAGGGTAATGAACGATATTAAAAAGAAATAAGAAAAAAGAAAGAGAGGAGTTAGTGGAGTATGAGTACTTTAGTTGGATTACTTGTGAGATCCACGAAAGTGATCTAAGACTAAAATAATATAGAAAATAAATGTGATGTGTAATATGGTATTATAAAATTAAAGAGATTGACTTACATAAGTTGCTTGTTATGGGATTTTCTTAATCAAATAGTAAATGTAATGAGATGATGAAAACAAGCACGAGTGGTTGAATTAGAAGACGCACGTCTTAGCAAAATTTTGATATTGGATCCTTCTTATGTCATTGTGGCATATGTATAGAGAAATTCCAAATTCCAAAGTCAAGCCGGATTTAAATACATTCATATTAACACAGTTTTATTTTTAACGAGTAGAGAAATTAAATTTTAATAACCTTAATATAGTTAACTCGAGTTTTAGCTAAGATGGCATATAAATGTATGGTGTTCTCTTTTCATGTATGGTCAATTCTTATTCGTATCTATCTTGTGGAAAAAAAGAAAAGAAGTAACCGAGTGAAAAAGAGAATAAGCATCGATTAATTATGTGCTAGTACCTATGGTAATACAAAAATTGCAAGCATGTTAATATAAAAAGGGATAAAATTTTAAAAATTTCATAATTTTTAAATTTCTTAAAGAAATTCTCATGACATTTAATTTTTTAAAATTTTTCTCTTAAATGATAGTCAAAAATAATAATAAATGCTTACAATATGACTATCGTATATAGACTAATTAAATGTAATGATATAGTAACTTAAATTTGATTTGAATAAATTAGACTTAATTTAAATTAACAAATTAAGAAAATTATAATAAATTATTAATTTTAGATTAAGTTTAATTAATTCAATTTGAGTCTAGATTTAAATTAAATTTTCATATAAGCAGCATTTGATTAGTTTATACGTGATATTTATATTATATATATTTTATTGTTATTTTTAATCAAAAATTTAAAAAATTTAAAAATTACAAAGATTTTTTAAATTCTTTAATTTAGGCAAAAACTTTATATCTTTCGCTCCATAAAATATACAACCATGATATGAAATGATTGAGCCTAACAGGGAAAAGGTGTAGGGGAAAAAAAAGGAAAAGAGAGAAGCAAAGACATGAACCTTCGAAACGATGCATGAATTTGAGGTCACATAAACTAAGATTTTGCTCACTTTGACAAGAGAACTCAAATGTGGGCTCTAAATGTCCACTCAACAACAACTCTTTCATGTGAAGGGTTCAACCCCACGTCACTCACCAACTTGCACTTCTGAAAAAAATTGAAAAAAAAAAAGAAAAGAAAGAACAGCATCTGTTCTTCCCACTCTTCCACTTGCTCTATTTCTTTATCCTCTTCTTTTCTTTTCGCTATCTTGTTCCGACTCATATCATATCAGTATTCTAACCTCAAAAGGAGTTCTGGTCACAAATGTATGTATCCTCAAAGTTGGCATCAAGAACACAAGAAGCCAAGTCGTGTAAGTTAGAACTTTGCAGGGTTAGTCCCATCGCACAAAGACATGCTAATGCGCAGTGCACAATCTTTAAATATATTCTGGGCAAAGCAAGTGAGAAGTAGAACCCATGATAAAAGCTGCCACTCATGACTGCCCAACAGAGACGTTCCATTGCTATGCACTAGACTACGTTGATTTTATATATAGCAAAGGCAAAGTTGCAATTTATATCTCAATAATTTATTATAGATTAAATGAAACTTTTTAATTAATTTTATGCTATTTTATATTTTTAACATTATTAAAATAACAATATTTTATTTTTAATAAGGTGCAAAAATGATATTATTTAAGTACTTAATTTTTTATTAAATTTTAAAATGTAAATAACAATTTTGAATAATATCTAAAGAAATTATTTCTCCAGACTCCGCACCTCAGCGGGACTTCAACTGGGTGTTGATGATGATATAAAATTATTTCATCATTTTGGTAAGCTCAAAATGCTCAATATGTACTAAATTGAAAATTCAGTTATTAAAAATTGATAAGATTTAATTTTATTAGAATCTAAGATAATATTAATATGGTTCTAAAAACGTTAAATTATATAATAACATAATAATAAAAACTTAAAATTTTTATAAAAATTAGGATGTTATTAATAACTTTGAGTTATAACAAACTGATGTTTTCAATTGGAAGTTGCAAATATGCAATCACAATTACGACTATTATTATAATTTTAATATTATTGTAATTTATTTTTGTACTATTTTAGTTATGCTTACATCGTTCATAATTATGTTGCATTATTCGAAATAAACTGTTAAATTGTGATAATGGTGTGATTTGGAATCTGCATTCTGCAATTTCAGCAAACTATAAAGCAAGAAGGATTAGAATCAAACTAGGGAAAAGCATGCGAATCCTTTCAAAGTTCTTCCAAAAGCTACACGGCATCTCGATCTTACATGGAACTCACTCTTCACAACTAAAGGAAAATCTAATGTTTATTGAATTAAGCACTAAACGTCCATCAAGTTTTTAGTATAAAAAATCAAAAGGTAAAAAGGAAAAGTACGAGGTCAGTCACATGTAGTGAGAATGAGATCACAGAACACAACTACTTAGAAGTGTTTTGGTATGCAGTGAACCTGTGCAAGAAAATGCAATGAATTGCACACAGTGATTACCGGTGACAAATTCAGTTTGATTTAGTATGAAATTATTGGATTAGAATTAGGCTTGTTGAATTTAGAGTTAAATTTGAGTTTGAGGATCGGTTTGAAGTTTAGTCTTAATACTTTAAATTCTTTTTCTAAAATAATATTATTTTAGTTTAACTTCTTAGATTTAACAAATTTAGACTCAACTTAAACTATCTCTTAATAAATTAAATTTAACTTAATTTGACTTGATTCGATGTTTTGTTAAATTTTTTTAAAAATATTTTGGACTTGTTTTATTATAATGAAAAGAGAATAATTTATAATTAAGAAACTGTATTATTGAGAATAAATTGAAAATTTGAGTAGATTAGAAAAATTATTCCGACTTTAAAAATGTGCAGTGACCATAATTTGTTATTTTGTAAAATATTTTCTCAAATTTATATAAGATGTATAGAGACTAGAAGTGTCAAAACACTCGCATGTATCAAATCGCGATGGCATCTCCACATGTATGGAACATTATGTGACAAAAATACTGAAAACGTGTAGCAAAAATAACCCTAGAAGACAGACTATCAGAAGAGATTTAAGCCACCAATTGATGAGATATGAAGAGACTCAGAACATGAACACTCATTTCGTGGTTGATCATCTGAGCTTCATACATCAGCTAGCACATGGGTTTACAGGTTCAATGACAATGGAGGCAGCTGTTTCTTATCTCTTTAAGTCGCCCCAATCGTCATTACCATAATCATCAACTTATACAGTTTCCCACATGTCTTTGTCGTCTGATTTGTTTCTGCGCTCCAAGCTCAAACTCCGATCAACAGTTACTCAGGTAAGCATCAGAACTATATATGGTAGAATGAGACCTGTCTTTCTTCAAACTTCTTCCTCCTTATCAGTCTCCGACGAGGAAAGGAGAGGAGAATCAAGATCACCCGTTTCATGTTCTTCGGATTTTTGGACTTTCCACATCACTGATCCTACACCTCTTTCTTTCTTGGGCATTTGTAGACCATTGAGTCGCCATTGATAAGGATTAAGTCATACTTTAAATCCTCATATGCATTAATCATTTTTATAAGTTCTATTTAATTTATGTACGAAACATATTATTGGTTAATATTTATAATATAAAGGCAGCAAATCGAATAACTACAAAGATACAAAGATACAAATTTCTTTGTAATTTCATTCATTTTAAAAAATATTTTTATTGTTTAAATTCATTTAAAAGCATCTTATAATAATAGAAATATCTTAAAAATTATTTATTTTATATTGAATTATTTTATAATTTTTATAATTATTAAAATTCTAATTATCTGAATAATACTTCTAAGAATAAGTATTCCTTCTATAATTATTTGAAAAATAAGATTATTAAATTTGAAAATTTACCTCTTAAAAAAAGAATTGACAGGCTTGAGGAATTTAATATGGTGCTTACAACCAAAAATGAAATAACTAATTAAAATGAAAAGGAGGTAAATTAGCAGCCATGTTCAACTGTCTTGATGCGATGCAGAAGAGCTAATTAATCTTGAGGACTAAGCAAAAATTTAGATATTAATGGCAATTAGTTGGGTGTGGGTGTTGGGTACCATTCATTATTATTTATATAAGTTGCAATCTCATAAAAAATTTTAAATAAATGAGTGTGATTGTATGGTCTAACTAATCTATTAAACTCCAATTTTTATAATATCTAGGCCTTGAGGAGTAGTGACACAGTTAATATTTAATACCAACCTAAAAACAGCTATGAATATGATCTAAACCTTTCAGATCACGACCTTTGCTACTCCTGTATATAGATACAAAATTATTATTTTCAACGATTAGATAGTACCAAACTAATTTACTCAATGTTTTAAACATTAAATTAGTTAGATCGATTTAACAGTGAAAACCTTAAGCTGACCAATTTTTCGATTTATTTTTCAATTTTTTGGTTTGATTTAGTTTAATAATTTTTTTGTTAAAAATCATAGCCAAATTTTATAAACTAATCAATTTTTTAACCAAAATAAACAATTAATTTAAATTTAACGGTCTTTTTAATTAAACTTAAAATTTTCGATAAATAAGAACAATATTTTTCAATTAATTTTTAAATTCTTCAATTTTATTTAATTTTTAACCTAATTTATAAAGATCGAATGCCGATTGAACTTTTAAATCTTAAATAATTTATTTTACTAGTTTAATTTCTGATCCAGTTTTAAAAACATTGATACTTATCGATTTAATATTTTAAAACTCCTACTTATTAATATTCAAGAAACTTGTCGAATTATGAAGAGTCAAATACACGACATTATTCATATTTTAAGACTTTTAAAAAAATATTCTGGATCTAATTTAATTTTAATTTAAGTAAATATAAATTTAGATTTAAATCTAGCTAAAAAAATTTGACTATAAGATGCGGTCTTAAAATATTTTAATATGATCTGACCCATTATTAATCTTATTCGCAAATTAATTAAATCACATTTATAAGTTTTTTTTCATTTTTTAAAATATAAAACATTGAAAATTACCCATCCTAATCCAATAGAATGTGACTGAATTTAGTAGAGGGCATAATTGGTCAATTCCTAAAGGGTACGGTTAAAAAATTAAATTAGTTCGATCGGTTTAATTATAAAAAATTTGATATGTTTAACTTTTTGTTCGATTTTTTTAATAATCTTTATTTTTAAAAATTGATCAATTTATTAATTAATTGATTGATTTTGATAAACTAATCATTTTTATAAATTAAAATAAAACAATTACTTTTTATGTCGTTGTCTCTTTTTTTAATAAAATTTTAAATTAAGAATAATTTTTTTTAATCATATTTTAAATTCTTCAATTTTATCTAATTTTTAATCAGTATAATATCACCTAAACTTTTTAAATTTTAAACATTTTATCTTTTTAGTTTAACTTTTGATTCGATTCTTGTAACATTAGGTAAAAGTGTATGCTACTCAACCTAAATGACATTTTTTTATCATAAAATTGTGTCCTCTTTAATGTGGTTGTGGCACTAGAAATGGGTCTCTAGTCTTAGTAACAGCATCATAAATTATGGCCATACCAACACCGGCAGTCGGCAGGTGCATGTGGATATACCATGTGTTATAAATGGCACCAATAATAATTACCGAAGAAGAAGACGAGTCATGTTCAGCCCAATCATGGTCAATTGCTACAAATGACCTAACACATGCAACTTAGAAAAATATACATATTTCTTTTCTATATATAGGGGTTTGATTCTCTATATCTTGTAGTACGTGCTTATATATATATATATATATATATATGAGTTGCTTTGCATCCTTTTTATGGATTTTTTTATTTAATTATCATACTTTAAAAAGTTTTATCACCAGTTTTATCTTCAATATTAAGGTGATAAAAAAGAGTTTAAAAAAACTTATATTATATTCTTTTAATTTCTCGTTTATCTATAAAATTTTAAAAAAATTGTATTATAATTTAAGAATTTTAATATTATAATATTTTAAATCAAAAATTAACATAAAAGATATTATTTAATAATTAATGATATCATAAAGGTGTAAAAATTCATTCATTCATATGGATTATTTGAAAATAATCTCACTAATTAGAGGTAAAGATGCTTACTACTGGATCTCACCAAATTCCGCGTTTCAGAAAATTTCTATTGGGTGTTATTTTTGTTATTTTATAAAGTCGTAAAAATATTTTAAAAATCAAATTTAATGAATTAATTTAATCAGAATAATTAAAATTTGACCAATTCTTTATTTTGTGTTTTTTAATAATTTTTATATAAAAATCGATTAACTTTTTAAATTGCAACTATTGTTTATTAAACTATAAAAGTGTCTTTTTCGATCTTACAACATTTTCATCTTCAACCATACTTTAACTTTTTTTAATTTTGTTCAACTATTGCCACTCATCTCTTATTTCAATTGATTTTAATTTTATTTCAATTTCTTTTAATTTACACTTTATCATAACAATCAACATATCATACTTTTTAAGATATAAGAATTGAAATAAAAATAAAACAATAAAGGATCTAACATATATAACTTTTAATATACTTATAAAAGATGTACCATTCAATAAATTGATAACTTAAATTCATATCAATTCAAATAATTTATAGTTAAGATTCTTAGAACTTAAATCTTAATAATTAGAAGATTTCGGAATTTTACCTCCTACCATTTAAACTACCCCTTTTAGCGACCATAACAATATTTATAAAAGTTATTGATTTATTAAATATCAATTTATAAAAATTAATTAAGATTATGTTTTTTTTCAATATTGTAAAAACCTGATTAGAAGTTAAACCGGTAAAACAAAAAGTTTATAGTCTAAAAGGTTCAACCGATATTAGATCATTATAGTTAAAGATTAAGTAAAATTAAAAAATTTGAAAAAAGGAATCATTAAATGAAAATTAATTGATTTATTTTAGTTTATAAGTATTTATTAATTTACTAAAATTGATCAATTAATTAATAAATTGGTCGATTTTTAATAACAAAAGTTATTAAAATAAATCGGATTAAAAAGTTAAAAACTAAATTAAAAAATTAAACAATTCAGAAATAATTTATAATTAAACCGTCTGAATTGGTCGAGGTTTTGTATTTTTTGTCTTTTTTGTTTGAATTAGCACTACGCTAGTTAATAAATTGATCAATTTTTAATAACAAAAATTATTAAAATAAATCGGACTGAAAAGTTAAAAACTAAATTAAAAAATTAAACAGCTCAAAAATAATTTATAATTAAACCGCCTGAATTTATCAAAGTTTTGTACTTTTTAGCCTTTTTTGTTTGAATTAGCACTGCGCTAGTTAATACCATCCTATAACTATCCTTTTGACTAAAGTATTCCTGTAATTACTATTAAAAAAGGGTAGTAATAAATGATTAAGCCGTTTCAAAACTTCTTTAAACGAGTTGGAGCGTCAATTCAATTCAAAAATCAAAACGAAAAACAAAAAAAAACGCAATTAAAGGAGAATGGCAGTACTGATAATAGCCCTGAGAATCCGGGACATTGCAGACCAAAATTAAATGCCAAAACACAAGGCGGTAAAATCACGAGTAAACTAAAAGATGCCGGCCTTTGTTCGGGTTGTGTAGTCCATATAAAACGGCTCGTCGTCTAATCTTTTGATTGCGAAGTCTTGCTTGCCAGTTACTTTCTCTCTCTACACTGTCTCCTCCCCTCCCTCACATTCGCAGTAGAGAGAGAAGGAGATCAATTCACTGTACTACTTCGATCGTCCCGTCTTATTCTTCGGTAATGACTCTGTGCTTCTTAGCTTGTGCATTTTGTTTTTGTTTGTTTGTGTGTGAAGAAGTGAGGGCGTGGTGGTGTTGGATTTGAGCCAGTGCGATTTGAAGTGAGCAAATGTAGAGAGATCTTGAGGTTTGGGAGGGTTTTGGATTGGAGGTTTGACTTGTTTATGCGGTCTTTTCTTTAGATCCTTGTTTGAGAATTTTATTTTCTGCTGTTTATTGTAATGATTTAGTTTATTGTAGTGTTTGATTAAGTCAGAGGGTTTCTTGCTTTATAATGAATGGGAAATTCAGGAAAATGATTATTTGGTTAGTGATTTTCTAGTCTTGAATCAAAGCCATTCGATTTGTTCCTTTTCCTAAACAATGGAATGCTCCTTCAAAAGAGTTCCTCTGATGGATTTGGTTTTTGTTTCAGACTTAATTCGTAACAGTGATGTCGGATAATGCTCTAAGAGACCTGAACACACAACCCGGATCAGAGAGGAAGAACGAGAGCTCGGTTAAGGAGAGCCTTGCAAAGCCATGTAGTGGCAATAGTGTTGAAATAGTTGTAGAGCGGCGGAGAGAAAACTCTGCTTCATTGGTCTCAACTCCCGCTAATGGAAATGAATGTGGGAATCCTGGAGTAGAGATGATCAATTCAGAAGTAGAATACATCGAATCTGAGAACTTGAGCGATGTAGAAGATGTTGATAGCAATGTAAAGGTTGGCATATTGAGTTGTAATCAGTGTTGTTATATGTCTTGCATTTGGCATAATTTGACTATACACGGTTTATCCAATGTGGATTCATTTCGTGTTTCATCTGTCAGACACTCCTAGCTGGACTAGACTCTAAAGATTGGGTCCTTGTTTGTGAGTCTCTCAACGATGTCAGGCGTTTATCAATATTTCACAGGGAAGCACTGATGGATATGCTGTAAGTTCCTCACCTTTTAATATGATTGGAAGGACACTGGAGAGTCAAAAGAAAGGTTGAATTTTTCTGTGTTCTGTTTATGGTGAATTCGTACCTTATTTTCATTTCCTTGGTCAGGGGGGATGTGATTCCACTCATTGTGAAGTCCTTGAAAAATCCAAGAAGCGCAGTTTGCAAAACTGCAATTATGACATCTGCTGATCTGTTCCATGCATATGGTGATTCTATAATCGAATCATTGGATCCTTTGGTACATTATTGCTATCACTTGTTCCTTTCTGTCATTTCATCATTTCATTCTTGATATATGCTTGGACTGATTTATCTGCATGGCTCCTCCATTGTGATCTTCTTTTCCGGGTTCAGCTTGTACAGCTCCTTCTCAAATCTTCACAAGATAAGAGATTTGTATGTGAGGCAGCTGAGAGAGCTCTAGTGGCAATGACCACTTGGATTGCCCCAAACTTTTTGTTGCCAAAGTTACAACCACACCTTAAGAACAGGAATCCACGAATTCGAGCTAAGGCTTCAATGTGCCTTTGTCGAAGCGTCCCACATCTGGTAAAAGCAAATTCTCATATACTTATTTGATGCTTCATTTCTTCTTGTAATTTAATATGCTTTGAACTCTTCCCAATGCATAAAAAATTGGAAGCCATTTATTCATGCTTGGTTCTCGATAAAAATATATAAGAATATGCCGACAACACTTCAGTAGCTTGTTTGATGCTGTTACAGATTTCATTTCCCCCACTCGTCTACATATGGTAAATACTAATAACAGTATTTTGTATTTGTAGTGAGCTTAAATCCTGTTTATTCATTTCAAAATTGTGTAAAGACTGTGTCTATCTGTCTGTCACGGTTTTGCAATATAAAGTAGGTGTCTTCCTTTATTTTTAGATAGGCCACCAAGTGATGTTGTGTGGTAGAGTTTACAGAATAATGCTTTTTCAAAATTTTGAGTAATGCAGTTTGTTGAATTGACTGACGCTGCCAATGCATGGACATAACAAATTGTGCAGCTCAGGCTAATGATTGGCTCTCTTTGTATCACAGGGCGTTGAAGGAATTATTGCCTATGGAATTGATAAATTGATCCAATTAGCTGCTGCGCAGCTCAGTGACCAGCTTCCTGAATCTAGGGAAGCTGCTAGGACCCTCCTTTTGGAACTGCAGACTGTATATGAGAAATCAAATGAAGTCAAACCGCCGGTTTCTGAGAATCCAGAATTTGGATCTTGGGAACACTTCTGTCAGTCAAAACTTTCTCGTTTAAGTGCACAAGCCGTGCTCCGAGTAACAAATACTGCTCGTGAGGGTCTTGTTCAGGGATCATGACACATCTCGCATGGATCACATGTGAGTCATAGTGAGCAACGCTTATGACATATAGTGAGTGAAGTCAACAATTTCCATTGCCATATACCTTTTCAATTCATATCCATTTATGTAAATACGTTGAGACATAGAGATGCCGGAGTTGCAGTTAAGCACGTTACTTAAGTTTGAGTATTCTTTTCAGATTGTTCAATGTTAGCTACAATTGCATTTGCAATAACTATTACAAATTATTTGTCGTGCATTTCATTCCTTTTCCCTCTAAATTTCATGGTATCTTGTAAAGTTCCATTTTTCCAGATATTTGATATGGATTGATGTTCTTTTCCGCCTTATAGCAGGATGCCAGTAACTTTCTTTTAGGTAGGCAAGATGCCAATAGTTGTAAAAACGACATCGGAGACAGTTTATTCATGTTCTTTGTCCTCAGTTGATCCTTAGAAGGGCACAGGATCAAAGAGAAACGAAATGTTTAAAGACTGATTTATCTTCTTGGCTTCTTCTGCAAAACAAATTCTTCAAGCTATCAAGATATTGTGAGTTTTTTTTTTCTTTTCCCGCATTGGGGTTTAAGAAGTCTAGACATAGAGTAGACTTGACGTATATTGGTTTAAGTACTTAAAAAATGGTATCGTGAAAGCTGCTAGCTTTTGAGATTTTGTATAAAGTTAGCATGCAAAACAAACCGTAGTTATAGATGAACAAGAAAAAAGTTATTACATGGCCATTACACCAAAACAAAGAAAGAAACAAGAACCAGAGCCCTTACTCTTGAAACTACACTATTGTCTCTACTCAGATAACCTGTTCTTAAACCAGATCTCTTAGTCTTTAAACCTCTCAAATCCCTTCTTTTGAAAGGAGCAGGACATCGTCTCCGAAACTCCAAACTTCTCTTTTGGAAAATTTTATTCAATCTTCACTATCTCTGAGGTCATTTGAACCTGCTGAACCTACTCGACAACGGGTTCCTCTTGCTTAATCCCGAGCTCTAAAGATACTTGCAAGCCAACATGATCAAGTTTAGTTCTCCTATTCAGGTAAAGTGATGAGTTAGACTTTGTAGTCAACTACAGGTTCCAGGTTCCGGAATGATAATTGGATATCTACATCGGGAGAATTAATATGAGTGGCAAAATTTTTGGTGTTCAATCAGAGATTATGGTTACGACTATTGTGATTCTTCTCATACTATTATTCCTGGGAATTGGAGTGCTGTTGATCCTAGTACACATCTGTATTATGGGAAGAGCTTTAAGACAAGGAATCGCAAACAATATTGCAGCTGAGAGAGAGAACATTGACAGATCAAGCATGTCCATAGATGATGTAGAGAAGCTTCCTTCCTATCATTATACCAGAAACGAAAATGGAAGCAGTCCAGTGAACTGTGCTGTTTGCTTGGATAACTTTGAGGACGGTGATAGGTGCAGACTGTTGCCTTTGTGTAAGCACAGTTTTCATGCTCAATGTGTCGATGCATGGCTTCTGAAAACACCAATTTGTCCAATTTGTAGAACCTGTGCTGATTTGAGAAGGGTTGGGATGATTACAGGTGAAGAACTGAGCAGCCATTTCGGTGATACGAGCATGGACATGAGAGGAAGTGTGACCACAGAGAGTAGCCATTACAGCGATTTCAGTGTGGAAGTAAGAGAAGGCATGCCAAGAGGAAGTAGGCATTTCATGAACTCTGACAGTTGTTTTACAAGAGAGAACCAGGCAACACAAAGTAGAGATGTTACAGTCGACTCGAGACAGAATGAAGGAGAAACTTCCCATGTGAATGTCGATGGGATTGACTTGAGTCAAACCCCGAACCAACCAAATACAGTTGGAACAGAACATATTCCTAGATAGATCATCTCCTGTGTAATATTGGCTGCTGGTATGAAATAGTTAGGAGTTTGTGTTGGTTGAATTACAGTTTTGGGTTTGCCATAAATCCAATTTTATTCATCTTCCTTTACGAATGGACCATCTTGACTTGGGAAAAAGGAATTAAGGTGGAGCCAAATTAAATTTATCTTTTAATTTTAAAAAATTAAAAATACTATCATTTTATTTTAAATAACACCGTTTTATATAAAAATTTTAAATTTTAGACCCAGCTAAGTTGGATAGCTCAAACTCAAAATTTGAATCCGGCTTGAAATTTAATTAAATTCAAATCAAACTAATTGAATTCAAACTAAATTGGGTGAGCTAAACCTTTTTTTGCAACACTAATCTTTCCTTGAAGGCCCTTTACATTCTCTATCCTTTTAACGTTCTCCTGCAAAAAAGCTTCCAATTGTGTATGTAATTCCTAATGCATTTAGCTAAACAAGAGCCTTGACAGTCTAAGTAGCCGAATTTATGGAAGAGAGAAAAGGTTAAAGATATTGCAGAAATGACATGTCTCCAGCTGTACATGTTTATTCACAAGATATGATCCCAAGTCAATACTTCAAATATATAATTAATTAATTATACTATTTAGACTAAATTGATGCAATTTAAAATTTTTAAATAAAGTAATTATCAGTAAGTAATTTTTGTTCGAATCAAGCACTTTATTGTAATTTTAAATTCCAATCTTATTTTAATTTTAATTTTAATTTCAAATATGATAATCGTTTTTAATTAAAATGTATTTATAAAGTTGTTTTAAATGAATATATAATTCCTTTAATAATCTAATAATTATAATATATAATGGAATCAAATTAAAAAAATAAATAATTCTAATAACATATATCCAAATAATATTTTATATTAATGTTCTAAATTTAAAGTAATTATTGCATTATAATTATATACTAAAATAATTTATGCATAATTCGTAAAGAGTTCATTTGTGATTTCCAACTTATTGATAAACAAATCAGGTAAGAATATTTTGAGATTAAGTATTGTTCTCTGGATAGAAGAGATTTACATAAACATTTTTAACGTATGAGAAACACTATTATTTGCTCAATAGATTCAATGATGTTAATCTTTGTTATATATTCATTTCCTCTCTTCCAGAAGAATTACAACCTGAATTACATAAGATTATTGTTGCACTTCGAAGAGATATGAGAGATATATCTCTTAGAGAAATTTATCAACTCATCCTAGCTTCACTTGACAAGCTATGTGACCAAAAAAATATTTTTCAAGAACATAGATTAAAGATAGTCCTCTATTAAAGAAGGCATGCAAAAAGCTTTAGCTGAAGATTAAGTGTAAGGAAAGAAAAAGATTGTGATTGTCATACAATGAAAAAACATAATCACTGAAAGTTCTCCTACAAGAGGTTTTATAACTCCTACATTTCTCATGAAGGAAACTACAAGTCTTTAAAAACAAAGAAACGACTACGATTTGTCAGATTTTTTTAAAAAAGACATTCTCAAGTAAATAAGGCAGATCAATTTTTTATCTGTGGCAAGTCAGGACATTATGCTCGTCAATATTCTAATAAGAAGAAAAAAATGTCAAATTATTGGATTCCATTGAAGTTATTATGCCCATCCATAATGATTATAGTTACATTGAAGATCTTATTTAAGAATAATTCAGTGAATACGAGATACTAAATTTGCTATTCTTTTAGTAGAAAGATTGTTTTTAATAAATCTACATGTAACTTTTTATATTATACATAATTTTAACTCGGCTTTTAATTTTTGCAATATTAAGTTAGGTCAATTATTTTAGTAAAAGTTTGATTTGGATGGCCTGCAAAGTCTAAATCTAACTCTATTATTGACATACAATATTATAATTTATAATACTCAGTTATGATTATGAAGCTGTCATGTTATCTGACAACCACGTCTAAACGAAAAGTTATCATATGCCACGCGTCCGATGCCCAGTTTGCTTATCAGAATCAGAGAAGAAGATAGTCCAAATCGGAGAGCCATCGAAGCCATATGACTCATGTAAATAAATGCAGATCTGGTCACAATTGTAGTCCATAAATGTAGCACATCGATAAAAAACATAGGGTCATCTCACGCTTCAGTCTTTTCTAGTCACAGTAAAGATAAGGTAAGGTTATCCAAAATTTATTAACTTCAAAATATATAATTTATAACACTGAATACATTCAATTGAAGAATATATTATGAATTTTAGTATTATAAAATAAATTGGTGTATAACATCGGGTCGAGCTGGGTCGGACTCGTGCATGGCCCAGCTCAGCCCGTCCCGCGCCACCGGCGGGGTGACCCGTGGCCCGTGCAGGT
>JAOQMM010000001.1:17882187-17892850 GCA_027563515.1 Erythroxylum platyclados
AGCTTTAAAAACATGTTATAAAAATAAAAAAAAGTGCCACAATCACATCTATGTACTCCTAGTCCCATAAGTCTTCACGTGGAGAGACTCTCCAATCAGGTTGTACTTCATATTTCCTAGAGCATCTCTTTACTTCTTTTTCACTGTTTTCTCCAAAAAATATTTCTTCATTCTGGCGAGCTCACCGAGAGTAACACAATCGATATGATTTTTGGATTATCGAATCGTTATGTATTGAATGAATCAAATATGTAATTCGGTTCAGGAACAGAGTCAATAGTTCTATAAAATAATTAAATAATCAGGTAATTCCTGCTCCAGATGTGATTGATTATCATCTCTTTTAAGCTCATGAGAATTGATTTGTGATTCCGACCTTGACCTTGAGATGTGTTAAGCTGATGAGGATTTGTGATTTGTGGTGCCTACTTCACATACTTCTTTAGCCCCTTTTCTTGAAAATTTTACTGTGCCAAAACCTATCTTCTCCTCGGATGGATATTGAACTTCTATGAACTAGTTTAGTTTTACTGAATTTCACATTATAGCTGGAGAAGAACTTTCCAAACTCTATTTCGAATGCTCTCTACATAGTTGCTGATCGTTCTAATAGACTCTTATCATTCAAATCCCAAAGCAGTTGCCTCTAAAAGAGTTGGAAAGCCAATCACAAACTACCAAAAAATATTCCATAATCATCACAGGCATGTAAACTCCAGGAAATCTGCAAAGTAGCACATCATCTCCGAAGTTTCCTAACACTCGAGGAAATTCAGGAAGTAGCAAATCATCTCCAGGTTTCTTTACAGCCTTGAAACGTCAGGAAGTGGCATATCATCTACAAGGTTTCCTGACACTCCAGGAAATTCTAGAAATAGAATATCATCTCCAGGTTTTCCTGTTGCATTGTTCACAAAATAATTATGAGGACCGTACGTAGAAAGGACACTACGAAGTACTGTTTATGATTATAAGTTGTCATCGTGGAAGAATATGGCGTCGTCATATGCGGTATTTGTTGACCTCCAAGCTCCAGACGCGATGTTGGTATCGTTCATAAACATATATACGTTAAGCATATTCATATTCATCGTGTTTGATTGGAGCTCTTAATCTTTCAATGTATTGCATTCTAACATCTTTTTTACCTCGGTGCCAGAAGTTGCTGGCATTTAACTGTCATGGTAAATGTCGATGTTGAGAATGTTGTCTTTTTGCTCAAGACATTCAGTCTAAGGAACACCTCAAACCCTCAATGCCTATTATGTTCTAAACGCTGTACGAGTTACTCCTGTGTTGAGTCCGCACATTGGCCGGCGAAGAAGACATCTACTTGTTCTCATCAAATGGACAAGTCCTCCATCTTTCTAGTTTATCTAGACGATGTATCCAAACTTTTTGTGTAATTGTTTAAAGAATATCAGTTTTGTAAGCAATTTCAATATTTGAATAATCCAAAAGACTGCTCTAGTAGATGACAAGAGATTACTGTCTTTTAATCATGTAAGTGCTCGATCTCATGTCACAAAACAAGGCATCTTTATTAAATCGCAGAGAAGTAGATAATGAGGTCAAAAACTGGGACAATGGTGTTCACAACCAGATAATTTTGTTCTTTTTGGGAGGGGACAAGAGAATACTTTCCCAGGAGCAGAAAAGTTGTAAATGCAAGAAAGAGAAGAGCTTATTTTATATCCTGATCTTTTCATTTTATTGTCTGTTCTTCAAGTTCCTTCATGCCATGATTGAAACTACCCTGTGTTCTCTGAATCGTCGTCAGATCAATATCAGCATTTTCCTTCTGTTGATCACAGTGAGATCGGCAGCTTCTAGATCTCCTGAAATAACATGTGGCCTTGGAGTTCATGTCGAGTCCGCAGGGACAAACTCAACCTGCATAGAGGGAAACTGGGGCGGATTCCTGGAAAAGAACTGCTGTGGATCAGTTTTCCAATCTTACTTGTCTACACTCGGTCAAAGAGCAAATAGAACAGGACTTATATTCTTACAAGCCAGTGAACAAACGAGTTGCTTAGAATCAATCAGGATCGTCGAAGACGATGTTTTCAGTTGTGGAATTCAGAAGCTGACAAGTGGAGGTGGTGGTTGTTCTGACTTTTCTGTCGCTGATGTTACTGACAGGTTGGGTGATGAACTGAAAAGTTTAAATGAACACTGTGATCTTGCTGGTTCTGATGCAGCATGGAATGAATCCTGTAGTTCTTGTGTAAATAGTTGGAGGAACATCGATGGAACACCGGCCCTGTCGAATTCTGAAACTCCAGAGATTGAAACTGATGTCTGTAGGTTTGCTTTGCTGATATCATTAATAAGTACAAGGATTGATGATAAGCTCTATGTCCAAAGAGTTTATAAATGTCTCAAAGACGAAAAGATCGACTCAGGTAAATACATTGCTTGATGCCCAACTAACATATCCTGGAGATTAATTCCTGTTTCAACACACTGGAGATTAATTTGGACTGACACTTGTTCCTCAGTTATGGCCCCAAGTAATGCATCATCAGCTGAAACGAAGGCTGATCTTAACATAGGTAACACAATCTTCATATAGTTATAGTATTCGTAAGTCAAAAATCTTAATATGTTATTTTTACACCTGAACAGGTTCCTGGATTCTAATCTTAGTCATTATTGGGATGGCAATGGTAACACTACCTTGTGCCATAAAAATTGTGTTAAGAAGGTGTTGTAGATCAATTTCAACTGTCAAAAGGAATGGTATTTTCTAACTATACTTTAGATCCATATAAACAGCTTAAATCCTTCATAAAAGGAATTGAGATGTGCAGAGATTCTGAAACATTAATTGACAGCATTTCAGGATCTGCGATTAAAGGAGTCTCCTTGTCGAAAGTTTCAGTTCAAGGAAGTGTACTCTGCCACAGATAATCTAAATGATAGGAATCTCATAGGTGAAGGCACTGCTGGTGAGTTTTAACGTATGGAGAAATTATGGAGATCGGTATTTGATGATCATTTTCTAACTTGGATAAGAAAGCTACAACATTCAATATTTATGAATAGATCATGATATAAAACTTATGAGTTGACTTCTCTGAATTATTGATTTCTAGTTTTGTGGATTTGTCAGGAAAAGTATATAAAGGAAAACTGTCAAATAATCAGGAAGTTGCGATAAAGCACATCATCAATGATGGACATGTAGAGACTGTTGCAAGGGAAATCATGAACTCCTCACATGTCAAACATCCAAACCTTGTAGCTTTGCTGGGATGTTGCATAGAAGAAGACGAATGCTTTCTGGTCTATGAACTGTGTCCTAATGGAAATCTCTCAGAGTGGATTTTTGGTATTTCTCTCTTTTTTTTTTCACCTAAGATCCATTACTGTTTTACACAAGAATGACACTATTTTGATCCACAACAGGGAGGGACAGGTTCCTGTCTTGGATTCAAAGGCTTAAGATTGCCATTGATAGTGCTCGAAGTCTCTGGTTTCTCCACACATACTCAGAAGGCTGCATTGTTCATCGGGATATAAAGGTCTGCTTCAAGAACTTTATGGCATTCCCAGGACTTGTCCAAGAACCTTGAAGAAAAGCTGAAACTCTGGAACCCCTTTATAATTCCCACTTTCAGAATATATATGTCTTTACCAGTTTTAGGAAATCTTGTTCTTTTCTGCAAGCCACTGTATAGTCATTTTCATGGTAAAGATCTCTTTTTTTCATTTGTGCAGCCAACAAACATCCTGCTAGGAGAAAATTTTGAAGCAAAGCTCTCAGATTTTGGATTGTCGAAGGTCATTGACTTGGATGAGAGCAACACCAGCTCAGAAGTTAGAGGAACATTCGGTTACGTCGACCCCGAGTACCAAAGTGATCATCAGGTGAATTCATCAGGAGATGTCTACAGCTTTGGGATAGTGCTTCTGCAGATTCTCTCCGGCAAGAAAGTCATTAACATGAACCTGAGGAAACCAATGCCATTGGACAAAATGGTAAAGAAAGCAATCTGCTATCCTTTTGCTTACAATTTTTGTATCTAGATTCAGGTCAAACCGCAGCAATGGAGCCCCAGTGCAGCAGAAGTTAAAAACTTCATAAAGTTTGATCATCTCAATATTTTTCCTCAGGCCAAGTCCCTTGCCGCAGGAGGTAGCATCCTGGAATTTGCTGATCCAAGGCTAGAAGGGGACTATTCAGCAGAAGCTTTTGGTATCACTTTTTCACTGGCATTGTCATGCATATCTCTCAAGCAACAACGACCATCCATGGAACTAGTTGTTGCAAAACTAGAAGAGGCCTTTGAAATATCAAAAATGGCAAAAGCCTCCACTCCTTATCTGACTCCATGCCGATCACCATCGTGAGGGAAAAGCTGAGAAGTAGAGAAATTGCAGATACAATGCTCCTATACAAACAGATAATGAGTTTTTTTTAGCATTCAATAAGATCCATTTCATTCATGCATTTGATTTCAGAATTTAATGAGTCATAGGCCTGAAAATATTCCTGAAAATCATTGAAAAGAAACTATAGAGCCTTGATACTTTTCACGAATATCCAGTTCATGGTAGCAAGAGATTTTCACCAGAGATTCTGATCGTTGCATGGACCATGATAAGAATCGATGAAGATGGTGTCTATAAGTTGCCTTCTTCTGATTCAGTTCTCATGTTCTAGCTCGAGTCAGATGCAACCAAATTAAGAATAGTAGTAGACTAAAATCCCTATAAATTAATAATATTGGAATTTTGTAAAATCTGTTAGTAGGTAATTAATTAATTAATGTTTTATCAATTTGTATAGTATATTTGCAATTGAATAAATATGTACTTAATGAACTAAAAGTTTATTATATTTTTAATAAGGGTTAATTACTAAAAAAAACTTAAACTTTTGTCAAATTTTCAATTATAGCCCAAATTTAAAAAAGTAACAATAAAATGCCAAAACTTTCAATTTTTTTCAATTATGGCCCGAACTTCAAAAATAGCAATAAAACCTCAAATTTTCAATTTTTTCAATTCTAGCCCAATGCTAGTGTTTCAGTTAAGTTTGCTGACATGACTTGTCAAGTGTTTTAAAAACTCTAACTATTAATACACGTCAGTCAAAATTAACACAATAAATAAAGATTAATGAAACAACGTCGTTTAATCACATAATTAAAACGACGTTGTTATTTAAAAATGACATAAATCAGATTACGTAGCCTCGACGACCTTATGCTTTGATTTCAGTTTTTCTCTTCGTTTTCAGTTTGTTTTTTCAACAGCCTCACCATTTGGTTTTCAAATTATGTAGCTCCGACGCCTTCTCACTAAGGGCATCAAGAGAACGAACTAAAAACGAAAAGCTTACTGGTGCAGTACGCTGTAATGTGAGAGTAGTTTGGGGTATCAGAAGAACAAACAAAAAATAAATGGCTGAGGGCATCAGGAGAACAACAGATAACGTCGAGTTATAATTGAAAAAAATTAAAAGTTTGAGCAGTTTATTGTCACTTTTTAAAGTTTGGGCTAGAACTAAAAAATTGAAAGTTTGGATATTTATTGTTACTTTTTAAAGCTCGGGCTATAATTAAAAAATTGATGAAAATTTGGGCTTTTTCTTGTAATTAACCCTTTTAATAATTTAGTTAACTGAATATGAATTATTTGAGTTTAATAATTAGTTTTATTTATTATAATTAATGAATTCAATCTAAACTTTTTTGATAAAAAAATTGAGATAGATTCTAATAAGATTTAAATTCATAAAAAACATTTATACATATTTGTAACTTTATGAAGTTAATAATTTATAATATGAATAAGACTACATAATTATAAAAAATGTTTCCTAAAACTATTATCTTATTAATTTAATGAAATTATCAATTTAATAAGTCAGGAACATAAAAAAATTATTAATTAATCAAATGTTAATTAATTGAAATTTAAAAAGCGGATTAAATTATAGAACCACACCCTGTACCTCGAGTTTTAAGATTAGGATCATTTTTCAATGATTAAAAAATTCAATCGGTCAATTCAATCGTAAAAACTTCAAATAAACTGATAATTCAGTTCCATTTTTAATTTTGATTTATTTTAATAACCCATATTTTACAAATTAATCAATTTTTAATTAATTGGTCGATTTTTTAAATTAATCAATTTTTATAAATCAATTAAATTTTATTTAAGGGTCTCTTTTTTTTGGCTAAACTTCAAATGTTTTAATGGAAAATGACATTCTCCTTTAATCATATTTTAAAATTTTTAATTTTATTTAATCTTTAATCATTTTATAATAATCTAATATCGATTAAACCTTTTAAACTTTAAATATCGTATCTTACTTATTTAACTTCCCACGTTGCTTTCCTTTTAGCTCTTTTTTTTATATCATCCACAAGATCCACAAGACAATAATGAAATTCACGCGAGACTGTTAATTCTAGCTATCGAAATTGCCTATAGTTAATGCATTACTTTTGGTTCGAGAAGATTGTGTGGTTTCTCAATTTATGTTCTTATGTATTTTTTGTTTAATTTTTTTAAAAAAAACTAATACTTTTTGTATTTTTTAACACAAAAATATATATTTATATATATTATACATATATTTATCAATTTAATCACATGAACACATGTCATGGTCCTAAATAAAATGTAAACGTTGTTAATGATGGTCCTCAATCCAATTATATACCTATTGCAGATCATATCTTTTTATATATTAATCATGTGATACTGGATCCTGGGCATAATTTAGATTATATACTCTTGAGATCTGCAATTTTTATTTAATTTCCACATATCTCACGATTCTTTTTTAAAAAAAGAAAAAGAAAAAATCAGTGTTTTAAAAATCAAAATTTAAAAAGTTTAATTTCATAAAAATTATTAGTTTACTAAAAATGACTGATTAATTAAAAAACTGATCAATTTTTAACAACAAAAATTATTAAACAAAATCGAACTGAAAAGTTGACTAATTCAAAGTTTTTACTGTTAAACCGATCGAATCGATTCGATTTTTAAAACATTAGAAAAATAGAGAAATTTGAAGATGAATAATATTTAATTAGTGAGAAGTGTGTCACTATTTTGGAACATAATCAATTGTAAGTCAATCATCCAACACTCAAAACATATTCCATTAAGTTAATTGGTTTTAATGTATCTTTAATTTTAAGGTTTTTAAATTATGAGTTAACGTATGTCTATTTTTAAACACATGCTATTAAGCTATATTTTAAAATTTTCAAAATATGCCTTAAGTTGTCAAGCGACTCTTACTATTGTTGTTCTTGGCTATAATAATGACTAAATTTATGAACCATTACAAGGTCTACGATCCTGTTGTTTCTTATGGGATGTTTATGGAAAATTAAACTAATAAAATAAAAAATTTAAGGTTTAAAAATTCAATTAATATTAGACCATCATAAAATTGATATACAATAAATAAAAAATATAAAAATATAAAAATAAGTAAAAATATAATAAAAGTAGAATATTTTATTGAAATACCAATATCTATTAATTTATAATTAATTGATAATAACAATTCAATCTAAAATTAAATAAAAATTTTCTTTTACTAATTTTTTATTTTTGTTTATCAAGATTTCTAAGGTGATTATGTTTTTAGATAGATATCAACAATGCTACAAGATAGATGTCAACAATGCTACAAAATGAGGGCATTTTACTGAAATAATAGAGATTATCATTTTTTATTAAAAAAAATTGAAGGTAATTAAAAAAAGAGATTGTTAAATAAAAATCAATTAGTTTACAAAAACTAGTTAGTTAATTAATAAACTAATTAATTTTAAATAATAACAATTATTAAATTAAATTGAATATTTAAAATTTTTGAAATTAAACCGATTGAAATTCTTTATTCATTATTTAATATAATTAGAGAAAATTTTAAAGAATATTTAAAGAACAAGTCCTGAATTTGAATTGCATAATTTCTTTAAAAGTTAAGTATTTAAAAAAAGGGACTCTCCAAATAGTTATGTTTGATTTGTTGGATATTGTATGTAAGTCTTAGAATTTATCTAATCTATCTAAATCTCCTGTTTTAAAAGAAAATATTCCAATTCAGATTCTCAAGAATCGAAGGCAAGAAGATAACATAAGAAAAGGATTCCACAATCAACATTAGGTAGTAGTTGAAACTTGAAAGTGGCCGCCCACTAATAACTAATAAGAACACATGACAAGGACAATTTGCTTTTTGATCCATTTCTTTAATTATCATTTTCTAGTTATTTGGACACTCTTCTCATATAAATTTGTAATTTTTAAAGTTTTAAAAACTGAACCGATTCGATCGGTTCAACAGTAAAAATCTTAAACCTGCTAACTTTTCATTTTAGTTTTCAATTTTTCGATTTTATTTAGTTTAATAATTTTTGTTGTTAAAAATTAATCAATTGATTAATTAATCGGCTAATTTTTGTAAATTAATTAGTTTTTATAAACCAAAATAAATCAATTAATTTTCATTAACAATCTCTTTTTAATTAAAATTTAAATTTTTGAATAAATAAGGCCAATTTTTAATCATTTTTAAATTCTTCAAATCTATTCAATTTTTAAGCTGTTTTATGACAATCTAATACCGGCTTAATCTTTTAAATCTTAAACCTCTTATTTTTTAGTCAACTTTTTTATCTTGGCAATTTTTTATTATAGGAAAAAATTTTATGATTTGTAAAACTTTGTTTATACTGTCTTTAAATTTTTATGAGATATGCTTTAAATTTAAGGTGGAGAGTGAAATTATAAAACCAAATTGGTACCAATATAAGAATTAGAATCTGCACTGAATTTGTAAAGATAGAGTTGGCAATAGGTCGACCCTTAACTTTTAAAAATTAAAAGTGTAAAATATCATTTTTTTAATTGAGTATAGGCTTGGCTCAATCCCAGGGTTGCCAGAGGTCCAATTCTTCAAAGCAAAATCATGTCGTTTTGTTTAGAATAATTAGACTTCTGTCTAGTCTAGGCCTAGGCCTGACTTATAGATTGGCTCAATAAAAACATCTAAATCTGGACTTATAAGTCGGCCTATTATCATCCCTACGTAAGATGTTTGTGAAGCTAGAAGCAAATTGACATCAATGTCAAAAGTATGTTAGGCGTCAAATTTGCGACACAAAATTCTAAGTATATACAGAAATAGAATTTTACTAATCTTAAACACATGTAAAAATAGAATTTCACTATCATTAAATATCTTACATATGAAGTTAAACATACTAATATCATTAAATATGTTTATTTCTTCTTTAAAGTCAAAGGCAATGCTAATTTCCTTTATAGCAACTATCACTTTCTTGTTATTACCATTTGACTATTTTGAGAAGTTTCATGAATCCTTAGCAGCCTCAGGAAAATTTCTAACAAATCAATCACCAGAGTTCAAAGAAATTTCCTCTCATTTTAGTTTTTCTAATTTTGCACTTCAATGACGACAATAATAACTTAGTAAAAGTTACGCTAAAACGTGAAATTTTAATTAGTCCAATAATACATAGTCTTAACCGTAATTAATAGAGAGACTGTTTCAAATATTGTTCTCATATAAATTTTGTTCTTCTAAGACTTCCAAGTTAAAGCTTTTGAGAATTATGAGATTGCCATATTTCATAATCTTTAGCTTGTGATATAGATAACTATTAGATCTTGGTATTATTTAAATTCCATTTGTTTATAAGTTCATTCCAAATTATTTGATAGATTAACATAATTTTTGTTAAAAATAAAATGTTATCATATTCAGTATCAATAATTTTGACAAATATTGATGAAAACATATTTTTGTTCTAAAATTTATTTACGATCAAGAATGACATAAAATTCTTAATATGATTTGACTCAATTCAATTCAACCTAAAATACTGAGTTTAGTCTTTTTTTTATTGAAAATTAACGAGTTTAGTCTAATTTGATCAAGTGTTGAGTTGGATTTGATATTTTTTAAAATTTTAGATTTAAGGTAAGATTCAAGTTTTTAGTCTTGATTCCATATTAAATTTGAAAATTTTTTAAAAAATTCTTTTTTAAATAAAGTAATTTAGAATTAAATAATTATTTTAATTAAAAAATTATGACTTAGCCTCAAGCTATGAGTTTCACATCTCTTTAAATTTCGAATCGGATCCAAACTTGTCAGATCAAAACTTGACTCTTATTGGACATATTGTCACATCTTTAATAACAACAACAGTTCTATGAAAGTTTTACCATTTGTGAATCTAGAAAAGTTCAGAAGTACGCAATTTTATATCTAAATGATAAAAAGTTAATTATAAAAAAGTTACATAAAAATAATTAAAAATAAAAAATAATAATGGATCTAGAAAAAAATAATAATTAAAATAACGATTTTTTACAAAACTAGTTCTAGACAGAATCTTTACATGTGTCTTCATTGCCAGCTGATGGCTTACCTGAGTCAACCAGGTCTAGTGACTGAGTCTGGCCATGTCAGCTTCTGAATCTTCTTCTCTCGTGGTCTATTGTTAGGTAAGTGAGTTAGTGCATGCCCTGTTAACAGATCACTTCGTCTCTCTCTCTTCTCTGTTATGCCAAAAAAAACAAAAAAAAAAGAGAGAGAGAAAGAAGAAGATGAAGAAAAGAAAGAGAACCAAAAAGGAATTAGTGT
>JAOQMM010000001.1:17892950-17907119 GCA_027563515.1 Erythroxylum platyclados
AAAAAATCCATCTAGAAGCCTGAAATCTTTTTTAAAAAATATTTGCAAGGACAACCCATCTCATCCTCCACAACAACCTTCTCATTTTATCTCCTCCTTTTCTCTATTCAGATCACACCCATATTGTCATGTTCTATATTGATTGTTTAGGCGGAATTTTCAAAATTTTCTCCCCTATTCGTTTGTTGTGTTGCCTACTTTGTGGAGTCTTCGTTGAACTAATGTGTTACGCGTTTATATGATTAGGATAAAAACAAAGTTTGTACATTTTTGTTGAAACTTTTTGTTTGATGTCTTTTTTGTGGGTCTTTTCCGACTTCGTTGAACTGGGGAGGGTGGTAATCCATCAGGGTGCTTTTTATTTGGCTTCAAGAATGGATTTTTAATAGTTTCTGAATCAGTCCGTGATGGATCTTGAAGGTGCAATTAACGACAACCCGATCAAGGTAACACATGCAACTGCCATTGGCAGGTTGAAGACTGTCTCTGACAGGTTTTTAACTTCTTCCTGTTGCTCTGTTCTTAATTGCAGAGGGACTCGTGGAAGACGGTGCTAACTTTGGCTTATCAAAGCTTAGGAGTTGTCTATGGAGATTTGAGCACTTCCCCTTTATATGTTTACAAGAGTACATTTGCAGAGGACATACAACACTCTGAGACGAATGAGGAGATATATGGAGTCTTGTCCTTTGTTTTCTGGACTCTGACGCTAATACCACTGGTTAAATATGTTTTTATTGTGCTTAGAGCCGACGACAATGGTGAAGGAGGCACTTTTGCTCTGTATTCCTTGCTCTGCCGCCATGCTAGAGTTAGCTTCATACCTAACTGTCAACTTGCAGATGAGGAGCTTTCAGACTACACAAAAGATGGGTCTTGGTCAAATGATAAGAGTGTTAAAGGGTCTAGATTGAAATCAACTTTGGAGAAGTTCAGAGTGTTGCAAAGGGTATTGCTTGTTCTGGCTCTGATCGGGACATGTATGGTCATCGGCGATGGAGTGCTTACACCTGCAATATCGGGTACTGTTTGATTTGTGATTGGAATATGGTAAGTTTAATTATGAACTGGAAATTCTTAACGATTGTCTTTTGGTATTTCACAGTTTATTCAGCTGTATCAGGACTGGAGCTTTCCATGTCAAGAGAGCTTCATCAGTGTAAGTTCTTTAGTTCTCATCTTCATCTTGAAAAATCTACAGTACAGTGAGCTGTTTTGGACTGCAAAACATCAAATTTGACCAACTTTAGATTGCTTGGTTGTTCAAAGCATTGTTGCTGAATTTGTTGCGAAATGCGACGGTAACAACAACACCATCAACAATAATAATTTCTATTACTAAGACGACGAAGGAATCATTTGGGTATATGAGTATATTGGGGTTAATTATATATTTGTGAAAAAGCCAAAGGCCATGAAATGGCAATAGTTGAATGCACCGTTCTTGTCCCTAAGAAAAGAGTTAGGACAAACTTGCTGCTTTAATCAAACTCAAGTCACTGTCAAACTTAATAATATACAATCAGTTGCATAATTGGGACGGTCAAGTTGATCATGTCCTTATCTAAGATGTAAAGTAATCGTGTGGCCAAAGGAAGAAAGAGAGAGTATATAGAAAAGCTTAAGAAGATTTTTTTTTTTTTTTTTGGAAGTTGAAAAAAGCTTAAGAAGATATTGCTCTGCCCTTGTGGATGAAATCTGTCAATGAGGGATGACAAATTAATTCGGGGACTCAGACCTAATCGGATTCGAACTTGATAAATATTTTGGACTGGACTAATCATGATAAAGTAGTCCGGCTTGACATAAAAATAAAATTAAATCAGGTCAGCTAGGATATTTGTCCTGATCAGACTCGGGCTTGGGTTCGAGCTTGAAATTGTTTTGTTATGAGCTACATGGTATGTTTCCTCAGAAGTTTGTTCATGATGCAGATATCCAACTTCCGGTTACTTGTGCTATTCTTGTGTTTTTGTTTGCCCTCCAACATTATGGAACTCACAAAGTAGGGTTCCTCTTTGCACCGATTGTAATTACATGGCTGATGTGCATCAGTGCCATTGGGCTCTACAATATAGTCCAATGGAATCCCCATGTTTATCAAGCTCTCTCTCCCTACTATATGTACAAATTCTTGAAGAAGACTCAGACAAAAGGTTGGATGTCCTTGGGTGGCATGCTGCTATGTATAACAGGTACAAAGAACTTTTGGATTGTCCACTTGCCATTTTCAACCATTGTAAGCTTTTCCAATCCAAAAGGATACTTATCTTTTCAATTATTCTAGGTTCAGAAGCTATGTTTGCTGATCTTGGGCACTTTTCCCAGTTCTCAATCAAGGTAATCTGATACTTTTCTGTATGAGATTTGACATCAACCTTCCACGGATCGCTTGTAAAGAAACATTTAATTCATTATGATCCCTTTTGCTGCAGATTGCTTTCACCTTTGTGGTTTACCCCTCCTTGATCCTTGCATATATGGGACAAGCTGCTTACCTTTCTAAGCATCATATCATCGAAAGTGACTACAGGATTGGTTTCTACGTGTCTGTGCCTGGTAACAATTGTTCTTTCTCGATAGGAATTCCTGTAGATCTTTCAACTTATGATATAGTAAACAAATTGTTGTTTCAGTGGCGATCAGATGGCCTGTTCTTGGAATAGCTATACTTGCAGCAGTGGTGGGAAGTCAAGCCATCATCACTGGAACATTTTCAATAATCAAACAATGCTCATCTTTAGGCTGCTTTCCAAAGGTCAAAATAGTACACACTTCGTCCAAGATTCATGGCCAAATATACATTCCAGAGATCAACTGGGTTTTAATGTTGCTGTGTTTGGCAGTCACTGTTGGCTTTAGGAACACGAAGCACATGGGAAATGCAGCAGGTAAATCTTTAACGTGATCCTTCTTCTTAATTCACATCTCTCAGTAACAGAATCTTGTTTGGATCGATGTCTGACAGGTTTAGCAGTCATCACTGTGATGCTGGTGACCACCTGCCTCATGTCGTTGGTTATTGTCTTATGTTGGCACAAAAATGTCCTCCTGGCTATCTGTTTCATATTATTTTTCGGCTCCATTGAAGCTCTCTATTTCTCAGCATCCCTCATTAAGTTTCTTGAAGGAGCTTGGGTACCAGTTGCGCTCTCGTTCATCTTTCTTATTGTAATGTACATTTGGCACTATGGAACACTCAAGAAATATGAATTTGATGTTCAGAACAAGGTCTCCATAAACTGGATCCTTGCTCTAGGTCCATCTCTAGGACTAGCTCGAGTTCGTGGAATAGGAGTTCTACACACAGAGCTTGTCTCTGGGATCCCTGCAGTATTTTCTCATTTCGTCACCAATCTCCCTGCTTTCCACCAGGTTTTAGTGTTCCTCTGCATCAAATCCGTGCCAGTGCCTTACGTGAGACCAGACGAAAGATTCCTGGTAGGAAGAGTCGGTCCTAAAGAGTACCGCATGTACAGATGCATAGCTCGCTACGGTTACCGTGATGTTCACAAGGATGATATAGAGTTTGAGAAAGATCTTATCTGTAGTATAGCAGAATTTATCAGATCAGGAAAACCAGAATGTAACCCGGAGATGGAAGAAACTAGTGATACCGAACGAATGACAGTTGTTGGGGCTATATCCTCAAACTTGGAAGGAATTAAAATGAGTGAAGAAGACGCAGACTTTTCACTTTCAGACACTGTAGGTACTTCAGAGCTAAGGGAAATACAGTCCCCGGAGATACCGAGGAAGAGAGTGAGGTTCCTTGTACCAGACAGTCCGTGCATTGACATGGAAACACAGGAAGAGCTGCAAGAGCTAGTGGAAGCAAGAGAAGCAGGAATGGCATATATACTGGGGCGCTCGTACGTGAGGGCTAAGACAGGATCAAGTTGTATGAAGAGGATTGTAATAAACTATGGGTATGATTTCTTGAGGAGAAACTCACGAGGACCAACTTATGCTCTGAACATACCTCGGGCGTCAACTCTGGAGGTAGGTATGGTCTACTACGTATAATTTCAGAAAAATTTCTGAATTTCGAGTGCTGTATATCATAAAAGTAACACTAATTTATAGATTAATATAATATTAATGTTGAAGATTAATTAGTAAATATGTTCATACGTTATAATTATAAACATACACAAGACAGGTTTGGCCAATCTATATTTTTGTTACTTTATTTAATTACTAATAATTAAAAAATTTAATTAGTTTGATCAATTTAAACGTAAAACTTTGAATCGACTGATTTTTTAATTTGGTTTAAAATTTTTCAGTTCGATTTACTTTAATAATCTTTATTATTAAAAATCGATCAATTTATGAATTAATCGGTCAGTTTCGTAAATTAATTTATTTTATAAATTAAAATTAATTAATTAATTTTTATTCAATAGTCTTTTTTCAGTTAAATTTTAATTTTTCAATATGACAGTCTTTTTTAATCATTTTTTAAATTTTTAATCTTATTCAATTTTAATCGATTTAATGACGATTTAATATTGGTTAAATTTTTTAAACCTTAAAATTATTGTGTTATCAATGGTCGAATTTTTAAAACATTGATAAGACTGCTCCGACATGTATTTAAAATCTCGGAATAATATTTTCTTTCACCTTAATATTTATGTGTATAAATGCAAAGGACCCTAAAATTTTCATTTCATATATGTATTGAAAATCGGCCATGGTATGGAATTGATAATTTCTCAAGTAGTTCTTTTATTTTATTTATATATGAATGCTTGTAATCTTAATCATAATTTTTATTTTAAATTAACCAGGATAGTTAAAAGTATCCTAATCTATATTGTTTATTTTTTAAGAGTTTTAAATTGAATAAAACGTGGGATTTTGGTATCAAAATAACAAGACCATCTCACCAACAGGAAAAAAAAAATCCTACTCAATTTTAAAGATCTAATGTGCATAATAATTAATAAACATACTTTTTAGAAACGTACTCTTTTAAAAAATATAGACCTAATGATATTTTATATAAGAATTGGTAAAGCCTAAGTCACACTACTTTTGTATTGCTAGAATTATTGTCAAAATTCAGTTTATATTATTGATAAATACAATACATGTTTACTTTTTATTTATTTTATGATAATGTCAACTGTCTCAAAAATTAATAAACGTTAATTAAAATTTATAAAAATTAATGTTAAATAATGGTCATCTCCAATGTGTTCCAGTTAAGCCAATAAGATAGGTTTAAGTCATAAAATGATAAAACTAGTTAAAATTGAATAAATATTAAAAATTTTAAAAATAATTTAAAATATTATCCTTACTTATAAAAAATTTAAATTTTAAATAAAAAAGGAGACTATTAAATGAAAAATAATTTGCTTATTTTGGTTTATAAAAATTAATTAGTTTATAAAAAATTGACCGAGTAATTAATAAACTACTCGATCATTAACAACAAAAATTAATAAACTAAATCAAACTAAAAAATTAAAAATTAAATCTAAAGGTTGGAAAATTAAAAGCTTTTACTGTTAAACACATCGAATCGGTTCAATTTTTAAAACATTGGTCATATCTAAATTAATCAAATTTTAATTGGCAATATGAACACATAATTCCCTAAAAAAGTGATTGAATATGTTAATTTGAATATAATTCTTGATCGTGAACACAACAAATATTATTGGTCAAACCGTTTTATTATCAATAATATTTATTACACATAATTTCGAATTTTGAATAACAAATCCCAAATATTATATATGTATAAGAATTAACAAATACATAGTGTTGAACTGTTCCAAGTTGTATGTATAAATAGAGACAGTGATACAGTGCATTATCAAATATGCCACTACTCTCCTCTCCCATGCATAACTGGCAGCCGACCGGCACGTCCGTAACTACCACCAGTACTACCACCACCATTTCCGTTGCGAACTAACAAGTAACAACTAACTACCGCCTCCATTATTATCTCCGAAACTGTCTCTCTCTCAATACATTAAAATACGTTAGAGAGAGTGTGTGTTCCTCTCAAGAGAGATAGACACAAAAATCCAAAGGAAACATCTTGGCCGTGGAGGGCTAGGGTTCGCAGAGACAACAACAACCAACAACCTCATTTGTTGTCTCTTGCCTCCCTCTCCCACTCTCTGTCTCTCTCTTCCTCTGCGAAAACCCCATTTAGTGCCCTTCACGATGTCGCCGTTGGCACCGCCAGACGCCTCAAACGACGATGACATCCAAGATATGGCTTTTAGAAAGAGAGGCTGCTGCTTTTGCTTCCCGTTTACAAAACCTAAACGAACATGCGGTGATTTCGGATCAATGTTTTGGCAACGGATTGGGTCCGTTGAAGGACACCCTTCCTCACCCACCGCCGCACAAAACGGTAAGTGGTGGAACAGGAGGTGGAAGAGGGTGCAGGACTGGTCGGAGGTTGTGGCAGGTCCTAAGTGGAAAACGCTCTTGAGAAAGATTAGCAGGAGGAGGAACAAATATGGGACCGAGAAATTTAAGTACGATCCTTTGAGTTATGCGCTAAACTTCGATCAAGGTATGGCGAGCACTGATCATCTCGACGATGATATCTTTAGCCGAGGGTTTACGTCCAGGTACTCCATTTCCGGAAAGACTTCCGTGGATTTCGACAGAGACTTGCAGACTTTTACGTGATTGTTGCACGGTGACAACGGAAATTGGTGAAACAAGAAGAGACGCCGCCAAAATTGGCGGTGGGTGCAGTAGTGCAACGCCATACGTTGAGAGGGCGGCAAAGAAGGGAAGTGGTCAGGAGCCGTGAGATATGACATTCGAGAGGTTGAATTCTTTTTCTTTTCGCTTTTTCACTTGTATTTATTTAGTATATAAATCAATCACCTATTATTTTTCTTTTTCTTTTTACATTAATTTATCTTTTGTTTGATATTGTAAAGTGTGTTGATTAATTAAGGGAATTACGTTATATCTTATGTTCAAAATCAAAATGCGGGTTGACTAGGGTTGGGGCACATTTGTTGAGTCTGAAGGAGCCTCGAGCCAGGCTCGGACTCAGAGTCTAAACAACTAAACATAAAACAACATCGTTTATTTTTAAGCCGAGGCTTAAGATGATCCCGGGCTTAGGTAGGTAGAAATTGGGTCGGGCTGCAATCCCTATTTATCTACTCTATCAATTTAGTATTACAATTTATTTGATTTTTTTTTTACTTTCTCAAAATCTTTTCTGACACATGACATAATAGATCTAAAGTACGAAATTCTTGAAATTTTCGACTCAATTCAAATAGGTTAGATGACGAATATGTTTAAATTAATTTAAATAAAACACTATTATTTTGTTTATTGACTTAATAATTAATTAACTATATTAATATCATTTTATTAAATTTTAGTAAAATAATATTATTTTAGTTTCAACTACATAAAACTTTCTGACTACTAATATAATTACTAGATAATTTATGTTACTTTTCATTAATTATAAATATAACTTAGAAGAATTAAGTTGGTAGTAATCAACTTAATTTAATATTTATTTATTATTATATTATAAAATAAATATAGAAATTATTAATAAGTTAGAAGTACAAATCAAGAGATTATTAATCGATAAAAGATTTTTCAACCTCTCGTACGTTTTAAAAACTAAATCAGTTTAACAGTAAAAAATTTAAATAGGTTAACTTTTTACTTCAGTTTTTAATATTTTAGTTTAATTTAGTTTAATAATTTTTGCTGTTAAAAATTATTAAATTTATTAATTAATCGGTCAGTTTTTATAAATTAATTAACGTTTATAAACTAAAATTAATTAATTAATTTTTATTTAAAAGTCTCCTTTTCAATTAAACTTTAAAATTCTCAACCAATAAAGATAATCTTTTAAAAAACAAATTGGTTCGACTGGTTTAACGGTAAAAACTTTACACCGATCAAATTTTTAGTTCAATTTTCAATATTCTAGTTTAATTTAGTTTAATAATTTTGTTGTTAAAAACTATTAGTTTATTCAGTTTTTGTAAACTAAAATTAATCAATTAAATTTTATTTAAAAGTTTATTTTTAATTAAACTTTAAATTTACTTCGACTAATACAGGTAATCTTTTTTAATATTTTTAAATTCTTCAATTTTATTTAATTTTAAACTGATTTTATAATAATCTAATATTAGTTAAATATATATTTTAATATCAGTTGAATGTTTTAAACTTTAAATATTTTAAATTTTCAATCTTTTGCTTTGGTTTAACTTTGTATTGAATCATTGATCTAACCTACTCAATCAAAACCTTTTTGAATTTTGAGTGCCAATAGAACATCTTTTAATATCAATCAAAACCACCAACGACTGTCTATCAACCCATCATTTCCTTTCTTTTTTTTTTTCCTCCTCCTCCTCCTTTTCGAGTGACCCTGACAATATTGCTCACAGACAAGCGTGGGCTGTTGTCCCATGTAACATATATTGGCACAACAAACATTCCATGTTTCCAGTTCAACAAAGTAGATCATGGTAATAAGCTTTTGCTTCAATTCCCACCACTCCTAAACGTTATCCTTATCCATCTTTGTGTTACCTTTTCCTTTTCTTCTCCAACCATCCAAAATGGAGCATTAATTTTAAAAAGGTTTGTTTTTCTTATAATGGAAAATCACAATTACCCTTTTCATATTGAGGAAATCTTTTGAAGAGGAGCTCTTTAAAAATTTTAGACTTTATTATAAAATACTTTTGATTCTTTATATTTTAATTTTTATTAATCAAATCTTTGATCTTTCAAATTTTACATTTGTTGGTCCTTTGATATGCTATTTTTAAGGAATTATCTAATTATAATTTATTAGTTTAGGTATTTAAAAAATATAATTCAAAAATTTTAAGTTTATTTTATTATAAAATTTAGTGAATTTGAAAATCTTTTTCTTAAAATTTTTAGGTGTTTTGTTTTTTTTATTATAGTTATATTTTTCGAAGAACACTTTGGGTGCTACCTTGTGGTCACAATCATATCTCAACAAGACACTTTTTATAGGGTCATCACATTTGTTCTGTTTCCTTTATACAAGCTTGCATGAACCCAACATTACATAATAATATACGAAAAAAGAAAATGTAAATTAATAGAATTTGTAACATTTCTAAATTATCCTAAAGTAGGTGAAGTAAAATGAATTTAACGAGTCGACAAAAATAGCAAAGGAAGAAAATATCTTAATTAATTGTAATTTTTGAAATTTCATTTTAAACTTAGACTGATTTTCCTTTTTATTAATCATGTTGAAGCCATACAAAGAAACATATCATGTTGTAGACTTTTTAAAAGATTTTTTTTATGTTTACGAAATTTTTTTTTCATCATTATCGTCGTTATCAATACTCAGTTGAATTTCGCATAAACATAGGGTCTGGAAAGATCGGATAGTACGTAACTTTACTCCTATTTAATAGAGAAACTATTTATAATATATCAACATTTAAATGTGACATAAAAATATAATAAAAGAAGTCAGATAAACATAAAAGTGATAACAAATAATTAAAATAAAATAATAACATCTAAAAAAGAAAATAAATAATAATAAATCTATTTTTTAGTAATTTGAAAATGAAATAATTTTATTTAAATAAAATTTGAACATTAAATACAAATTAATTAAAATAAGATTCAATAGAAATAAGATATTTGAGTACATCTCTTAAGAATTCTATATATTTATGTATTTTACTATATTTAATTATATTTATTATACACAATAAATAATATATCAAACTTTTAACTATCATATTACAAAATTTTTATTTGTCCTTCTTAATAAGACAATAATTCAGGCTTTTCTCATTTTCTCCTTTAAGTAAAATAATCTGAAAAAGAAAAAAAAAGAGGAAGAAAAAGAGAAGAGATTACTTTGGGGTCCGGACCCACCGTCTACATCATTCTTGCGAGGGCAATACGTCCACGCTCCATAACTCGAGTGAGACTACGGAAATGAAAGGTAAAAATACGTGTCGCCATCTCGTCGCGGATAAGTAATTCCGAGATCATAACACGACACGTGTGGCGCCGACTAATTACTTGGTTAGCGTGCAGTGCATTTGTTATTATACAAAATTATTAATAAAAATTATTTTATAAACAAGTATTAACATTAAAGATTCAATTATTAATATTAAAATATTACGAATTTTATTAAAAATGGATGTATGTTTTTAACTAAATTATGATCTAACCTGGTAGGATTTGGAGGTGTACACAAAGTACGCATGTCATTATAGGACAATCAAGTCATTGACAATTAAGAAATGCTGGCCGTACCTAATTTTTTTGTTTTGGAAGAAAAAGCCTTACCTAATTACATTGATGACACTCCTTTGCAATCAAGAGTTTCTATCAATTATCACACATAACCTAGTGTCATAATTTTGATAAGTAATTTAATTCGATAAAAAACTATATTTAATATAATAATATGGAAAAGTAAAGAATATTATTTTTCAAGACAAAATTTCATATTACCAATATATCTCTTATTTTTAAAAATTATTAACAAATTCTACAATAACACAACATAATATAACATATCCCACCACACAAAACTTTCCACTTTACGAGAGTTAAAGGAAGGATTGTCAATATATACAACCTTCCTTTGCATTTATAAAAATGTTATTTCTATAAATTAATCTAGTAATTTTCTGGTCAGAAATAATCAATCTTTACCGGTTACTCCAAGGTTTTTCCTTTATTAATAAATTCTATATAGTTTTAATTTTATAATACATTTCCCTTTGTTATTTATATTGCAATTATAATTTTTTTATAATTTTAAAAAGTTAAAAAATACATCAATAATATATTTAACTTCACTTTTTAAAACTCATCTATGATTTGGTTTGTTTTTTCCTTTTATTTCAACTTTATTTTTTAACTTTTTGTGGTATCCATCACTTTAATATTTTTTCTCATTTGACCAACTTGAATAATTTTAAATATAGACTCCTCAAAATTGATGCACAAAAATTAAATAATGGTTGATTTAATTATATGGGGAAAAGGGATTTAGTTTCAACATGACCACATGGGTATGAGTTATAGGGTTGACCCCACACCATCCAAGATTTGAATTAAAGGGTTTCATTTAAATATGAACTTGTGCAATTTTCGGTCACATTCCTTTCTTGGATCCCACCATCATTGCCCCAAATGAACAAAAAGGTTCACACAAAACACAAAAGGTTTGGTACACATTGTTCCGAAAGGGATGTGAATATGGAATAAAAGTAATTGCTGAAGATACTACATATCCATCATTTCAAAATTTCCCTTTTATATAAAATTTTAATATTTATAAATTGATTTATGATTATTTAATAATGATAAAATTGAAATCTTGAAGGACTCTAGACCATGTCCCAAAAGACAATAAAAGCAAAAGCATTTGGTCTCTTTTCTTAGATCAAGTGCATAATGTGGAAAGCATTTGTATATGAATAACTTATTGAAAGGTTCGGACTTTAATTATGATAAAAAGATCCCAATTTCAATATAGTCCGAAAGTTGATGTTCCAGTCTCTTTACCGAAAGGCTACTTGTTATTAAACCTTTCCAAATTTACACTCCAAATTTGCGTTAATTTTTTACGGGTTGTTGATATTTATGTTACCAAATTGCAATTAAGATTTAGACTTGCTTTCAACACAAAACAATCACAGAAAACTTCTAATCTCCGTCGTATACTGTATTACTCTGCTCCTCCACTCAAGAAGGGGTGACAAATTCTGAAATATGTCCTAAATAATCAACTAGGTGTAAAACAGAGGACATCATTATCTTCTCTGCAACAAGTATTATAGGACCAATATGATCTGAGCAATGAAGCTATGGTTAAGCAAAGAAATTAACTTTCATTTGTCCTGTGTTCTACTCATCCATGGCAACTCAACATTAAGAGAAGGTATACTGTTATTAGCATCTGAAGAGCTTGAGAACTTACCCTTCTTAGACCAAAGCCAGATTTTAGACACTGAAAAGCTCTCTCCTTTGGCCATACTACTGATCTTCTTCCCCTCCAATTCACCATCAGGTGATGATAGATTCCTACTCTCATCTGTGTTTCTTGGAAGCTTAGCATCACTGCGTTGCCGGTCATTTGAGTAAGCCACCCTAAGGTCTGAATTACCAAGAACATATTGATATGAGCCCATTGAGAAACATCTTCTTGCGTCCAGATTACTGCTGCTACTCTCTCCCCCTGCCTCCTCTGTTCCGTCGTTTAGCTTTCTGAATTTACCAAGTCTAACAGGCAAAACCTCCTTGTCAACAGTGATTTCTTCAATTTCTACAGTTTTCTGAGAAGAAGTTAAGCCATTTTCCGCATTACCAGGACAACCTTCATCGTCTCTAAAATCATCAAAATCGAATATTGGGTTTTCCATTGGAAACCCAGGAGTGAAAAGCGCTCCTCTACAAAGAGGGCAAGTGGAGTTTGATAGTAACCATGTGTCTATGCAATTAATATGGAATGCATGACTACACATAGGAAGCAATCTTAGTTTGTCTTTCTCAGAGAACTCACACAAGCAAACAGCACAATCAAAAGGCTCTTTTAGACCCATTATCTCTTTATACTGAAAAACAGGAAGAGCATCAATAAAAGCTTGATCCAGACCAGAATCATGGAGATGGAAAAGTTGTTGAAGCTGTCTTTGGAGAGCATCTGAACCAGAGATTTCTGGGTACCTATTAGACTGAGATTCAGCCGAGGAAGATGGGTGCTTTATAAGGAATCTAACAAGTAAGTGGAGCAGACCAGAGATGAAAAAAAGTACAGCAAGAATCACTATAACGAAAAGAACAGCAGGGCTAATTCTAGTACCAGAAGATGAAGATGAAGATGGTGATGAAGGGGTTGATTCTCTAATATATGGAGACACTGCATAAGGAAAAAGAGGCGGCGAGTATCTCAAAAACCCATCTCTCTGCTTGATTTGATTCTGAATTCGCGACATCTTCGAATTAGCAGCCTCCAAAACCAATCTACTCTCTTTGCTCTCTCACATCCCACAAATACAAAAACGAAACTCCAGAAACCATAAACGCTCTTTGTAGCTCAAAGTTGATGCGAAGAAGAAGACATTGCAGACGAACAATGGACAAAGCTGAACCCTTATCCTTGCATTGATGCAAACCCAATAAAACCCAAGACTTCTTTCCCCTTTTCTGCTTGTCTCAAGTTCCAAAACCAGAAAGTTCCACTAGAAGACGGTAGTAGGAGTTGGTGCTGCACAACACAAATTTTCTTGTATAATATCAAACCGAATCCATTGATTGAGCAATAATGAGAGAAGCTGACATGTAGGGAAACACCAAAGTCCTAAAAACTTTACTAAGCCTGATACTTGAAAGAGTCCACCATGAACAAATATTATAAAAGATCTTTGAACATGGATATCATAATACTCGTAACAACCCTAAAGAAAATGAAACAAGCACCAAGTTGTTTCTCTCTCTAAAAACATTATAAAAAGATGGCTCTAAGTGATGGTTCCTGGTGGAATCTAGCAGAAGGGTGGCAGTGACAGTAGTTTCCAAAGGCGAGGTTAAGGGTGCCAAAAAGAACTGGAAGTGGCCCCCACTAGCCTTTGAAGCGCGTGAGAGGCAGTTCAGTCAACTATAAGCGACAACGTCGTATTGTGCAGGCTTCTTTGTGGGGGCTCAATAAGCCCTCCACCGGTGGCTCTTATCAAGGGAATGTTTCAGTGCATCTAGGTGTAGCATAGACTGCTGATAAAGTAGTTGCATCAGCCGTTGACAACTTGGTCAATGCGGTCATCAAACCAAACGGAAGGAAATACTTTACCAAATAACATTTTAAATGAATGGGTTTCTTGTGAAAATGCCATTCTATCTAAAGATTTGGTAGTATTTTTTATAATAGTAGAATCCGTATTTGTTATTGTTTATATACACTATATAATATTTTATAAAATGATATATTACTAAAATTTAATAAATTAATAAATTTAATTTTTTATACACCAAATAGATTATTTAGTATATATAATTTTTATAAAATTATATATTATTAAAATTTTAATGAATTAATAATTAAAGATTATATATATATATATATATATATATGAAAGAGATTATAAAAAAAACAAAAATTACAAT
>JAOQMM010000001.1:17928844-17938965 GCA_027563515.1 Erythroxylum platyclados
CATCAAAACTAATTTACTTTAATGCTTAACAAAAAAGAATTACAAAGGACATGTAGATGAGATACTCCACATAAAATGTCGTGCAAATCAAATCAAATTAAAATACCCTGATGAAAAAACAATTGAGAATAATTAATAGTAGTGAAAAAAGAGACCTTCTCACACTAGCTATAACTTGAAGCTAGAGGAAGCAAACCAATCAAGAGAGGATTAAACAAGTAAGTTAAAATAGAGAAGGAAGGAGGTGAAAAGGAGGAAAAAACTAGAAAAAGACAAAGATTAAGACACATAATTAGGTGGAAGTAGTGAGTGGTTGCTTGAAAGAAAAGACAAAGTAATGAAAGAAGAAACCTTCTCACACTAGCCATAGCTTGACGCTATATTTAGGGAAAAGATTCCACTATTTTTTATTATTGAAAACCCTTTGAATTGAGTGACATGTTACATTTAAATGACAGATAATATCTCACAATTAGTTATTAAAGTATCATATTTTAATAAAATTATAATTTGTATAGAATTATCTAATTATTTATAAGATCTTAGCAATATATAATAAATTCAATTATGAATATGTTTTTTTTGTAAACTTAATAAATATTTACTATTTATTTGATGGTTGTTAAAGATTATGATTACAAAACATGTCACATGAAAGAAATAACATATTACATGATGAACCACCAACAGAAGTAGAACTTATTTACTAGAGGACCCTTTTACATATTAGTTTAGCTGTCCTACCTAGGAATTATCTTGAAAACTTAAGTACTGAAAAGAGAAGCAGATGGAGGCTTTAACATAAGGCCATCATCTACTTATGATGTATTGATAGTACATCCCAAGTAAGATTGACACATATAGGTATACTAAGACAATGATTTTGTACATTTAAATTTTATCAGTAATATAATTTATTTACTTTTTAAAAAATCACACAGTTCCTTAATACCAAAAATTTCTATGTGAAATTATTTCGTTTTACAATTTTTTCTAATTTGAAATTGTTATTAGATGTTGTTGTAAAATAAGGAAAAGAAAAAAAATAATAAGTAGTTTGTAATTGCATTCTAAATGAAAATCATTTTATATTCGTTGATCATCAAAGTAACTTTTTACCTCCATGCCTGGATGATCATATTGCTTGAAATATAGGATTAGTATGTTTAGAAGTTGTATTGTGTAGGAAATTTTGTTTTCATGCTTCAAAAGATATTTTTTTGAAAAGTGTAAATGTATGTTATTTTTTGAAATGAATCATTGGTACAAATGTCACATAGAACATTGCTAGAATCCAATTATAATCTTTGTTATGTAAGACATAGACAAGGACAAATACTATATCATGACAAGAAATTATCTATTCTACGTTCTTTATACATACTTTATTAGCTCTCTTGTTCTTCTTCCTTTCTACTTCTTCTCTACCAGGTCACTCTCTCTTTCTCTCACTATGCCCTTTCTCCATTATTTTCTGTGCCAAGATACTATTTTTTGTTCTTTTCATCGTAAAAAGACTCTAATTTTACTTTTACCGTGTTCTCAGAAGAACAGGGCATCCTCCTTTCAACTTCTATTTCATCTTCAGAATCTGTCTCCTTGGCCTTATTTGGTTTGTATAGTTGACTGTTGCTTTGAATTTTATGAATTTGAAATCTGACAATCTGAAAAGATCTGATTTTTGAGAGAGCAGGTCTTTAAACAGATTGTTGAACTATAAAGGTTTAGAGTTCAGTTGGCCAACTCTCAATTCTGCTATGAACAATCTCATCCCGGCTTTTACCTTCATACTGGCAGTCATTTTCAGGTCTTTTCCTTCTTCTAATCTTGCTGCAATCACATAGTTGGGCCACGATGATGGGTTAAAATTGATTAAACCATGCCTTTCTTTCTTGTGGACACTTCATCATTACATAATTTGCTAGGCGCCTACCCTTGTAAGATTGTCAAGTACTTTCAAATGATTTTGTCACAGTAAGTGTAAAGGGTCCCAATAATCCAATAGATGGGGTAAGCTGCTGTCTCCATTTCCTATGTTTGGTGTCTAATCCGAGAGGTTTTGGTTATCAGGGTTTGACTGCAATGAATTTATATGAAGTAAAGCTGCATTTTTAATCCATTCTAAGTAAAGCTGCATTTTTATCCATTCTTGAGAGTTTGGTAATCTTAATGTTATTTGCTGATAAGATCATATATTATTAGTCACCAAATACTGCTGTGTTCAAGAGTTGGAATTATCGTTTGTTTCCTTTAATAGTTGCCAATTCTGCAGATTTATTATGGGTTTACCAGCTTGAGGTACCAAGTATTTTTCTATTTATAATGCTTGCTTCATTTGTCTAAAGGGAAAGAAATAGAAATAGGATGATAAAATCAAACATATTTTTGTTTTTAGTTTTTTATTACAAATCTGAACCAATAAGATTTTTTATTTTAGTTTTTATATTACAAATTTTAACCAAACAAGTTTTCGTTCTCTTAGGAAAAAAACAAAAACCAAAAGCAAAAAATAAAAACTAAAAATCACAACAGAAAAATAAAAGTGGAACCAAACAGGACCTTAATTTTCATGCTACTGTTTCTTCTGATCAGGAGTAGATCGATATAAGTGAGGTTTGGACATGCAGAATGTAATAGTGAAACAAAATGTAGATGAGAACATCTTTTCTCAACCTGAAGGATTCTATTTTAACCATTGGAAATTGATAACTTCTTATTGTCTTTTTGCCATCAAATGCCCTCAATAAGGATGGAAAAGCTTGCTGTGAGAAGCTTCACTACCCAGGTGAAAATTATTGGTACTCTAGTATCAATATCGGGTGCTTTAGTAATTGTTCTATATAAAGGTCCCACGATTCTTTCGGTTTCGTCTCCAACATCATCAATCTGGCTTCAATGGCCTCTTGGCTCCGCAGAATCAAATTGGGTCATTGGTGGCTTGTTACTTGCTACTTCCAAAATTCTTTTGTCAGTTTCGTACATTATTCAGGTATGTACCACTGACATTAATCCTCATCTAGAGCTATTTTAGTTTCTTGTTAGTATTAGATTGGCCAAAAAGAGCTACTTTTGAATGAAATGGTCAGAAGTGAAATGTTAAGCTCCATACAAGAGGGGCCATATTTTGCCTAGTTAAACAGTTGCCAGCTACAAGAAGCAGGTTCTGGAAAAGTTTAGGAAAGAAATAAGCCAACTTGTGCAGAATTTTACAGGCACAGGTATTAAACATGTATCCTACAGAGATCGCTGTATTCTTCTTCTACAATTTGTTGGGAATGATTATTGCTGCTCCACTATGTGCTTTAGCAGAAAAAAACTTGGGTTCCTGGAAACTAGAAGCTGGAGGAGCTTTGGCTGCAGTACTCTATGAGGTATATCTAAGAGCTTTTGGAACTCAGAATCTTCTGAGGTCTGATAGAGAATTCTACTGTTTTGCAGGGTGTCATTGACTTGCCCCTGTTTTCTGTCATTCACTTATGGGGTGTGCATGTAAAAGGTCCTCTTTATGTTGCAATGTTCAAGCCAGTGTCAATAGCCATTGCAGCTTTTATGAGTTTCATATTTCTTGGTAATGCTTTGCATCGTGGAAGGTATGAACAGTTCTTTAATTGAAAGAAAACATCAAATTTTCACTCGAATTCATCATCATCATCTTCTTTTCTTCCTTTTCCGTAGTTTCTTTTTCAGTTCATAAACATCTAAGGATTCCACATTGTGCAGTGTTGTTGGAGCAACCATTATATCTCTTGGGTTCTATGCTGTATTATGGGGAAAAGCAAAAGAACAAAAATCTATTGCAGGGTCTGGCTCAAGTAACGTGGCTACCTCCTCAGATGGTAAAACACCATTGTTGCCAAGTCATAATTTGGAGGCTAATAAGAGTCTGGAGGTATAACCATAGCTGCTGATTGTCCATTTGCTAATCAAGCATATTGAGAATTCACAGAACAGCAGGATTGTTGGAGTTTTTGTAAATTTTCTGCTCATACCCACCAAGTCCCAAGTGCCTTATTAACAAGCTTGTGATATTGCTTTTCCAGTGAATAGTGATGCCACTGATACAAGTAAATTTTATTACTGATAAGCTTGTGTGTGTTATTGCTCTACTCTTAACACTTTAATCATAGCATAATTCTTTTTTTTTGGGCTAAATGATAAGAATCTCACAGCAAAGCTTCGTTGCTCGATCAGTAAACTTGAATTAACTAAAACCATGCTATGCATAAGTTAGAGCAAGCAAAGTCGAATGTCTCTACATTAATCTACGTTATTAAGATTATGAAAGATATGCAGGAATCTCCAGGGTTGCAGTGATTAACATACCTTTGGAGTGGTAATGATAATATCTTTTATTATACTCTAACACACGTCAGGCCCTTGGCTTTCTTGTCTGTCAACATGTGAGATATTCATGATTGTGAAAGAAACCATTGTCTGATGCAGTGATGTTGAAGTTATGCACTGAACTTTGAAGCACATCCCATGAAACACTTTAAACTAGAAATCATTACCATTTACTATTCAGTAATTTGAAATTTTAATCTCTTTTTGACAATTTAATTTTGTCGTATGGACTTTTTAAAGAAATTTCACTGGCTTGGTATATCTGATAACATCAACATGATTACTGATCAAGGTAACAAAGAACAGAAGCATTGGCTCCAGGTGGGTGGGAGAAGGTCAAATTTAAGTTCCGGATTTAGAGAATTCTTTTTGGGTTTTTTTGGACTATCATTAAAAAAACTCAACCGATTCGGCCATTTCAATCATAAAAATCTTGAACCGTTTAATTTTTCAGTTTAGTTTTTAACTTTTCAGTTCGGTTTATTTTAATAACTCTTGTTAAAACCTAATTAATCAATCAATTTTTGTAAATTAATAAATTTTTATAAATTAAAATAAATTAATTAATTTTCATTTAATAATCTTTTTTCAATTAAACTTCAAATTCTTTGATAAATAATGAAATTCTCTTTGATTCGTATTTAAATTCTTTAATTTTAATCAATTTTTAGTAGATTTTATGACGATTTAATACTATTTGAACATTTTAAACCTTAAACTTCTTGTCTTACCGGTTTAATTTTCGGTTCAATTTTTAAAACATTATTTTTAAGTCTTTAAGTTGTTAGTTAGAGTAGCGAAAATACGTGAACTTATTAATATTAATAATATTGAATTTGTTATTTGATTATAAATCGTGTGAATAATCATAACGAGGGATACATTAAATTTGAAGAGATCTTCGTTAATGCTTTTTTTATTTTTATCTTTTGATCGGTCTATTCGATATTCTTTGATGTAACCCAACAGTACAAAATAATTTTATATACTTTATTCAAAAATTACAAAAATGTCATAATATTAATTTAAATTAAACTTTTATTAAATATCATAATTGTTATTTGATTGGGATTATATAATTAATTAATTAATTAATTACTATTTTCTAAATAGTTAAGTCTATTACATGGGCCTAAAACTCACTTGGAGTAATCGTACTGTTTCATATATCCATTACGGATATATCAACAATTTAATCTAATGATTTTGAGCTAAACCCTTTAACTACCCGACAGTGGATGTTGTGGGTTAAGGAATATAAATTTATTGATGATTAAAAAATTGAATCAGTTCTAATGATTTAATTATAAAAATTTTGAATTAATTAATTTTAAATTTTCAGCTCGATTTATTTTAATAATTTTAATTTTTAAAAATTAATCGGTTGATTTTTGTGAATAAATTTATTTTTATAAACTAAAATAAATCAGTTAATTTTCATTTAATATTTTTTAATTAAATTTCAAATTCTTCAATGATAAGAATAGTTTTTTTTCAATCATATCTTTAACTGATTTTATGATAGCTTAATGTAGTTGAATCTTTTAACTCTTAAACATTTTGTATATTATTTGAACAAGTTAATATAGAAGTGAGGCCGCAATGGTTCTTAAAATAATCATATCTCAAAAGTAAATTAAAAAATTAAGTGCATAAAAAATGTAATAAACTCAAAAATTAAAAAAATCAAAAATAGAAAAGGAATTTTATTTTATTTTAACCACTTTCTAATTAAGCTTTAGACAGTGTTGTAAAAATTAGATCTGAAATTTAACAAGTAAAACAAGAGGTTTAAAGTTTAAAAGGCTCAATTGATATTACATTATTATAAAATCAGTTAAAAATTGAATAAAATTGAAAATTTTAAAATATGATTGAAGAAAATTATCCTTAATTTAAAGCTTAATTAAAACGGAGACTTTTAAATAAAATTAAATGATTTATTTTAGATTATAAAAATTAATTAGTTTACAAAAATCGACTAAATAATTAATAAATTAATCGATTTTTAACAATAAAGGTTATTAAAATAAATCAACTTAGAAAGTTAAAAACTGAATTAAAAAATTGTTCGGTTCAAAATTTTTATAATTAAATCGATCAATTTAATTCAATTTTTTAATCCTTAATTTTAGAGTTCAAATTTCTAGGGCCAAATCATGGTTGCTCTTATGGAAATCAAACTATACGAATGAAAATATAGAAGTAGATATGCATCAATAATAATTAATTATTACAGTTCTTTTTTTCAATGCAATTACTATTCTCATATTAATCGCCTATTTTGCTAAAACTTAATGGGTTAATTATAAAAAAAATCATAAATTTTGTTAGTTTTGCAAAACTAGTCTAAACTTTAAAAAATGATGCTAAAATATTCAAATTTTTAATTTGTTGCAAATATAATCTGAAATTAAGTTCTCTATTAACATCGTTGATATAGCACACCACATCAAGTTAAAAGTTTTCACACGTGTTCAATTATTTTTTAGATAATTATTTTATAAATTTACTAAATTTGGAAAAAAAAACCCTAATGATTCTTCGTCCATATTCTCATCCTTGCTAGTTTTGTGTTTCGTTTTACTTTTCCCCACTAATTTTCTGGCTGGCGTTGACATTCTTCTAGCTTGCCGGCTCCGTCTCGGATATTTATCTCATTAATAGAGAAATTAATATTGAATTATATTCGTAACAAATTAAAATTTTAAATATTTTAGTATTATTTTTTAAATTTTGACCTACTTTTATAAAATTGAGTGAAATTTATAAAAAAAATTTATAATTAACCCAATCTCAATTATGGATGCCATCTATAAAGTTTTCAAATTATTCTTCAACTCCATTTTTTATTCGTATGCTAGTCATTAGTAAAATGGGGGAAGATTATAGAGTACATACTCCCTATCTTAATGACCTGTAATCTGATGTGACCACTGAAAGTGTCTGCTAAAGCTCTCAGCACGACAGGATTTTATAAACATCTCTTTTTAAGCAAGAATCGGACCAAAGTACGAAGATTTGAAGTAACAGAGAGACAGAGAGACATCCTCAGAGACAGACATGGAACGGAGATGCTGGTCGGAGGATGTCTTGCCATTCACAGCTTTAGTTTCAATAGAGTGCATCAAAGTTGGCACAAAAGTATCATTCAAAGCAGCTAGCTTGAATGGGATGAGTTTCTATGTCTATATTCTTTATTCCTACTTGGTCAGCACTCTTGTTCTTCTTCCTCTCTTCTTCTTCTCTACCAGGTCACTCTCTGTTTCTGTCACTTTGCCTTACTCCATTACTTTCTGGTGTCAAGATATTATTTTTGTTCTTTTCATTGGAAAAAGACTTAACTTTACATTTACCATGTTCTCAGAAGAGCAGGGCGTCCTCCATTCAACTTCTCTTTCATCTTCAGAGTCTGTCTCCTTGGCCTTATTTGGTTTGTATAGTTGACTGTTGCTGTGAATTTTATGAATTTAAAAGAAGATAATCTGCAAAGATCTGATTTTAGAGAGAGCAGGTTTTCATTCAGAATCTTGACCTATAAAGGTTTAGAGTTCAGTTCCCCCACTCTCAGTTCAGCTATGGGCAATCTCATCCCGGCTTTTACCTTCATGCTGGCAGTCGTTTTCAGGTCTTCTCCTTCTTCTAATCTCGCTGCAATCACATATGATGATGGGTTAAAGCCTTTTTTTGTGGATACTTAATCATTAGCATGTATAATTTGTTAGGTGCCTATCTTTGAAAGATTCTCAAGTAGGTCAAATGATTTTGTCACAGTAAGTGTAAAGGGTCCCAATAATCCATTTAAAATTCTGGGTCCAATTCCTGTTTGTGGTATCTAATCTGAGACATTTTAGTTGTTGGGGTTTGACTGCAGTGAAAGTTATCTGAAGTAAAGCTGCATTTTCTATTCCATGCCTGAGATTTAGTTATCTTAATGTTATTTGCTGATAAGATCAAATATTATTAGTCAACAAATGATGCTATGTAATTTCTGTGTTCATAAGAGATTGAATTATCTTTTGTTTTGTTTAATAGTTGCCAATTCTGCAGATTTGTTACGGGGTTTACCGGCTGGAAACTGAAAATATACTATGTTCAGTTCTGCTGATTGAAACTGATAATCTCTTATTGTCTTTTTGCCATCAAATGTCCTCAATAAGGATGGAAAAGCTAGCTGTGAGAAACTTCACTACTCATGCGAAAATTATCGGTACTTTAGTATCAATGTCAGGTGCTCTAGTGATTCTTCTATACAAAGGCCCTAAAATTCTGTCGATTTCGTCTCCAACATCATCAATCTGGCTTCAATGGCCTCTTAGCTCCTCAGAATCACATTGGATCATTGGTGGCTTGTTACTTGCTGTTAGCACATTTTGTTTGTCAATTTCATACATTATTCAGGTATGTGTCTGACATTCTCTTAAATCCTTCACTAGAGCTATTTAAGTTCTTGTTAATATCAGATTGGCCACAAAGAGCAAGTTTTGGATGAAATGATCAGAAGTGAAGTGTTAAGCTCCATATATTTTCCTAGTTAACCAGTTGCCAGCTGCAATTAGCAGGTTTCGGAAAACTTTTGGAAAGAAATAAGCTAAGTTGCGTAAAATTTTACAGGTACAGATACTAAAAATGTATCCTGCAGAGATAGCTGTATTCTTTTTATACAATTTGTTGGGGATGATTATTGCTGCTCCAGTATGTTTCATAGCAGAAGAAAACTTGGGTTCTTGGAAACTAGAAACTGGAGGAACTTTGGTTGCAGTACTTTATGAGGTATATCTAAGAGCTTTTGGAACTCAGATTCTTCCAAGGTCTGACAGAGAATTCTACTGTTTTGCAGGGTGTTATTGACTTGCCCTTGTTTTCTGTCGTTCACTTGTGGGGTGTGCACGTAAAAGGTCCTCTTTATGTTGCAATGTTCAAGCCACTGTCAATAGCCATTGCAGCTTTTCTGAGTTTCATATTTCTTGGTAATGCTTTGCATGTTGGAAGGTATGAACACAGTTCTTCAATTGAAAGAAAACATCATCATCTTCTTCTTTCTTTTCCATTGTTTCTTTTTCAGTTCATAAACATCTAAGGATTCCACATTGTGCAGTGTTGTTGGAGCAATTATTATATCTCTTGGATTCTATGCTGTATTATGGGGAAAAGCAAAAGAACAAAAGTCTATTGCAGGGTCTGGCTCAAGTAACTTGGCCATCTCCTCAGATGGTAAAACACCATTGTTGCAAAGTCAGGCTGCTGATGAAGTCACTGAACAGTAGGATGGTCGTAAATTTTATTGCTGATAAGCTTGTATGTGTTATTAATCTTAAAGATTGTTACTAAAATTTATAATTTATAATATTACATAAAATTGATACTTTTATAAAAAAAATGTTACGTACCTCTTTGCTTTTGTTCAATTGTAAATATATGTATTTGGCTATATTATTTTGTTTAAAGTATAACTTTATAAAAGTACTTTATTAACATTAAAATTTATTTGGATCTCAATTTTTATTTTCATACCATTTAAAAATTTGGAGATTAAAAAGTTTGAATTATAATAAACATAATAAATACTTATTAATATCAAATGATTAGATCAAAATGAATCTTTAGAAGATCCTAACATTTAGGTTTCTAAAAGATATTAAATTTGCTATAAAATTGAAATAAAAATCCCCTATAACACAAGAGAGGGAGAGAGAGAGCTTGAAGTTTTTAAGAAATCTTTTTAATAAAAAAAAGTTGGCTATTTGATTTTGAGTCAACTAGTTGAATGCTTGTTA
>JAOQMM010000001.1:17950947-17974077 GCA_027563515.1 Erythroxylum platyclados
TTGTGACCTGCATGTGGATGAACTGAAAATTATTTTCAACAATTCGGATGTGCAGGTGTTCCCTCCAAAGGATCCATATACCACCAGAAAAACCCACCGCCTCTATGCGGTGGGATCGGGGAAAACCACTACGCCGAATCACTTCATCCGCCTTCACTCCTGAAATGCGTGGTTCTAATAAAGCCATAAGATCAGGCTGATACTGCCTGCAAATATGACGGAGGATCCTTCGAAACTTCGGGGACGCTGCCCCTTGGCAATTCCACGTAATGCAATTAAAATCCATAACAAGGAACTATTAGGCCTCCATGGCCTGATCCTCCATGACATCCCTCTCACTGTCCTCACGTGAATCTGCACTAACATCCTTATGATCAGCAAGTCCTGATCCAATGTCCATGGCCGCAGCGTCCGGATCTCCTCGCGCCCTCCCGCTCTGGTCCAGCGTACCCATCGGAGTAGAGGGTTGAGGGTCTGAAGGTATATTTTCCAGGTCAGCGCTATTCGGGACAGCAGGTGCGGGGGAAGCATTGTGTTTTAGTGCGGATGGGGGGGAAACAACAGAACTGGAGAAATCAGGCGTATCTGGGTCTGATGTAGATGACAGTCGGATTACCGAATGTTTCAGAGGATTGAGAATGTGTGGGGCTGTTGAAGGCAGGGTGGTGGGGTCACCGTTGGGCAAATGACCTCGGGGAGAAACAACCTGTGGTGGTAATGAAGAAGGGCCAGTTGCCGAGGTTGCTTGCTTGTAGAAGGCTTGAGGGATTTTTTGGTTTTTCGGCTTAGAAGGGCCTCGGGAAGTAGTCAAGGGTTGTTTAGAGGCTTGGGTGGATTCCAGTACATTATGTCTTGAATTGAATGCAAAGTGGTGTCCATTCTCCAGATCCTCCTGGATCTCTGTTTCAGTATTAGCTATGACCTCGAAACGGGAACCTTGCTTTCTTCCCTCATGTGTATTCGTGGAGAACGTTCCGTGGGTTCCCGAGGCTGTCTTTGTCCTGCTGTGTCCTCTTTTCGAGGCAAGCATCCAGGGACCATAGTTCGGTTGTGCCAGGCTCGTAGCCTTGTTCAACGGCTCCTCCCTAACATGTGAACTGTTTGTCTCTGTGGTCATCGTCTGCAAATTATTCCGATCCTTGTCTTGGTGTGAAGTCGCAACACAGTCGGTGGCCACATGCCCATATTTACCACACGTGAAGCAAATAGAAGGTAGACCCTCATATTCTACTCGAAGACAGATGCCATCAACCATAAGTTGGGATACTAATGGGTTACTGAGATCTAGTTCCACTGCCAAGCGAGCATATTTGCCCCTAGACGCAATTTCTGTCGAATAATCAATTTTAACAACACGGCCGATCAACTCTCCGATCATTCGAAGAACACCTTTGTGGTAGTATTTCAGTGGAATCCCTGGTAGACGAACCCAGGCAATGACGTTCCGTATGACTTGCTCCTCCCCCCTAAACTCCGGTGTCCAAGACTGAATGACCAGATAGTGCCCAAGAATGGTCCAAGGACCACCTGCCAAAACATGCTGTCGGTCTGATTCCTGGGCAAATTTAATCAAGTAAAAGTCATTAGCTAGATCAATGACCCGGAAGTCCCCCACCGTTTTCCAGAGCGCACGCAGTCTGGAACAGAGCGACACATAGCCAATCCGTCGCCCTAGCAGTTTGACGATGATGGCATTGCGCCATGGTTTTTCCAGTAGACCATGAATCTTAGCTGAGAATTGAATAGAAGGCATAGGGCCTTCCTTAATCTCGACGACATCTTCTTCCGTCAGCTCAAACTCAGCCTCCTCAGACCCTTGTGTATTTGAATCCAGAGCAGTCCGCTGAACAAGGGTATCGCGGAAAGATCTAGGAAGAGGGTTGTCATTCTCTTCTCCTTGAGCTCGAAAACGTTTTTTCTTTGTGCTCCTGTCATCCTCTAGCTCCGGCGCCGGCTCCTTGAGAATCCCACTGGTATCGCCCACTCCTGTCATGTTGGATGAATTTTTAAATGCAAGCAAGAAAGAAAGACTCTATCCTCGCCAAGTTTAGATGACAATAAGTGAAGTTATCATCTTTTAGAGTCAAAGAATCATCATAAGAAGATCTCAACGTCACCAAAAATGTGGGGTAAGTAGTTACAAATAGGACTTAGGTGAAAAAGGAATGGCATCCAAGTTTTTATCTCTATTTTTCAGCCTTTTCTTCTTTTGTCGGTAGGCATTACTCTTAGGTTCTCTTCAATAGATATTAGTAATAGTTATGATCATTATTGGCTAACTTTCTTTATTTTGATGGAAGGGAGTTGAAGTATTACAACTTTGTAAAATGAGAGATAAGTGAATTTTATTGCAAAGTGTTTTATCTATTCATATATTAAATTGTTCTTCTACTTTTTTAATGATTATTTTATTAATTGAAATGATCAACTCTTGGGTTAATTACTGAATGAGTAAAAGTTTAATTCTTTTTATCCTTTTAGCGATTATGAGTTTTTAATTTATTGAATTAGAAATTATTTTCTAACAAGAGTTTTCTAAGTTAATACGTAAAATTACTACTCATTCATAGTAGGCTTAGGATTTCGTTTTATTAGAATTTTAATATGGGTAAAGTATAGAGTCTATTAATAAGAATTGAGTTTTAGTTAATCATTGCCAAAATGACTAGAACTAGTTATTTAGATAATTGACCCTTACTACTTATAAACCCTTTAATATTTTCATGTTTAGTTAATATGAGATACTCTAACACGTTTAAATTTAAATGTCTTTAAAAAAATCTCAAAAAGTTAGGTAAAAATTAGAATTTATTAATCCCTATTTATGTAAGTTAGATCATAAAAATTGTTATATAATAGAAATGATTATTTTTTTACACAAATAAGTCTTAATATATTATTTTCTATAAATTATATAAGATCCTAACGTTTAGGTTTCTAAAAGATATTAAAATATTAAAAATCCACAATGACAAGAGAGAGAGAGATAACGATCTCCTAGAACCCAAGACTCCGCCGTTTCAAACCCAACCTCTTAGCCTTTATTCTCTTTTAGCTTCTTTCCTGATCATTGTGACGCTCGCTCACGAAGCATCTCACACATCTGTTCTTCATCTTTTATTTGGCTTTTCTTAAGAGTTTCCCCATCTGGGTCGCAACATTTTCGCGTTTAATTCACAGTCCACTAGTTGTTTGTCCCCTTTCAGCCTCCAATCTCAACTTGGTCTTTACATTTCTTTTCTCTCTCCACAGTGTTAGTCCAATTTTGAGCAGTTCTTCACTTTTCCTTATCTGGGTAGTCTCGGATCTCAATCTTGGATCTTGGGTATTGGATATTTTCTCTAAAGTTACTGTCTTTGGATCACACGTAGGGATTAATCTTCACTCTCGATGTCACAAGGCTATGCAATTGAGTTATATTTCGATCCGGCACTTGAAAACCAGGTCTTGAAGGCTTGGAACGTGCTAGCTCGCCGCCAAATCAGTACCCAACTCATCGAAATTGAGTCTCGGCCTCACATAACTCTTTATTCAAGCTCCTATGTTGAGCCCACGAAGCTTGAATCAGTCTTAAGAACTTTTGCTTCAAAGCAAGAGCCTTTGGCCTTGACTTTTTCTGCAGTTGGGAGCCCTCCAGGTGATAACAATGTCCTCTTTTTGTCTCCCACCCCCTCGCATTCGCTACTTCAGTTCCATTCTCAGTTGTGTGATGCATTGAAAAGGGAAGGCATTGAAATTAGTGAAGAGTACCGGCCGGATTCGTGGATTCCTTGTTGCGCAGTAGCTCAGGAGGTACCAAAGGCGAGAATGGGAGAAGCTTTTTGTCTTTTAAGAGACTTGAAGTTGCCTGTTAATGGGTATGCAGTTGATATTGGGTTGGTAGAATTCTCTCCTGTTCGTGAGTTATTCTCTTATGTACTTGGTAACTCGATAGAAGGATGACCGATGCACTTCTTGTATTGGATGTCTGATCACTGTGTATTATCTTAGAACAAAAAAATTTTATTGGAATTTGAGTGCTTTAATATCTATTCGTGTTGATGTAGCCATATAGGATAGTACTAGTTTGATGTTTGTTAAACAACAGCATTTATGTTAGGAAGATAAAACTCAGTGTTGCTCAATTTACTTTTTTGTTGCTTAGATTGTTATTCCATCATGGATCTTTCCTGACCAGTTTACAAGTTTCTGTTCTTTATACATTCTTCATTCTGTATGTTGAGATCAAAGTCGTGTTCAATAAACTCTGTTTTGATTGATTAGAATCCAAAGTCATTCACTTAGTTCTAACCCAATATAGTCATTAGAAGCCCCATAATCATTTGTTGCCTACCACAATGCTCAGTACCAGTTTTGTTTCTTGTAATTCCATGTCTCGGTGATTTTAATCTTGCACCAATGCAACGGATCTTCATTCATTGTAGGAATTTAGTGTTTTTGTTCTAACTCTACTATATAGCAATAAAATTCAGAATTTCGAATATCAGTTGATCGACATGTAGAGTGTTTAAGTCCCATGTTTTTTTGCACTTTTGGTTTATGCATTAGCCTAAGCTTTTAGTTTGTTTTAGTTGTCAAATTCGAATCTATGATCTTGGATCTAGGTCTTTTGTGGGGTTAAGGAGGTCTCTGTTCTTGTTCTGCTTCATATTGATGACCAGAGCTTTGCCACAGCACATCCCTCTCAATCTTAAAATCTTCACGACAAATCTGTGCCACTGTTACCTACATTGGTCTGTTGAGTTGCTTTTTTTCCATTGGTATCAGAAAATGGATTCCTGAAATTACTTTCACGTGTCATAATTGCTCAACTCCTTTAGCGGTGCATAACGGTTGGGTTCATTCATTCAGTTGATAGGAGGGTGATATGACCATTAAGTTCTGTATGGGGCTTGTTTTCGTTTGTTTTTCTTTTAACACAATGAAGTACAGCCTCTTTTTGGTGATTCAGGATCAGGGTTTGTTTGCTGCTTAAACAGGATCAGTTCAGACGGGAAGCTTTATTTTTCACAGTTTCATTTGTTTCTGAGCTTGGTCACAGTCTACTTACTGAGCCTGAAACAAAATTCACCTAATTTTGGAGCTTTCATGTTTTTCGATGTTATGCCATATTCATGTTTGAAGGTCTGAATTGGCCTGTACATTCACCTGTTATAAAAGCTTGATTAGGGTCCAAAGTTTTTATCAATCACCACTTGTCACTATCTGCAAAAATATGAAGACCTCAAGGCTTCGGATGGATTTGTTATTTTTCACAATCAAAATTACAAAACCTGAATCACGTTGAAAGGGTCATCAGGATACGATGTTTCTACTGTAGAGTTATGTACATGTCAGTTAATCCCAATGATCACAAAAATTCTTAAACCGATACTTTCTTTATCATGAACCTCTATGCCTCAAACAAAAATGAAAAAGGTTTTGACATTATTACAATTAAATGGTATTCTATAATCTATAGTAAATCTCTATCCTATGCAAGAAATCAAACCAGCTTCCTGAGGACAGCCAGCAAGAAGTCACTCCACATATCGATTGGACCTGGCAAGCACCAGTGAACACAGTCATTGTAGCCTCTCATCCATTTGTTACCCCAGTGCTCTGAAGGGTGTCCATCAGGTCTCATAAGCATAGCCCTGGTTATGTCCAAAACTGCATACCTCCTTTTCCCACCTTCTTTTCTAGCTGTTTCAACCTCCTCTATTAGCATGTTTCTAAGTTCCCAGTCGGTAGTCTCCAAGCTGATTTCCTCTTCACCGGAAGGACTTGTCCTGTTGCAGTTCCCTCCAGTGTCCCAAGCCCCATTCTCAAAATGGGATGGCGAGAATGTCCTTACCATTGTTACTATGTTCTTGCAGTTCTTGCAGTGATTGATGTGCTTTAAAGCAGCTCGAAATGCCATCCTGAGAGCAAAACTAACACCTCGATCGGTGATGTTTGGTGCATTGCAGAAAACACATGCCACTACTTCTGAGCCTACATGTAAATATATTGGTCTGAAGAACCAATGTGCATCCGATATAACAACATAATCTATGGTATGAAGTTCTCTAGTCCAGTTCTCGTCAATCTTGTCTAGATACAAATCGTAAACGCCTCCTGATGAACCGTTGGTCAGTCTTTCCTCACCAACTACAAGAAATTTTGTCCAGATGATCTTGAGGGTGAAGTCGTGGACAGGAAAGTGCCATATCCGGTTCCTATCTTCAGAATCCTTGTAAACATCCTTTGGAGCTTCCTCCTGCAGGGAAAACACCATTTTTAGATTCAATATGAAGACGAAAACATTGTTAAGCAACATTTAGTTGAGACTTTAACTTCCACAGAATTACTATAAATGCTATTAACAACTGTCACATTTCTTCACACATTCTGTTACTTTCAACTCTTTTCCTGCGAGTACAATATGGGCAGAGGAAATGATCCCTATTGGTACAGAAATAGCAACCAAGCTGTTCCAATCACAGCTACTGCATGTTCTTATAAAGTAAATTGCCTTTTACAGACAAAGCACATGATTGGCATGAAGCTGCACTCAGAAATTCAGGCTTATTTAGGTATCAGCCTAGATGAGAAATAGCAGTTGCTAAGCATCTTTCCACTTTGTTTCTAAGATTTTGTTTCCAAAATAATCATCAATTAATTCAAAACCAAACTCGCCATTTTGAAAAGGAAACTGATGAACAACCACCACCTTGGAATTCCTATCCGATGAGGCACTTAAAAGTGACAAGCAAATTTCTAAATGCATGCAACTTGTTCTCTGTCGTTTCTTGATTCCAACAACCTCCTGCATATGTCATAGACGAAAGGTCCAAAATTGTACGGTAACAGGCTTAAATCTCATACTTTATGTTCATAAGGAGAGAAATGAAAGAGACATGAACTGACCTTTGAGAGGAGGCATAGCAGTGATTCCATGTGGTTTCTAGCTACTGAATCACCAACGAAAGCCAGTGTCTTTCCTCTGACAATTTCTAAGAAAGCATGAGGATCAAAGCTTGGAAGATCACATTTTTCAGGCTTCCATCTCCAGTTAAGGAAATCTCTGTCCACCCTCCCATGTCTGAAACAATTCTTTGAGTCTGGAATCGTTACACAACTTGAATTTGTATACTGAGAAACCTTATTAAGATCTGGTATCCAGTGACCTTTGTACAAGTCACAATTTTCTTCCACTACAAAACCAAACATCGTAACTCAATTCATACCGTTGTAAAGTAAAACTCAAGGGAAACCCAAAAAAAATTAAAAGAAAAAGCAAAAAGAAAGGTACATGGGGTTGAAGCATTGATTGAAAGGTATTATACCCTTTTGTGGTTCCATCAACAGGAGCTTTTGATCATCAGGGTCATCATTTTTAGGCATGGCCTTAAAAGGGTTTGGAGAAAAGAGAAGGATCATGCTGAAAATGGTGGTTAGGCCTAGAGATGATAACAAGAAAGGTACTGATCTCCCCATTTTCAGGCATCTTTCCTTATGGCTGTAAAACAAAAAGGAAGAGAAAAAAGAAGAAGAAGAAGAAGAAGACTTCATTTTTCTTAGTCATGCAGATAGAGAGACACAGACAGTCATGTATGTGATTTGAGTCTGAAAAGGAAAGATTTATTCCCTTATACAAAAGCATTACATATCGTTGGTAATTGGCAAAGAATATTGGAAAGGTGAGGGTTCTAGTATTTGCCCTTCCCTCACTAAACAGATACACGGCCCTGGTTAAGGGCAGTTGTAATTCTGTGATAGGAAGGTCAAAAAGGTTATCTTTTTATATACTGTAATGTCAACCGTGCGATACAAGTTTATGACTCGTGGAACACCATTGGTTTAGCTGATTGCATGTGATGTTTCCTGTTGTTGTGGACCTTGGTTACTTAATTGACCTTATTTTCCGGCGAAACTTGTTCGAAACATGAAGCTTTCATCGACTAATTTCAGCCTTGTAGTTCATACACGCTTTAGCTTTTCCCACTAACATATGTCTGAGACAAAAGGACTGTCATTATCATATATTTAGTCATAACTAAATGGAAGATTTGTCATCATACACAAATGATAGTGATTGTTGAATCAATCTCATCATATCTCTTTGTCAATCCATGTTATAATTGCACCTCAAAACTATAGTTTGAATTATTGCCAATCTTGTTGGTTAGAATAGTTCGTATTTTTGGTCTGAATTCAACAAACATAATTCAAAATAATTAGCTTTTGAAGGGAATTAAATTTTAAAAAATAAATTTCTAAATTAAGCCAAGTTTAAATTTAAATTCAAATTTGATTTGCTCTGTTCAGATTTGCTCTCACTTGCACTTAATTGCCTGATCTGCAAAGCTTAATTAGCTCACAGCCATGGCTTCAGTATAAGAAGAACAAGGTTAGAAATGGCGTTTTGTATAAATGGTATGTAATGCAGGGACAAAAGAGCAAGTTGCTTGGCATTTTAACCCGGGAAACCATACAAATAACCATTCAAATCGTGCTTCAGCAGTGTCCTGGTTAGGAACAGACAAAATGAAGAAATGTTCATAGCTGAATGTTTAAAGCTGCGTCAGAACAAAGACACTGGTTTGCCCAGACCAAGGCATGGAAACTATACAGGCACAGGGTAACCTTGAAATACCTTATCAATATCAGCAGCATCCATAACATTTATGCATAAAAATTAAATTTCTAAATATATCGAACACCATTTGAGGCAACCAAATTCATTTTTGATATATCACTGTACAATCAAGAAAGGGAGGGAAAAGAAGAACTCAATGACCACATCTAGTCAGCAAGTTTGCAAGTTATGTTGTCACAAGCTCTTGATGTCCTAAAGTGCTCAGGTTTTTGGTTGGCCCTCACTTTGGTCAGATGAAAAATCCTTTTTGCAAAGCGTTGCTGGTAATGCTGCTGCTGCTGTGATTGAGTTGATGGCACTGTTTCTTTCTCGAACTGTTATAGGAGACATAGGATCCATCTTGCCCCTTCCCGGTCGGGATTTATATCTGGTTGAACAAAGAACAGCGCACTTTGTAACTTGGTCCTTTTGTGGCCATGGCTCTTCATGAATCTGCCTTCAGTTCCTTGAAAATGGGAACAAGTGTTAAAAAGAATGTACAAATCAATATTTCGTAAGATAATTTGGAAGGGCAGTTATGCAGAGTGATCATTCCTTCCCTCCACGGCACATCTCTAATCCTACAAACTGACCCAAACATTCCACTCCAAAAAGATAACATAGGACATTACAAAATTTAAAATCAAATCACTGAACAGTGTCCTCCAACAAATGGCTCACCTCTCCAACATATTTTGAACCATTGCGTCATTAACCTATTGCCATGATGATTGTCTGAAGCTGTGGAATCTATCGGATGTATCCCAGCCTCCATCAGGATCCTTTCTCTTGAATACACTGTTTCCCGCTCCACCAGCCGCCTGATACATCTTCAACTGCTCCTCTGTCATCACTTGTGAACCGGGAAGAGTTTGTTGTCTTATTGCAGAAGGCAGTCTCTCCTCCCTACGGTCTCCATCACTAGCTACAGGACCTGCATTCAGATCAAGTTGGCCACCCCATTTCCTGCTGTCAGAACTTGCATTGCTGCTGCCACCAGGAAGGTTCATTGCATACTGTCTAGGATAAGGAGATGAGACTACACAAGCAGGTCCTACTAACTGTGAAGGAACGGTAGGAAAACAAAGTGCATTGCCAGAAGATGATTCCATATATGCTGTCGAAGCAACAGAAAAAGTGTTTGATGCCAGAGGGAAGCTGGTTTCAAAAGGGAATCCCGGATATTGGAATGGGGTAGTGGCTGGAAAAGGCACTGCTGGAGAAGATGATAACACTGAGCCCCGGTACATTTCAGGCCCAAAAGTCGTGCTTGCATTTGGAGGAGCCAAAATCCTCTGCGATCCAGCAGGAGCAACAAAACTATGTTCTGCTCTACCAGGGAAAACTGATGGGACTGAAATGGCTGAATAGGTGTTGGCTGGAAGGTACCAAGATGAGAAATTTCCAAATTCTGCACTACTCATTCTTAGACCAGGAACAGGTGATGGAAAAGGTAAACTACTTTTCACAGACTGATTGTGTGGTGCTGCTTCAGGGACAACTTCATCAAGGCCTGGTCCATTGTTTAAATCAAAGCCTCTTGAAATATTAAGTGCGCCATTTGACAGTCCACCAGGGAGCGATGATTTGTTTGATATCGTAGAAATTTCAAAGCGAGAGCTGTTGTTTGAGAGAAATCCAGTGTCTGAGCTCTCATCAGCTTTGTTCAAGTCAAGATCAAATCCACCATCAGAGCGATCACGAGCTCCAGACTCAGAACAAGAAGCTCGAGCAGAATTTTGAGAAATTACATCTTCTAGAACTCTCTCATCTGGAATATTTAGGTCAAAATCTAAAGGAGTGCGGCCTTGTTTTCCAGAAGCATCAACCATTGAGGTTTCACCAAAATTCAGACCCATTTCCCAATTCTTTCTAGGTTCAGCTGGTCGAAAAGCACTTGTAGCAGCCGATCCTTTCCACCCAAGTTCTCCCTTGGTACGTAGTGGGTTTTCAGGAAGAACAAATGGGCCTTTGGCAGCAGCAGCCACAGTAATTGAAGTAGACAAGGTTCCAGATATAGATGATATGGGAATAGGCAAAGGACAAGGCAGATGAATAGTAGATGAGATATCAGGACCCACAGGTTTAGCAGGCTCAACTTGGTTTCCATCATCAATTGAAAAGCCTTCATTCAAATCAAAGTCAAGCTTCACAGACCCGCCAGAGCATGCAACTGAGACTGGAGCATTTGCAACAGAAGCACGTGGCTCTATTATCGCATCTGATTCAACACCATCAGACTTGAAGCCCATAGATATCTCACATGGTTCATTTTTTCGAAGGGAAACAATGGGCAAGTCCACATGAGAAGCAGATGAACCCTGCACATCTTTTCTAGCTAAATTCTCTGCAGTACATTCAATATTATGATCTGAACCAGATGAAACTAAGCCTGTCCATGGTCGCTCATTCAGCTCAACATGACCTTCTGTCCTAGATTTGTCAGGGACCTCAGCCATGTGCTCCACAAGGGACATTCCAGAAGGAGATGGTAGACTAGCATTGTCACTTTTTCTGTCTGAAGAGTCCAGTTTAACGTCCACATTTTCAGATGGCTTCTGCTCTGTTGAGACACCACTACGTGAATCATGATCAAGAGCATTATGCTTTTGAAGACTAACCTCCAATGATGAGCATGTTGGTTTTTCATTCACCTCCTTCCCACATTTTGCGCCAGTAACAGCTAATTCTGATACAGCTGCCACACTGCTTTCCTCCACTCTTTCATTTGCACAATCAGCCTTCCTTTCATCATTAAGTGCAGCAGTCGTGCCTTCAGATTTCAAATCTGAAATGAAATTATGTTGATCCCTCTCACCAACTGATATCCTATGTTCAAGACAGTGGTGAACAGCTTCAACCTCGCTCTTAATCTCAACCTTCTGAACAATAGGCAACCCTACAACTGAAGGATCACATGCTGGCTCAATTGACTTCACATCAGATCTCAAACAAGAAACTTCACCAGATTGTTGCAAATTTGTAAAAGAAGATTTCCCTTCTTTATCTTCAGATTCAACCAAAGGAACTCTGCAATCCCCAGACGTGTATTTGAGCATTTTGTCAGCTGGATGTCCCAAATCCTTCTTAGCCAACAACGAATCAACAGAATCAAGTACTTCTTCAGTTGGACCAGCATCGGTTACATCACTAGGCTTGCATTGGACATTCCCAGCTTCTTCAGCCATGTGTTCTAGTTTGCCATCATTGCCAGAGGATGACGGCTCTGCTACAGGTGAACTTCTGTGAGAAGTTGAAGGTGAGACAGTATCAGCTTTCAGAATTTCTCCAGCTGCCACACTTGCAAGCAGGTTCATCCCAACATCATCATCCTCAGGTGAAGCAGATGCATTAGCTTCAGAAATCTTTGCACAGCTTTCAACCAAAGCATTTATGGAGCTCAAAGAAGCATCATAAGGTTTCCCTAATCTAGGCATAGTCCCCAATAGTGAGTCAGTAGCCTTTGATTCTTCCAGTACCTTTGAACCTTCTTCGTCAATTTTCTGTTGTTCGTCGGAAGCAGTCACAGCATTACCTTCATCATGCCCATACTGTCCATCTTTCCCTTGACATAAATTCGAATTCCCACTTGATAAATTATTACATCGTGAAATTTCACCTCGTCCCCTAGCTTTCCTGTCATTGTTATCGTGCCTTTCAGATGGAGGAGACGTTCTACCACTTATGGCAGCAAGATCATCCAAAGAACTCCCACTAGCAGCTCTTGAAGGACTTCGATTAGTGTGAGGTAACCGCACAATGAGCCGCTGATTGTTTCCGTGATCCACATTGGAAATATCAGGAACTCTATCATGTGAAACTCTAGTTGGTGATACCTTATCAGAGTTTGAGCTCCTATTTCCAGAACTAACTTTTGCTACAATGACCTCCTTTTGAGCTACCGAGGCAACAGATGCATGAACACCATGGTTTGATTTTTGATGGCGAGAAGCACCAGCTGAACCTCTACTTACAGTCACGGATCCAGTAGTTGAGCTTCTTGCATCTTCCCTACATGAAGAACCAACTGTCTTTGCATGTTCACTTGAACAAGATTGGCTGTTGTTCTGAGACTGACTCGAACTGCTACTCCTTTCCTCTTTGATTGGTGTAAGAGGTGGATCTGAGGTTCCAGGCCCAATTAACATTCTAGAAATCTGAGTGGTCATGGATTTCAATGCACCAGGTGAAGATGACTTTGCAACACCTTCCCCAGCTCCAAGCTTAACTTGAGAACTTTTAGATGGCAAAGATTGTGTTACAGAACTTCTAAATCCACCATCAGCAGATGCTCCTGGCTTTCTGCTGCCTACATGAGAAACTTCAGATGGGGCTGGCTTGGTGGGCCATGAAACACCACGACTTGAGCCAGTTTTTGTATCATTCATATTCATCTCAGCTTCAACACGCTTCTTCCACGTGTCAACTAAACTCCTAGCTTTCTTCTGGATTTCAGAATTTTTATGCGTTCGCAAATGATTAACCGATCGGCCCATATTACAAGATTGTAATGCATCAAGATTTACAGGTAGCTTGTCTAATGCTCTAAGTAGTGTCAAAAGAAACTCTTCAACAGATTTATCATTGTCCTTAGAACTGGTACCATCACCAATTTTCCCTTTGTGTACCTCTTGCAGCCATTCATCCAAAACAGGTAAACCCCGGAGCTGCACAAACCGCCCAAGACAGTCAACTCTATCTGTAACTGCTATTACATCAACAAGCATTATTCGACCAGCCAAATCTATTTTCTTATCAGTACTGTCAGATTGCATAAGTTGTACTAATCTCTCAACTCCTTCTAAATCAACAAGACCTCCTTTATCAGTTATTTTGGCGAGTTCAGACTTGAATACATGCTCAGTCCGGTTTTGACCAAAATCCCTATCCTCTGGTTTAGACAAACGTTCCCGTTTAGCAGGTTCAGAAACCTGATCACTCCGTTCCCTCTTCTTAACTTTACCCTGAGATGAGAATGAAGTACTATTCTGAGCAGTATCTGAATTTGGTTTTAGTGCAGATGTTGGACCATTCAAGGGTTTAGGAGAACGACCTCCTGACGGCACTGCCCCATGCATCTCTAGTCTTGTCTTGTCTAATAACTTGTCTACTTCTTCCTGCCGTTCCTGTATCAAAAAATTAATATAGATCTAATCAAAATAATAATGAATTACAAGAAAAAGGAAAGCAAATGGAACAATGCACTTACATTAATATAATCTTTATCAGTTAACCACCATAAACACGTGTTCTCAATATCATAAACTCTTCTGCACACAAATGAGGATATCCCTGAAGGAAGTTCAACACCTTTACGAAGGAAAGCGACTTTGCACGGATGGAGTAATGATGCAGCCGGAATTTCATCCTTATGGAATGAGTAGAAAATTTCGTTAGGTGCAGCTTCTAGGAAGGCACCTTTTCCAAGCTTAATGTCAGAAGGTCGGTAAAGCCAATTGACCCCTAAACTGAGTCTTTCCTCTTTTCCTGTAATTAGCTTCCGAATAATTCCAATGAAAGGTGGGGAATCCTGGGGCGGCTTGAAAAGTGCACAATCACCAACATAAATCTTGCGTCCATCCTGCAATTAGTGATGGGAAACATTCAACTATATTGGACCAGTATGCTACTGGGATAGCGGGAAACATTCAAATTAATAATAAGTTAAACATATTTAAGATTAGCAGAAGATTTAAATGAGAACGCAAACATCCAAAGCAATAAAAATAAAATAATTTCAAAAGAAGCTGAAAACAGCAACGTTAAACATAGCATCAAAACATACCAAAACAATCATAAATGTGGGGAAAAACAATTGAAAACTCATAGGACAGCAATTATGAACCAAGAAAAGGGTATTGTTGAGAAAGGCTTTCGGCAATTGAGCAATTACCGAAACACACTGACATTCTAAAGAGGATAAAGTGACAATTAGGAATCCGTTGAATCTAGGAGACGAAGAAAAGGGAAAACAATTACCACCACCACGAAAATATCGGTAAGCCTGAGCCAACTCAAAACACAAAGCATACAAGATAAGATAAAATTTTAAACTAAACAAACTGGAAACGCAGGAATACCAAAAAAGGTAATTAAAACGCAAAATAAAAAGCATAATCACAAATCAGCTTCAACAAAAAATTTCAGAGAAAAGATCCAAACCACCAACATCACTGAAAAACTCGAAGAAAAAACACCTACTAGCATACACAGGTTGGTCAAAAACCCCAAAAATTCAACATCCAAAAATAAAAGGAAAAACCAACCAGTTTAACACACAGAATGAATAAATAATCCAGAAATGAAAAAAATAAATAATCCAGAAATGAAAAAAAAAGAGCGAGAAAGAGCAAAATATATACTTTAAGAAGAAAATTAGAAGATGATGAATGATCAGAAGAAAAATCTGCTGCAACAGCTACAGTCGTCGAGGAGTCAAACACCGGCAACATGTGCCGCCACCAATTTCGTTTCTCACCACCGCCGCGGCGAACACCGAACGCACGCACAGCAGCAACTCCCTTTCATATCTGTTCAACAAATCAATCCCACTTCTTTCTTCACTTAAAAGAACCATCAATCCCAATCCCAAATCGATCTCGAAACTCAAATCGAGACAAACCCTAACACCACCAGGGACAACATGGCGAAACAAAAATAAAAAACCTAGATCAGAATAAGAGGGAATCAAGAAAAGGTAAAAATTGATATGGGTAAAAGCATCAGATTGGATTTTTATTGATGGGTTTGGGCTTGGAAGGCGGAATTTCCCTCTCCTTTTTCTGTTAAACTTTTTTGGGGGTTTTTTTTGTTGGATTTTCGGTTTTTTTATTCTCTCTCGGCGGTTTTATCATCGGTGAATCGGATCGAGAGAGAGAGAGGTGGGTGAAGATAGGTGTGTTTGTGACTGAATTAGCGAAATCGAGAGACTTGGTGCGAAGAGCTCGCGAGAGAGAAGAGAAAGGGGAAGAGAGAGAGATGGGTTGGGTCCTAGAGAATGGTCAGTATTGGCAATGTAACGAGTGTCCGGGACGATCCCAGCGGCGTCGTTTCAAGGATTTCATTACTTTTTGTCCCATTTGTTCATGTTTATGTATGTCATTTTTGTGTGATAATGAAATGACAATCTTTAATAATAAAAAAGTTTCCAATTAGGCTTGGCTAAACATTGGAAGGTTTTGAAGTTACATTACAAACTATACTAAGAATGTGGATCTATAGGAGTATTAAGTGCATTTAATTCTTCATTAACTTTAAATGGTTCTTAGTTTAAAACCTAAAAAGAAAAAAATTATCTTATTTTAAATTGTAAAAATTACTCTTATTGTGGGCTTTAGATAATCATACTTTACTTAATTCAACAAGTTTTTCTTTTATTTTTAATTATTTTATTTGTCATCCTTATATAAAATATTTGAAAATGATTTATTTGTGTATTTAATGATTTTTATTCCTTGCCTATCCACATAAAAATTGAGTTAAAATTTCGATTAACCAATATTTTAAAAATCAGATTAGAAGTTAAACGGATAAGAAAAGAGGTTTAAGGTTTAAAAAGTTCAATCGGTATTAGACCATCATAAAACCGGTTAAAGTTAAATAAAATTAAAGAATGTGAAATATGATTGAAAGTGATTCTTAAATGAAAATTAATTGATTTATTTTAGTTTATAAAAACTTATTAATTTACTAAAATTGAACTATTTTTCACAACAAGAGTAATAAAAATAAATCAAACCAACAAGTTGAAAATCAAATTGAAAAATTAAATGGTTCAAAATTTTTACAATTAAATTAGTTAAACTGGTTGAATTTTTTAAGCACTAGATTAACTTATTCTTTATGCTTATTGTGAACGAGAAAATTAAATATTTCATTTATTAAAATTTAAATCATAACAAAATTTTATATTTTAATGTAGTAAAGAGAATAGTTGAATTTTAATCTCAATATAATTAGTAATAAGTTGCACTCTTTCCTTAAATTAGGAGAGTCCACAATATCAAATTGATGGAATAAGAAAGTATGGCAGAACATGGAAGATGTTAAATCTTAGATGTCAGTACACTTCCGTTATCCATGGGGGATTTATAGCCGCAGATTTCTCAACCACACCGTAAGGTGTTTGCCAAACCAGAGAATCTCATCCCGATGATGGGTCGCACTTTACAAAAGAATTATATATAAATCAAACCCAAACTTACTTCATCTTTTGTTCTTTCTGGTGATTGTGAGGTTGGAGTTTCCATTATTAAACTTTTTTCATCAACATCATGATTTGATGACCGTCTTTATCAAATGGGTCTTTTGATAGTGACAATCAAGACAAGACATTGCTTTTGATGTTATGGTGCCTGTTTCTGTTCGTGTTTCCTGTTTAATAATATTAAGTTTTGATTGTGGGTTTTGACCTCTTCACACCGGTTTGTTGAAAGCGACAAGTAATGGGAGAGTCTTGGACGCCTCAAGATTTTGATAAGCTCGGCCACGGACAAAAAAGGTTTGGTCGATATGACACGGTTTGGTATGAATAAGGCTATTCCAAGTTGATCATAATTGGGGTTGGATTTACACGAAACTCGAAAATTACATATAAAATAATATTGTTTTAAATTTTTAATAATTTTATAAAATAAATTTAATCAAACTTTAAATTAAACTTGTGGTTGAATATAAAATTTTGAGTCTAAACCCGAATCTAAACCTGTTCATTTTCAATCTTAGCAACTACTCTGGGTTAAACATAGATAAAATATTTTGAAACTTAATAAATTTTTGGAGATAAAATGATGATGATATAATATTATTTTATTTACATTCAAATTGAGTTAGATTATGTCCCTATTTTTAAGTATTGGGTTCAAATTTTAAGAAAATCATAATGACTATATTGGTTAAATTTGATGTTTTAAAAACTAGACTAGATGTTAAATTTATAAGACAAGAGGTTTAAGGTTTAAAAAGATCAGCCGATATTAGACCGTCATAAAACTGGTTAAAAATTGAATAAAATTGAACTTCATTTATTTATTTTAGTTTATAAGAACTTATTAATTTACAAAAATCGATCGATTAATTCATTTTAACAACAATAGTTATTAAAATAAATCAAATTGAAAAATTAAGAATCGAAACAAAAAGTTAGTCAGTTCAAGATTTTTAAAGTTTAATCAATCGAACCAGTTTAATTTTTTAATTATTGGTTAAACTTTTATTAAAATGAGTGTTTTTCAAATTTTAAGTTATTAATCTGATAAAATTTATTGCGTATTATAAAAAAATTTAATTCTTAAGATAAAATAAATTGCAAAATTTTTATTATAAATAATAATAAAAAGGAGATAATGTGAAAGGAAAGGGAATTAAAATATAAAAAATAATCAAAAAGAGATAATGTGAAAGGAAAGGGGATTAAAATAATACTAATATTATTAATATGACACAAATATAATTATATAAGCGTCACTTGTTTAGCTACAAAGTTTACAAGAACTCTCAAATTTTGGTAAGGTTGGCAACATGTTCGTGACAGAATTAGATTAAAAATTCTAAAAATTAATTAATTAGAGAGATAAAAATAACAATGCTTCAATTCATTTAAACAAAATGTTATCAATTTAAATCGAATTGTGTTAGATTATTTTTTATTTTTTAAGTATTGAATTTAAATTTCTATAAGAGTCTTAATAAATTTATCGGTTAAATTTATGTTATGATGAGCTTATTTTTACATTTTAAGTTATTAACTTAAAAAACATATTATGTATATTTAAATTTTTATTTTATCCGTAAGAAAAAATAATTGTAAATTTTTTATTATAAAATAATAAATAAAGATATAATGTGAAAGGAAAGGGAATTAAAATAATACTAATGTTCTTAATATGACCCCAAATATAATTATGTAATCTTCACTTGTTGAGTTTTATTTCTCATGTGGTGAGGTGACTGATACCACATGAGGCCTATCTTTGAGATGGATCCTCTTTTTCTTTTTCTCTATTTCTGCTCTATGTCATGCAGGACATCCACAATAAAAGAGAAACAGAGGATCTTATCCCTTTGAGACCAGCCCTTATAAATGAAAATCTCTCTTCTCTCTCTCTTTTTTTTCTTCTTCTTCTTGTTTTGGTAATTTAAACAATTAGGATGAGTACTTATTTGAACTTTATTTACTTGAATATTAATGTTTATTTTCTAACTATTGAAAAATCTCATTTTAAATTTGTGTTTACTAATTTTTATCTAATTCTTTTTAATATTAAGTACGCGAGACTTCTTTTAATTCGGATGTTTTTTTACTTTAATTCTTATTTTTTAAAATAAATTTTACCCCCTTATACTATATATATATATATATATAATGTATATTAATGGGGTATTTTTGTAGTTTGCATTTAGTTATTTTATTACCTTTTTGTATGTTTATTTGCTTTATTTATTATATATATATATATATATATATATATGCGCCCATCGTTTATAATTTGTAGTATCTTTATTACACATTGCACGTGAGTTTATTAGAAATAGCCTCTTTATTAAGTAGAGATAAGGTTATATACTATTGGAACTCCCCATATCTCGCACTTCAGCAAGACTTCAACTAGGTATTAATCATGATAATATATATTAACCGGATATAAAGGAAACCATTACATATATTTGCTAAGCTAAGTAGGAGTGAGTTTGTGAGTATAATTCTCAATGATTAAAAAACTCAATCGATCTGACTAGTTTAACTGCAAAAATTTTGAACCGTCTAACTTTTCAGTTCAGTTTGTAACTTTCAAGTTCGATTTACTTAATAATTTTTATTGTTAAAAACTGATCAATTTATTAATTAATCGGTCAATTTTCATAAATTAATAAGTTCTTATAAATTAAAATAATTCAATTAATTTTGATTTAACAATATTTTTTCAATTAAACTTCAAATTCTTTAAAAAGTAAGGACCATATCTTTCAATCATATTTCAAATCCTTTAATTTTATTTAATCTTTAGTCAATTTTATGACTGTTTAATACCGATTGAACCTTTGATATCTTAACAATGGCACTTATGAACATAATTATATATCGGTAAGGTACTGAAGGGTCTTATTTATTATGTCACTGATAATTAAGTTCTAGTTACTTGAATATTAATGTTTGTTTTATAACTATTGAAAATCTCCTTTTAATTATATAAATATCGTACATTTTTAATTTGATAAATCAATTTATAATTGATCATATCATCTAAATATTTCTAACTCTTGCCAATGAATTTTGCTGTAATCTTCTTCTTTACTCCTGATATCATAATCTGTAATTAGCGTCATTAAATAGATATCAGAATTTTCTAAAATTTGAATTTAATTATAAAATTTAAATTTAATCTTGACATCTATAGATTAACACTACAAAGTCAAGCATGTTGTGCAGTCAAGACAAGAGACGGTGTGTTTAGTTTATTGTTTACTTATTTATACCAATAGTTGATTTTTCAATAAAAGATATAAACTATTTTTGGTTTTTACTTTTTTAATATATTTTTATTGTTTTGGATTGATTAAAAACATTTTATGGTATTAGAATTTTTTAAAATTTATTTTACATTTATTATTTAAAAGAAAAATAAAATTTAAAATTTAATTAAAATATTTATATAAATTATGTCACAACTGCAATAATCTATCACATAATAATTAATGTTAAAACCTTAAAAAAGTTATTTTTAAAGAGTTTTATTATTATAAGATATTATATGTACAATTTAAACTAATAAAATATTTGTGAAAATAAATAAAATGAAAGAGACATTTGCTTCTTTTACTTTTTAAATTTTTTAATATTTTGTCTTTTATAGAAATGTTAATAGTTTAGGTCATATTCGAACCACATAATTTTTTGTTATTTTACTTTAATCTAATTTAAAGTTAAATAAAATTCAAGACGTTCGGTCTGAGCTTAACTCTAATCAAGTATTGATACGCTTGAGAATAATTATTCATTAATATAAAAAATAATATTATTTTATATGTAGAAGAAGGCTGAGCTTTTGACTAACCTCAAATTAGTTTTAAAATTTTAGAAAAAAGGTTGGCCTTAAAATTTATTATTTATTAAAAATAATTAAATTCGATAGAAAATTCAATGACTCAAACTAAACAAACTAATTTCAAACTAAGTTGAGTTTGTTGAAACTCACATCTTTGGGCATTAGATAAGGTTGGACAGGGTACATTATTTTAGGTATTGGACAGGAGTTTAGAGATTGTCCAACCCCTTCTGTCCAACTCTGTCCAATGGTCAAAATAACGTCAGTTTGACCATTAGATAAGATTGAACAGGATAAAATTGGATGGAAGATCCTAACTTTTTGTCATTCGTATTCTTTACTCATAAGATATTATATATGTCTATATATATATATATATATATATAAGGAGAACATGTAGTCTATAGCAATAAAAAGGGGTTTGTCCCATCATCATAGGTTAATGGTGTATTTTGAACTTCAACCCTTATAACAAAATACAACTTAAATTTTAACATTTTGAAGCATTCAAATTGATTAAATCTAATGTTTTATAAACGTTTAGAATAAACCCTAAATTGAAAAAAAATTTGATTGAATTAACTATCTGTCAGTTAAATGCCTTGTCAATATTGACATAAAATTTTTAATATTTTAAATAAAATGTGGCCCCATTGTCACATAATTAATTTTTTAAAATTAATCAAAAACTAGGTCTCATAACTACATAGCAATGAAACCTATGTTTATACATTTTAAACAATAGGTCCCACTTGCATGTGACAGTGAGATAATTTTTTATTTAAAAATAAAAAATAATGTCATTTCAATATTAACGTAACGTTTAATTGACAAGAAATTAACTACGTTAAATTCTCTATTCACTTATGATTTAATTTGAATGTTTTGAAAATATTAAAATTTAATTTAAATATTTCCAAATATTAAGGTCTATGTTAAATTTTAATGTACTTTTAGCCGATTACCTGGTTCATAAAGCCTTAGAGTAATAGTAGAACAAGCATGCTTGATGAATCGCAACTAATAGCTTAACCACATAAAAGACTAAATCTCATGAAAAGTTTGGATGGCAAATCCCATGAAAAGTTTGGATGGCAAATCTCATGACAAGCCTCAGCTTATAATAATAGAAGCAGGTTCTTTTAACGATAAGCAAAAAGCATCACCTCTAAGAGAAAGATTCAAGTCAACCGTATAGAAAAGACTAAAGAGAGTCATGAGTTATCAAGATAAAAGAGAGTCAGGTGGTGGATGAAGATGATGGTTGAGAAACAACTTGTGGTCTTTGGACAACGTTAGGTGGAGGGAAACGTAGGAGAATGAAAGATTATGACATTGTTAAGGATGATAATGACGTGATGATGGTAAGAGAACACGGCACTTTCTTTTGAGTCTCTGGTACATTTCACAATCAAACCAGTACTTCCCCACTTGGGATGCTTTCATTTTCTTTCGTAGAATAGTAAACACAAGGTAGTCTTGGGCTTGCCATATATGTTTCTAACCAGCTCAGGCTTTTTCAGATTTGTTCCTTCCTCTCTATTCCTTACTTTTTCTTTTTATTCTTTTTGAGATTACTTACACGGAACTCCTTTTAGTTTTGACTTATTTTAAGTTTTCAGCCTAGACCTGTCCAGTCTAGTCTCAGTAAATCATGTTTTTTAAGTTTTGAGTTTCGACTTTATCTTATAAATTTTACCTTTTCAGAGTCCATATTTCTATGGATACAGAATTTTAATGGACCAAATTTTCTTTACTAGGTTTAATATTATAATCGGAGAGTTACCATATCTTCCAAAAATGTACCGTCTCATCTAGCCCATTTCAGATGGTCTGAAACAGAAATTGGCCAATTTATTCAAGCCATGAAAAATATACTATATGATGATCTACCGTTTGCAGAATCATGCCATAGATTTGAAATTTTCAAATTCCACTTCAGATGTCTTGTATATAATATGGACCAAAGTTTTTAGTAGTAATCTACCTGACCAAAATATTCTTATTAGAATAGATATCTATTATAAGACATCTTTATTACAGATTATATCTACAAGAATCAAATATCGTGCCAACTCTAGTTCTTACACATATCTCATAAATGTGTGAACAAACTAGACCTAAGCTGCTCTCCACAGTCATATTGATTGGTTGAAATAAAAAACAAAGACAACTTTTATAGATTTCATAAACCAAAATAAGAAAACATAAGCTCAAATAAATAAATTTTTTATTGAATTAGAAATATAAATAAAAAATTAAAAATATAAATAAAAACAATCTATAAGTCAAGATTAAACCTATAAAAAAGAATTAAGGTAAATTTTAAGTGTTATGAGCTTCGGGCTTTAGTACGGCCATTGTCATCCTAGGAGTCACAAGTTGGAAGTTCAGTCACAAAGATAATGGGGGTGTTTGGCAAACAGCTGATCAGCCATTTTTTGGCTGATTCAAGGGTCTTAGCTGTTTGACCATGTCAAACAG
>JAOQMM010000001.1:17977042-17990136 GCA_027563515.1 Erythroxylum platyclados
ACAAAGCTTGCCCAAATTAAATAGTTGTCAAATTCAGATCCTTGTGGGAACGATATCCGTTCACTTGCTACACATACGACCTATATACTTGAAGTAATTGAGCGTAAAGCTAGTGTGACTTGCGTACATATCAAGTTTTTGACGCAATTATCATATATATTAAAAGGATTATAAGAATAAAGTTTGTTATATATAAAATTAGAGTTCATAATAGGTTAACATTAGGCCGGACCGAGCTCAGGCTCTCAGACCCGAACTCAACTCAAAAGTTTATATTTAAGTTTGAACTTAGCTTGACTATTTTTTATTTTTTAATTTAAAATTTAAAAACAACATTGTTCTATTCAAAACAACATCATTTTATTCAAAATGATGTTATTTATACTTGATGAAATTTTTTTAAAAAGTTCAAATCTAGCCTAAGCCAAGTCGGCTCAAATCAAAGTTCGAGCAAAAATGTGATCCTTGTTCATAATCAATTGTTTGAAAGTTTAGTTAAGTCATACTGTCCCCAATTATATACAAGCTCATTTAGACCTATAAGTTCAATTAGAGATGGTTCAATTTTTTCCCGAGCCTTTTCAAAACCCTTCAAAGTTAAAGGTGTCAGTCCTCCCAGTATTGAAGTTGAAAATACATTGGGAACTTATTTACCTACATTGTTTGATATGTGTAACAGTTGTGTAAGCTTAAAAACTGAGAAAAAGTTCAATTTTGTGAATATTTAAGCAATTGCATTAGAAACTTCCTTTTGCATGAGATCTTACGACAAGGAAACATGGAATATACTTGATCTTCTTGATATGGAGGAGAAGCAAAATGATACATAGAAGCATCATAAACAGCTCCATCTGTTCAATTATATGGTTAAACATATGGCACGGAACACAATCTGACAAACAGTTTAGCCAAGCTATGATACTGTATTGGTAAGAAAAAACCATGGCCAGAGAAGCACATCACATGGGACCTGTATTAGGACAGCCATTTCACATGTGAAGCTGCCACTGTGCCAAGACAAAATCGTTTTGTGATGCACTTATTTGCAATGTAGAGTGTTGTTTCTGGTAGGGTTTTTGCTGGATATGAGGCTTGAGTTGCACTGTTAGGTTGCTGTGATAGTTCTTTTCTTTCTAAAAGGCGGAGTAAACTACTCCACTTGAAGCTTAATGATCATATGTTTGTGATGCATAACAGTTTCTTTAATAGTTAGTAGTAAGATTATGTACTACTGGACCTCTCCAGATCTCATCTATCAATGGAAACTTTTATTGGATTGTTATTGTTCTATGATTGGACTCATTCTTTTACCCTTTTTTTTCTCAAAATTAATAGCTATTTGTCATATAAGATATGCATTAAATTTGGTGAATAATATTTTTTTCCTTCTATATTTATACTATTTTTAACAATAATTGATATTAAAATAATTAATATAGGAGAGTTATACTTAATATTTTATTTCTGACCTGATTGATCTAATTCAACATTGAAAGTATATTGATTCCTAATCTTACCATGCCAGTGGGTTCTTTCTAAGGTTCATTAAAATGACAAAATAGCCTAAATATTTTTTTTAGTGATTTGTTTGATTTATTTATTAACTTTTTTTTGAGAAAATTTTATTTATTAACTTATCTTCTTTCTTAGTTGTATATTTATTTATTTATTTTATCTTTTATTACCTTATTCTATATTTATTTTATTACTTATTTTTATATTTTTATTTATATATATTTATTTATTTTTATTTTATTAATTATTGTTATCTTTTATGTCTATTTTATTTTTAATTATTATTTTAATATGTATATGCATCTTTCTTTTCTTTCTTTTTCTATCCTTTATGTTGGTCAATTGAAAATAACTTAGTTTATTAGTTAAGAGCAAAGTCTATGTACTATCGTCAGACCCTATGCATTAGGACGAGTTGTTGTTGTTATAATTGTTGTATCAAAATGACAAAATTAGTAGTCCTCTTTTACTTTCTTGTACCTTCAAAGGCCGACCTGCTCTTCTCGGGTTTTACAGTGAACTATTAGTATTCTTCTCTATATGATGTACCCTAATAATGCAACTAGACATACGAAATTAAACTTCACTAACTATAAATTTCAACTTCATCAGAGTTAATGAGCCTACTTATTAAATGAACTTCCCCACAAAGTGTTGTCTTAGTTTAGCTCACATGGGCTGTCAATACTTTAATCCCTCGAGTCCCCACTTCACGAAGTACTGTCTTTGTAACGAGACTAATCTGCATTTTATATTTGTTACGGAAAACTTCGGTATTCAATGAGGACACATGCCTGGAAACACAAACAAGATGATAGCAGATAAGTTAATACTGATGAATCCGGGATACTGGCTGCAACATGGTCGTGTATTAAACCGTATTTTTTACTATAAGGATTGTACAACATTGTTAATGCGCCTAATCAACCTGACATGATTGGCTCTTAATCATATTGATTTGATCAGATTCATTTACTCAATTCTGTCAGAAAGTATCGGAGTTTAGTGATGATTACACTCCATGTTAGTCCCATAAGAAAAACATATAAAACTATCCCATAAAAGAACCATTCGATCTAGTTGTCCAATAAGACGGAACTGGACCTCAGGATTTGAAGACAAAAGCTAGATATACGCCTTCTTCGTTATGCCAAGTTGCAGGCTAAGGAGCCAAGAGAACAAAATTCAGATTTAACTCACATGAGTTAGTGTTCTTTTTGTAAAGAATGAGGTTGTTGTAAAGTGAGGAAGCACAAGTTCTAAGTTGGTGCAAATATGGCTTACTTAATGTTCACGGGGTATGAAGTGACAGCTACTAGCTGCAGATAGATGTAATATCACCAGTGTCACGAGATTCTTGGCTTCTCTGATCTTGAGGAACAAAAGCGAACTAAAAAGTGTAAAAGCATGGCATTTGATGGGCCATTGTTTCAGGAACATAATAGCTTTTCAACAAGAACTTGCATGAAAGTTTTAGTACAGATTCCAGTTGAGTCCCATGCCAAAAGCGAGCTTTTTTCAGATTTTTCTTTCTTCTGTCAGGACCTTATGTTCACAGTTAGTCAAGTTTAGTTAAATCATGACAGTTCTTTGCTCAATTTGCAGTTTAAAGAATTGCTTTTGAGGAAATCTCAGTATAAGCTCCCTGAAATGGTCAATTTCAGGTTACCATGCTCACATGATGAGATTTCTTCGAGGTTTATACTAAGATACAGCTTTAGTAATTAAATATTATTACCAGATGTGAGGTTTTGACACTTTGTATATAATCAAAAGTTTATCAGATTCCCACCAACAGCGAGTCAGACCCTAGAAATGTGTAGAACAAGGAAAAGGGTGCTAATTTATTTGCAAAAAAGAGCAAATACAGTCCACTCAGTTACATTTATGGAATCCAATTGAACAGACATGGACAGGAAGGATTATTCTCTTGGGGTTATCAGCAAACTGACTGTTCTGAGCTCAGTTTCCATTCTGAAAGAAATTGCACCTGCGTCGCCTGCAATCTCCGTGATTGCCGGCAACTGTAGCATAACCTGCCGTCCGCAATTTAAAACTTTTGAGGCCATTCAATTCACTAGTCAAGTTGGTGTTCTTTCGAAAATAACTTTTCTACTAGTTAAGAATAAGACTACTAGTTAAGAATAAGACTGTATACACTAAACTTCTCCGGAGTCAGTATTTAGTGGGTGGGTCATTTTTATTGTTGTCGTAGTCGAATTGGTGTTCGGAGATGGTCTGTGTGAAACAGTAACCATCCAAGTAAAGTAATTTACTCATTGACTTTAGCAATCATGGAAAACAAACAGAACTTGATAGGATCTAGTGAGGAGCTATTAACATGAATCATATTAAACCATTCCTTTATTTTACGCTAATCAAGTTATATAATGATTGAGCTGGACCTTCTATTTGCGCCCACAGATTCAAGAACTGAAACTCTCACTGCCAACGGTCTCTCTGTTTCTGTCTCTCACACACTCATACACATACATTAACATTAGGCTATGATCATTTGTCCATCTCATCACACTTCTCAATCTGAAACCTGGTCCACACTGATGTTAAACTTGAAAGATCCACACTTGGATGGGTAGTATGTCGAACTGATTCTGCTTCATCTCAAATGCTAATCAGGTCTCAGAAGTGAAATTTTAGCTCCACGAACTTCTTCTACGAAACCTTCAACTGGGTATTCGGCAGTGCTCTGCTTCCTCTCTTCTTCTCTGGACTCTGCTATGGCTCCAACAGTTTTAGTGGCAATCGAAAAGCCTGACAGCTTCTCGATTGTCCAAGTCAATGCTTCAGACTCACATTTGTTTCCTGAGAAACAAAAATCTGCGAGTCCCAAGCAATTCTCATGGTTTCTTCTCCTCAAAGCTTACAAAGCCTTTACCTTCCTTTCATGGCTGGCAATGGTTTCCAAAGCCACCTTTACTGCAATTAAGAAGCGCATTCTCCCATCCAACTTCGGGGAAGATGAGCCTAGAAGTAGAGGAAGGTTGTACAAATTTATCAAAGTGTTTCTCGTCATATCTGTAGTATCTTTGATCATAGAAGTTGTTGCTCATCTCAAGAAATGGAACCTGAACCTGATACAAACTTGGGAGGTTCAGGGTCTAGTGCAATGGTCTTATATGGCTTGGTTGTCGTTTAGACTTGATTATGTTGCTCCTCTGGTTACAACACTTTCTAAGTTCTGCATTGTATTGTTCCTGATTCAATCTCTTGATCGATTAGCACTCTGTCTTGGATGCTTCTGGATTAAGTATAAGAACTTTAGGCCTACCATAAGTAATGACGCATTCGACGTTGAAGACCCTTCAAGTTTTCCCTTGGTTCTTGTTCAGATTCCCATGTGCAACGAGAAAGAGGTAAAGAAACAAACATATATCCAAACTTTTCCATTGAATTCTCAAACAACAGAGCATTCCAAAACTTCTATTTTCGATGTTCTAGGCATTAGAATCCATGTTTCTGAATCTGATGCTTAGACCTGGAATTTTTGTTTAGGTGTATGCACAGTCTATTTCTGCAGCTTGTCAGCTTGATTGGCCAAGGGACAGGTTTGTAGTTCAAGTCCTCGATGATTCAGACGACGGAACTCTTCAGCTCATGATTCAAGATGAAGTCTCCTCGTGGCGTCAGAAAGGGATTAACATAATCTATAGGCACAGATTGATTAGAACAGGATATAAAGCTGGCAATCTTAAATCCGCCATGGCCTGTGACTATGTTAAAGATTGTGAATTTGTGGCAATCTTTGATGCAGATTTCCAGCCAAACCCAGATTTCCTCAAACTCACAATTCCTCACTTCAAGGTACCAATCAAATTCCGAGTAGTGAATTTGCTCTCGAGATAATTACAGCAACTCTGAAACTTAGATATGATCTTGGCAGGGAAATCCTGAACTGGGTTTAGTCCAGGCTCGCTGGTCCTTTGTGAACAAGGATGAGAACTTACTAACAAGACTCCAGAACATCAATCTCTGCTTCCATTTTGAAGTGGAACAACAAGTCAATGGAGTTTTCCTCAACTTCTTTGGATTCAATGGAACAGCTGGTGTGTGGAGAATCAAGGCTTTAGAAGACTCAGGAGGGTGGCTTGAGAGAACTACAGTTGAGGACATGGACATAGCAGTTCGAGCTCACTTATGCGGATGGAAATTCATCTTCTTAAATGATGTGAGGGTACTGTGTGAACTTCCAGAGTCTTATGAAGCTTACAAGAAACAGCAACATCGCTGGCATTCTGGTCCAATGCAGCTGTTTCGTTTATGTCTTCCTGCGATTATAGCTTCCAAGGTTTACTAAATTCTCAGATCATTTGCTTTCACTTTCTCAAAAGCTGTAAGAATCTAACTCCCAAGGTTTCATCTTCTGTGCAGATATCATTGTGGAAGAAGACCAACTTGATATTCCTATTCTTTCTATTGAGGAAACTTATACTTCCCTTTTATTCATTCACTTTGTTCTGCATTATACTCCCATTAACCATGTTCATACCAGAGGCTGAACTTCCTCTTTGGGTGATCTGTTATGTGCCCATCTTCATGTCCCTTTTGAACATCCTGCCTGCTCCAAAATCCTTCCCTTTCTTGGTTCCGTACTTGCTGTTTGAGAACACCATGTCTGTTACAAAGTTCAATGCCATGGTTTCTGGGTTGTTTCAACTTGGGAGTGCTTATGAATGGGTTGTGACTAAAAAGACAGGAAGATCATCAGAATCTGATCTGTTAGCCTTTGCTGAAAGGGAATCAAAAACGTCACATCAAGAGAAGATTCTCAGGAGGCACTCCGAGTCTGGCTTAGAACTGAAAAGTAAACTCAAGGAACATGAAACACCAGTTGATGTGAAGAAGAGAAACAGACTCTACAGAAAGGAGCTTGCACTTGCCTTTCTTCTCCTTACTGCATCTGCAAGAAGCTTACTATCAGAGCACGGAGTTCATTTCTACTTCCTGTTGTTCCAAGGGTTGTCCTTTCTAGTTGTTGGCTTGGACTTGATTGGTGAGCAAGTAAGCTAGCCGAAAGCAGCTTTAAAGTTCCTCCATTTTTCCATTTCTACACAGTTTTTTGGGGTTCATACAAAGTTTGAAGGGCTAATACCAGTTATTTGGAACTGGTTTACACTACATACAGTGAGTCTGTTATAATTTTAATCTGAACTTGTAGGATATGAACAAGCTATTGAAGTTGGAACTTGTACAATCTTGAATTTTTTCTGATTATCCTGTATGAATAATGAAAACCTAAGGTAAAATAATTGAAAGTACTAGTATATTACTTTTTCTGAAGTTTAGATGATTCTCAAGCTTGTGATGTATAGAACTTCTATTCATCAGTCTTATTTGGTTATGCATTGTTCGTTCACATCCGTAAAATCAGAAGAGTCAATGAGGCAAGTAACTTTCTGCAGATTATAGACTCTCATTTTCCTGCAAAAGAATGCATGGAAAAGGAGAAATATGCATGATGAAGATAAAACATACGATATAATGCTAAAATGTGTAAGCACAGAACCTTCCATTAGCTCAAGGACTTCGTGACCATGACTCTGCACAACTTTGAGCACAGCCATTATCCGAAGCTGATAAGGTTCTGCATCTTCCAAAATTTTATGTAGTGCATAAAAGTTCGGTCCTCAATTAATGGGAAAATGAGAGGTAAAAGATAATGGCAAGAGATACCTAAAAATCATTCCTTACTAAAAATTGGAATAAATAAAATAGAAGATGAACTTATATGTAAAGTCTATAGAGGTTTAGTAGTATGCAGTCTTGTTCTTAACTGATAAAAATGCTGTTTCGGATTGAAATGAATAAGATAAATATGATTATTAAGCTTGATCATAGTTGCTTCAACAACCAAAGTTCTTTTGACATGAGAAGAGATCAATCCCATTTCAGCTTGATTATGTGATAATAGTGTATTAGTCCTTGGAATAAATGACTCTATTGTGGGTATATATGTATAGATTTTCAATTTTTCTTTATGCATAACATAAAAAAAAATTATTAAAAGTTAATTTCAAGTTTAAGTTTGAATTTGAATATTTAAATTAAATTAAAATTAAATTTAAGTTTAATATATTTTTTAGATTCAATTAATTATAAGAAAATTATCAATATTAAATTTAAATATTCAATTTTAATTAAACTTGTGTATTCAGGCTAGATTATATTTGGACTTGAATTTTTTTTAACTTAAACTTGCATATTAAGAGGTTTGGTCTAATTTAACGTATTATTACTCCTAATTTTATTTAATTTTAAATTATTACATGTTAAAAGGCATAATTAATTATTTAAATTTAATTCATTGCTTAATTTTGAATTCTTAATATGTTTCTTGTTATTAGAAGAAGGGTAAAAGATACAGATTTCTCATATAGTTTAAGAAACTTTTAAAAAATTCCATGATCTTTAAATTTTCAAAAAAAATTCCTTCGAATATTCAGTTTTCCTCATAAACTTCTTCTTTAAGACTTCAGTTAAAAAATAACAGTAAATATATGCAATATAAACATCAAATATAGATTAATCAAATGTTACTAATATGATAATATAAATCAACTCTTAAATATCGATATGGACTAATTAAATTCTATATAAATTTAATAATTTAAGATAATTATAATAAATTATTAGTTTTATTCGAATTTAAGTATAATTAAATCGACATATAAATAGATTAATTCATATAATATTTATGACGTGTGTATTTTGTTGTTATTTTTAACTAAATCGAGTAGAAGAGTTTTTATGGAGAAATAAAAATTATAAGGAGTTTTTTTAATTTTAAAAATAAGAGATTTTTCTAAGATTTCCAACACTCTTAAAAAAAATAAAAGAAAAATACTTCTAAAAGTACGTGTTTAGGCTTGGGCCTAAATGGACCCTACAAAGTCCAATTCGTTGAAACGGCGTCGTGTACCAGGACTAGCTGAACTTCATCTTCTGCAACTTGGTGGAGCAGATGATGTGGCGCGGCAGTTTTCCAGCTTGAAGCAAGGCCTTTTCTTTCACCCTTTTGTCTTCTTTGATTGGTTGCCGAGAAAATCCAGAGATTGCTTAAGAAACCCATTTCGAGATTGCGTTTTTGTTTTCCTTTTCCGAAGAAGAAAGGTAGCTCAACCACTTAGCATCTTCTATTTTCTTGTACTTCCTCGGGAACCTGACATGTTTCCTTCACTTGGTTCTCACCTCTTTGAACCTTCATATCATTCCTTTTGGCTTGTTTCTTTGAGAATTTTAAAGGTTACGTAGATTGTTTCGTTGTTAGTTTACTAGGAGTTGGTGGTTGTGTGTTTCTCTGAGTACTTGGTGTAATGCTTCTCTTAATGTTGTGTCCAAATATCTGTATTAGAGCACGATACCTTGAATTCATTGTAATTGTACTAGCTACTATACTTGATGGTTATCATGTACTAAAAGCTTCTTGCTTTATGAGTCTAGTGTCGGTATTAGACTATTTGTTAGTGAACATAAGAAAAAAAATGGCCTTTTCTTCCAATATTCTTTTGATTCGTGTACAATAGACTTGGTTTTGATGGGAAAAGAGATTTTATATTGCAGGGAAGGAGGTGTAGAAAAAGGTTCTGATGCAGACTCTGGCAACTAGTCCAGCAAATTATGCACTTCCTCAACTATCTGCTGCTGTTAATTTCCCTGCTTTAAATTCAAGTTATGTTACCAATTTATTAAGAGTATCCAATAGCCTCAGGAGTGCAAGGTTTGCTTTCATATCTTTGAGGAAATGCTCCAAACTGAGTGCTTGTGCAGTTGAGTCGGAAAGGGAATTTCCCATGCATACAGGCCTGGGAGTTTGGGAAGACCCTGATGAAGGAAGTGGCAGTGATTATGATGATGAAGATGATGAGGAACTGGAAGAAAATGACATGGATTATGAGAGTGACTGGGAGCAACAAACGGATTCTTCACCAAGTGCCATGATAATTCAGAAGTCAACCTCAGCTAGCCAAGAAGAGGAGGATCTTGTGGAAGGTCTCACCTTTTATCCTTGTGTTGTTAGGCCTACTACCACTGTTTAGTATTTACCCCTTTATACTTATTTCTTTGTGAATTATACAACCTCCATAGAGGTGGGGGTATCTTAGATGACCTTCTGGTCATACTTCACAGATGTTCAGAAAGAGACTCATCATATTTATGCATAATTTAATTATGAGAATTGAAAAAAATTGTTGATGAATCCCTGCTATTGAAAAGAAAAGTTTATTTGTGTCATATTTCCTTTCGTCAAACTAAGCTAACCGATCTTATATGATTTAAGATTAGGGATGCTCATCTGCCTCCAAATTTTTATTGTTCTTTCAGCATGAGGGAGAAAGACTTTGCGACTAATTTCTGACATTTTGAGAGCTCATGATGTCACAACATAGCTTTAAATGGTGATTTGTACAAATCTTTCTATGCAATCCCTCCTTGTAAAATTCCACTCAACTTGGAGAGTTTCAATCAAATTAACTAGAAACGTAACCAATACACATCGAGTTGTCAAATCTTAGCTTGCTTTTTCCCTTGCATATGACTTTGTAGTGCTTGCGCCCTATGTTTCCTTCTCTATAATTCAAACCACTTTTATATGCATCATTTCTGTTGTCGACCTTAAAACATTATTTGGATAAATACTTGTGACTATTCTGTATGTGGATATGAAATAAGCAACTCAGTCTGTCATTTCTAATTGTTGCAGAGGTTGGTGGACTTTTGACACCAGAAGAAAGAGTTATTTTGCAGCAGAATCCGAGCCCAAACCTGGAGAAAATATCAACTGTATGTTCTTTGTAAATTTTCTTCTTCTCATATGTGGTAGATTAGACCTTTATTTGCTGCTGGAGTTTGGTTCCAATTTGGAATAGTATGCCAAAAGAGCTGATTTCTTTAATTAAACTTATCCAGTATTGCTAGATAGTATAATTGGTGAAGGCCATGAATATGTACTTTTCACATTAGCAGGGGATTGCTTTATTAATTCTTCCATTTTATGCCTCTATGATTTAGGCAAAATGGAAGCCACTCCAGACTCTCGCACTATCAGGACAGATAAGATTAATGGACAAGCTACTTGTAAACGGACTTGATATTGACAGTGTTGATAAGGTGCGTTTTATCCCATTTGTTTTAACTGTCTGTAACATATTTTCTTACAATGTTTCTTTAAAGCAGCCAGCCCATTAATTAAGATGGTGAAACAGGATGGTCTTACGGCTTTACACAAGGCAATTATTGGTAAGAAAGAGGCTGTTATAAGTCATCTTTTAAGAAAAGGTGCAAGCCCACATGTCAGAGATCGGGTGAGGTCATGGTTTGGAGTACTGGAAACTTTTTTTTTTCAATCGTGAATTATAGAAGTTCATTTCCCCTATGTTGTGTCTACTTCATAACAGGATGGCGCTAGCCTTCTACATTATGCAGTTCAAGTTGGTGCTATACAAACTGTTAAGTTGTTGATCAAATACAAGGTTGATGTCAATGTTGCTGACAATGTGAGTTTGCTTCTTATATTTTTATATCTCCATATTCATTTGATCTTGTTACGCTCATAACCTGTACAACCTCCACACAGGAAGGATGGACTCCTTTGCATATTGCTGTTCAAAGTAGAAATAGAGATATAGTTAAAGTTTTACTGGTAAATGGTGCAGATAAGACCAGAAGAACCATGGTAAGTGTGTATAATTGTAGACTTGAGAGCAATGCTCATATGGGACACTACATTACTCATCAATTTCGGTCCTTTTTCTTCAGCATGGAAACACGCCCCTGGATCTTTGCTTATGTTATGGCAAGGACTTCAAATCTTATGATCTTGCAAAGTTGGTGAAGACTGTACCTGTTGACAGAGGCATATGATGGGCTATTACAGGAAGTCTGCTACAACTTTGACTTCACTTTATGGCATGGATGATCGTCAGAAAATCCATCGAATATCAGAATGATACCTATATCATCTGAAGTGCACAAGTATGATCACATATCGACCTTTGAGGCCTCACTGAATATGGCTATGAGATTTATGTAGTTCAGCTGGAAATGCTATTAATTATCTGTTCTCAAGAAGAAAAAGTGTTTCCTGTAGAAGCTTATGGTTGATTCCGGCTTGGCCATTGCCACAAATGATGAGGATTCCCCAACAAGGATCGACTGGATGGCAAGTTCTACCTCCATTACTAGGAACAAATTCTTACACACGGTTGATATATGCTTGATTCAGTGTGCGATAACAAAATCTTACATCATTAATGTATACTCTTATGGCATTCCAACGATGTAGGTGTATTTTGTGGAAGCTGAAGTGCTTTCTCAAACTTTTCCATTAGATTCCTGATCTCATTCTCTTCCAATTTGCTTCCTTGGCCTTGCCAAGTAACAACTCTGCAGACAAGCAGGTATTAGTTTGCAAAACCAGCTGGTCTGATTTAAGTCGACTTAGTTTCAAGCCGTGCTTGATTTGGAGGGTCTGACTCGGTCTGTCTTGAACAGTCTGAATCGGCCAAAGTTGGTCCGGCCAAAATGTAGACTTTTGATATTCCAATTTACGCGTTATACGTGATCAAAGTTTGCACTTCCAAAAACGTAAAACAATGGAGATGAAGAATGAGAGTGCCAATACGTACACTCATGCAGGGGAATACAGATTGAACGTTATAATCCACCGGCAAAACCACTTTTTTTAAATAAAAATTGGATCTTTTTACAAGCGAACTCGTTCTGCATCTTATGTAGCGAAGGCTTAAGTGCGAAGAAAGGTTCGGCCCAGAAAAGCCCAAGAATTCACATCATCCAAGCTCAAATAAGTGAATAACTAAGCTCACTTTCGTGTTTTGTCACTGCACGTACCTGACAAGGTTTGAACTAACTATGCGCAATTTTGATTCTTTTTTCTTGAGCAACAGAAGAATCCGTCTGCTTTAGACCTCCAGGAAATTTGACTTGCGATAGGACTAGACTAGACTTCCATTTATAAGCGCTTTATTGCCATTACCAAGATATTGCCTTTCTACTTTTCTTCTGCCATTGTTCACCTCGGGGACTAGGGATCAGTTTATTTGCCGGCGATCTATCATCTAACAATGGAGGAAGAAAAGAATGCCTTTTACGTTGTACGGAAAGGGGATGTTATAGGCATTTATAAAAGCTTCAGCGAGTGTCAAGCTCAAGCTGGTTCCTCTGTAATTCTTGTCCTTTTATTTTCGACATCCTCATATGTTTGTTTCTTCTACTTTTTCTTAATTGATTTTCAAGCACCCAAATGGAAATCGTTACCTGGGTCTTATTCATTTGGAAGATTCAATTTGTACATGATGTTAATTTCATACTGGTTTTACTCTGCTGCGTAGCTGGAACGACATTTTTCTTATGAATCGCTGTGAGCTTTTACTTTTGTTTTGTGTAAGGTGTGCGACCCTGCAGTAAGTGTGTTTAAAGGTTATGGCTTGCCTAGGGAGGCTGAGGATTATCTTAAATCACATGGGCTCAAGAATGCCGCCTACGCTATCCATGCATCTGATGCTCAAAATGATCTCTTTGGCAAACTTGTTCCTTGTCCTTTC
>JAOQMM010000001.1:17992827-18016424 GCA_027563515.1 Erythroxylum platyclados
TCCTGTTACACTTGATTGTTGTTTTGACTTGTAACTCATCATTGCAGTATGTATTACACTGTGCGTTAAGTTTTTCTCCTATCCATGCATCTGATGCTCAAAATGATCTCTTTGGCAAACTTGTTCCTTGTCCTTTCCAGGTTGACTGAATTCCTAATCTTGTCTATAGAAATTTCACAAAGTTGTTCTCTTGCTTACAAATGCTTTTGCATAATACACTACGTTACTAGGAGAGTCTGGTTTTCTTTATTATTTCTCGTACCAGCTTAAAATGCACAGGATTCTCCGATTTTATGTCTGCATGTTTCATTCTTCTGATGTGTTACAGGACTTCCATGGCTGTTGTTATTGTTTGACAGAGAAATTCACTCATTCCTTGTGTTCTTTCAGGAGCCAGCTAATTCTAGTGGAAAGGCATTAGCTAAGGATTCTCCACCTAAGAGATCGCTAAAAGTGCGTGAATCAGCAGTAAGTTGAAACTAGACACCAACCATTTCATGGTAGAGGTATTTAGCCTTGAGACCAGTTATGTAAAGAAATCCTCAAAGTGGAAGGAATCTAAATCTGAGGAAACATATAAAGACTATTAAAAACTTGTCCACATCATTACTTCCAATGGCAAGAAGTTGGTGTAGTCAATCTTGGAACTATAAAAATGAATTTGGGATAACCATAGCATGAAATCAGTATCTTTGTGTCGCATCAATCTCTTCTTCTTCAAGATTTAAATTTGGTTACAGAATCTTCTTTTATATGCTTTATCTGCTATATAAAATATGTTAGATATCAACTAAGTACAAGACTAAAAATGCACCAGTGTCATTTAACAGTAAAACCTGAACTCACTCTACCCACTTTATGAGCTGTGGTAGCCATCATATAAGATTGTTGCTCATTTCATTGCAGGAGATGACTGTATTACGTTCATTTCCAACAAATCCTCCAAAAAAGTGTTTGAGATCTGAAAATGGTCCTGAAAGCAGACAGTCATCTTCTGATTGTGTGAGTTGCTTCTTGAGTTTGTTACTATTTTACCATTTTTTTTACTCGCTTTGACATCTGATTCCTAATATGGTATTTATAAGTCTCAAACCTGCATAAATGTGCTTTGTATAGCAGTCCTCCTGCACTCTTGAGTTTGATGGTGCTTCAAAAGGAAATCCTGGACCAGCTGGTGCTGGAGCAGTCCTTGTTGCTGACGATGGAAGCATGGTATGTGGCTACTTGAATGTACCTCATGTTTTCAAATTAACCAAAAATTCGGGCTCTGAAGTCTGAAGTTTGGTAGGTCTGTCAACTTCGTGAAGGGGTGGGCATTGCAACAAACAATGTTGCTGAGTATCGTGCCATAATATTAGGACTTAAGCATGCCCTTATGAAAGGGTTCAAAAACATTCGTGTGCAAGGAGATTCGAATCTTGTTTGTCAGCAGGTTTGTCTATTTATCCCTTGACATTTAAATATCTTATGTAATCTTCAATTGCGTTTAATGTCTTAAGATTTCTTTTCAAGGAGTGGAAAATCTCATATCGTAATTTTGAATCTCCCAAGTTCTTGAAAATGCAAATGAAAGACAAAATTAAATCGTAGAAGGTTAACAAGAACCATGAATCGTGTAAAATGACGTGGAGCAGTGACTAAAGAATGAGAAATGATCCTGAATTTCAACTATTTACTCCTTATGCAATTCTAAGGACTTGTGAGGAAGTTCCCCTAATTTTTCATTCCGTTATTGTGAAATTAAAGTTCCAAGTAACATACTCATAATTTGTTTGTCCTCACTATGACTTGAATTGCCTATAAAGTTTCTTTGCTTAATTATTACTTCTGTTCCTGCTTATTGGAATTGCATATTGGAGCAGATTCAAGGTCTATGGAAAATTAAGAATGCGAACCTGGCTGATTTGTGTAAAGAGGCCCAGGACCTCAAGAATAAGTTTAACTCATTCGAGATCAAACATGTCCTCAGGGTACTGGCAGATTCTTTTTTCAATCCAAAGCTAGCTATTGACAGAATATGCTATTGATATTCAGAAATATCTCAGTTGACTTCTGCTTAATTTTATGGTTATATATATGCACCTGGTACAAATGACATACAATTGCTCATTTTTTAGGAATTCAACTCTAAAGCTGATGCTCAAGCAAACCTGGCTATCAAACTTGAAGGTGAGGTCCTTCAGCTGTTACTTGCTTGATGGCTTTCAAGGTTTAAGCTTTTAAAAGTACAAACTTGAAAAGAAAAATCTTTCTGATTCTCCAAGAACAGGGATAAAGGGATTGATTAAGGAAGGTTTCTTGTTCTTATTATAAGTTACTCTTTGATAAGATCATTTTGTCACCCAGATTCAGCATAACGACATAGCCCAACTCTTGCTTTTCTGCAGATGGTCAGGTTGAAGCGGATTGCAAGAAGTAACTCAATTTTTGGATAGCTGCAGTAGTATACATTCCTGGGATGTTGGCCAAGCCAATGAAAGGGTTATGATATGGCAGAACACTGAGCAGCTTGTAGCATGGAAATTTAGTTCAGGGTACTCAGATCTAATGAGTTACCATCATGTTTTTTCAATCAACAACTATACATTACCATCTTATAAGAAAACGGTATTCAGAACTGAAGACAGTCATCAGAAACTTGGAAGTTGGAATGTGTTTTGGCAAGATTATGTAAAGCTTAAATTAATTAGGATAAAATCCTTTATAGTCCTCTGAAATTAGTATACTTTCAATAACATGTATATTCGAATTTATTATTGCACCATATTAGAACTTGCCATTGAACAATTAGCAGAATGTGATCATTTCAATCATTTTGTGTTTTTTTTTTCCGAAAATGGTGATTGTTCAACTAGAAGTAGTTTGTCCCTCCTAGCAATCAATCCTAGAAATGTTAATATGTGTATTTTCACCGGAAAGTTTGCCGATTGTTTTCTCATGAAGGTGTTGCTTCCGAGATATATAATGGTTCAGTCGTGACCAAGAACGCCTGGACTTCTTATACTTTAGTACAATTAACCATTTTTTGAGCCGATCATTGCCTACAAAAACGATACTGTCACTTGGTTTGGAGAAATTTTACACCGTTACTTGTTATCCTAACAAGCCCGACTTTGTTACATGAAAGGGCAATCTCATCCGTTGACTGCTTGATTTTCTACAGCAGGCTGAAGGAAGTATAACGAATGGACGGTTCTGATAACTTGAAAGCTTGACTACAGTTTGAGCACCAACAGACGATTTCCAACGGAATTACTTCCAGTGGATATTGTCGAAAAGCATCTTTCTCTCGCACCCAGAGAACGAATACCGGGAGAGAACAAGAATGGCCGTTGTCTCATCATTCTCAACTCTGCAGTCCATTTTCTGCAAACCCAATTCTCCAAAGATATCATCTCCTCCTCTGGCTTTTCTCACTAGAGCCGCTCATTTCCAACCTTGTGTAGTTGCCAGTCCATTAAAGCAGACAAGAGAGAGCAAGAAATCAACTTTCTATGGAGTTAGAAGATTAAAGTCAGTTGAAGAGGAAACCCAACTCACAGAAGAAGTAGCGGAAGCCGACCAACAGCAAGAAGAGGCTGAAGAGCAAACGGTCTCTGTCCCTGTGTCTCCTTCTGACACTCTCACCATGTATTTCCAGGTGCTCATCTTGTAAGAGCTTCTCTTATCTGCCAATTTTATTAGGTGTGTCAAAAGAAATAGGAAGTAAGAAAACCTGGATTGAGACCTTGGTTGTTTATTGACTGTTTGATCTTTGGGGTTTTGTAGTAGTTTTATGCTTGTGAATGTTCAACTGGTGCTTTGCCCATATCACTTCCATTTATGTCTATTTCAGCTTTGTGACAATATTGTTTGCTGAAATATATGCTTTAATTGTCATGTAGATTCTGTAACTCTTGTTAGTATGAAACCAATGTGATAAGGTTTCTTGAATTTCACCAACAAAAGTCATTTCCAAGCTTTAAATGTTTTCTTTTTGTCTTTGGATTATGTTTGTGCTTATTTCTTGCCCTCCACTGATGATTTGTGCTTGCATATTTGAAGGCAGAAGGAACAATGAATGAAGCAGCTATTCCTACAGTGACAACGGCCTTAAAGGTACAAACTTTACTCTTACTTTTCATTTGTTTTGGGTTTGAACATCATAAGACACAAAATTTTTGCTATTTAAGTAAGGGAATATGTGGATTCCCCAATATTAGCTGTGTGAGGATGAATTCGTAACGAGGTTAATCAGGTGATAAGCCAAATGGTCACTGGGAGAAGGATAAGAAAATCTGTTACTTCCTTCAGATGATTTGCAGAGTAAAAAAATACTCATTTGTTGGTTCTAAGGCTAATATACATTGCTGAAACTTAAAGTATTATGGATAATTAGAGCGGACTCGGATTGTGTGTAGAATTTTAACAAGTTTTAGATCTAATCCCATAACCCAGAATTTGTAGACGACCTTTTCCTTTGAAAGTGTACATACCTGTGGTTCAAAACTAGTTTTTCTACTCCACAACCATCTAGGAACTAAAGGACTACTCTATTTAAAGGATTGATACCTTAATGAAGCTTGAATTGTTTTAGGTGAACTTAACTTTGTTCGGCGTGTCAGTTGGCATGTTTATGTTCAAGAAAATATCTAAAACTCATCATATGTCTATGCCCCTTAGTATTACGTTTTATCAGTTTTTTAGCTGCTTTTACAGTCTGTGAAGGTTCTTTTTCACTATGAAGTTGCAGATGAGTCATTCTTTTCAAGTAATGATTCTCCCATTTGATCTATTTCCTTTTTCTTTTTGTACGTGTAGGACATGGAGGGTATTTCAGATTTGAAGGTTCAAGTTCTTGAGGGTATTGCGAGTGTTGAGGTGTGTGTTAAGATAGTAGGGCATAATGACTACTGGTTTATTAGATTAGAGTTTCTGCATATGCCAAATCCCTTGTAACAATAGCATTTGAGTTTCTTGACTTTGTACAGATGACAAAACAGACTACAGTACAAGCTACGGGGGTCGCATCTAGTTTGGTCGAGGTCATACAGGGTTCCGGTTTCAAGTTGCAGACATTGAACTTGAGTTTCCAGGATGAGGAGGATCTTGTTGCATAGATCATATGCAACTTTTGTGGCAGAGAAGTATCAGAGCAATTTTCTTTCTATTATAAAATATGTATATGATGGAAAGAAAATTTAGGCCTTATAAAACTTGGAATTAGTCGAATCATTGTTATTTTTCTCTTATATCGACAATGAGTTGAAAATATATGAGCTAAGTCAGCTAACCATTGTATCTTGGTACACTTGCAAGTAAATAAATGGGCCGAAGCCTGAGCTGGTGCAAACTGTGCTTCTTTCAGGATATTATTTCCTGACTGCTGTGTCTGCACCTGACAAAATTATAAATATCTCTGTCAATGTAACAACGCAGCCTGTACCAGTATACCAAAAACATAGCTATGACGTAATTTTGCTTCCATTTTTCTACCAGCTTTTACCTATCCTGAATCCAAAAGAAATCGGAGCATGGTGACTGTGCTTACTGGTACAAGCAAAAGGTGTAGCCAGGTAGGATACAATGACTTTTCTATTAACACAAGTAAGATTACAGTTCCTGTCACAAGTGCATCAAATCCGTAAAGCTAGCATTTCAATTTAAAAGGTTAGAAGACTGATTAGTTCATCAAGTAATTTACAGGACATTGCGTCGACCAATGCTTGCTACCAAGATGGCAGACCAAACCAAGAATATTCAAAAGGATCCAAAGATTTTCAGAGGAGTTTGAACACAACCATCCATGTGTAGTTTTTATTTCTAGCTCATATCCAGCACCAACTTCAAGATTCATATTGACCAATGTTATGGCATGTGATCTCACGTGGAATTAAGAGAGTAAGAGTCTCCCACTTGCACCACTTGGATTTTCTTGTCCACTCGAACTTTGAACCAGTTGTAAGGTGTTGGAGTTGGATCATTTCGTCTAATAAGTTAATACGAACAGACCTATCTGTGAAAGTGCATGGGGTGGATGAACTGTTGTTGATTAGGCGATGAACACGAAACAAAAAAGCTCATAAACCCAAAAATGCTTCCTTTCTTTGTAACTTCAGTGACATAAAATAGACTAGGTCATTAAATAAAAGACAAATGTTGACTACTCCACCAGTCACCAGTAACATCAACACTGCAAAGAACCAAACTTTGTAACGTGTGACAGTCCCCTCCTTCTGGGAAACTTTAGTCATGTGGTGTTCCCTGGCTGGTCTCAGTCCCAAGATTAACTTAGTTATAAGTTAAACTGAGTGAACTCACCAACCCCATTTGATCAGAAGCAAGTCCTGAATCCACCAAAGAGGGCTGGCTGTGGCTCCAAGTTTGACCTGCCTGAGAAGACAGACCTCGTGTATTGGTTAATAAAATACTGCTATCAGTAAAATGACTAACTAGATGCCTCTAAGATGGAAATTGGTGCAGACTATCTTCAATGTACTTACCAATTTAAAAGTCTTGCTTCTTAACCCACGGCCTGTGGTTGAATGGTCTGGGCTCGTCCACTTTTAACCAAGGTCTCGAGTTCGAGTCTTGAGAATGAAGTTGCTTTAAATAACTCGTGGAGATAGCTTGCCGCCCATAAGAGTCCTACCCTGCTCGAACCGGATTAATCGGGACCTGTTGACTCCAGATACCCGAGAGTGATCCAAAAACAAAGTTTTGCTTCTTATTCTCGACCTGCATATACCAGTTAAATTGAGCTGATTATCATTAATTCATCAAATAATTTATTTAGAAGACCGGATTCTCGGGTCATGTGGGGTCGAACCTAAGGTCAGATTTTAATCTTGGGCTGCTGGCAATAAGTGATGTGTGGTCAGTGATCTAATGAAGCTGCCGTCCATATTTAATTGATTGTAAATGAGATAAAACTTTACTTCCATCTATTTATACCCATCAACTTGTTGCTTCTTGAATCAGTGCATAGCAGATAGATCTGCATTTGGTTTTATTTCTTTTTGCTCTCTACCTTCACAATGCTTCTCAAAGCAATACTGTTTCTGATAGCTGCTTTTCTTATAGTATCTTCAAGGGTATGTAGCCATCTAACTCCACGGAAAGAAAACAAGAAAGAAGAAGAACCCTATCTACTTCTTGTCTTTTTGACATATGGCTCACTAACTGCTAAAACTTCTCTTTTTCCACTTGCAGGCTTCATATAATGATGAAGAATCCCATGAGAAGGTAATGATAAAGGAGGTACCTTTAACTCTTTAAATTTTATATTTTAACTCTTTAAATTTTATATGAACCTATTAGGTGCTTCAAAGCTAAAACAAGGTGGTATGTGCAGGGTGTTTTTAGCAAAGTTGTGGCACCTGCTCAAACACCTGCACCACCATTCAAGCCACCAAATCCTTCCCCACCATTGATCAAGCCACCGACACCTTCACCAGTAACCGAGCCACCACGTTCAACACCACCGGTGAAGCCTCCATCGCCACCTACTTTACCACCGCCACCAGCACCACCAACAGTGAAGCCACCTACTCTTCCTCCAGTTAGAACAAGAGCAGGTATCTTTGTTTCCATAGAGTAGAAGAAGAACTACTCTTCTACCATTCCTAGTCTCCTAACTACGTTCTTGAAACTGTGATGTTTTTTCTTTATATCAGATTGCGTCCCACTTTGCGGAGGAAGATGTAAGTTACATTCAAGAAAGAACCTGTGTATCAGAGCTTGCATGTCTTGCTGTGATAGGTGCAGGTGTGTACCTCCAGGAACTTATGGGAATAGGGAGATGTGTGGCAAGTGCTACACAGGCATGACCACTCGTCAGAACAAGCCTAAATGTCCTTGAAAATGGAAGGTTTCTCTCTAGATAGTTAACTAGTAATTCTGGTTGCTAAATTCTGTGTTCCAAGCCACAAGATTGGAGTGATTGTGATGTGTATGTACCAGACTTGCAAATTTATGTTTGCAGTATTAATATATCGTTTCATCAACTTCTTCTGTTTCACAAAATTCAGATTTTTTTTCAGTAACTTAGCATGCTCTACCTCAGCCATTTCCATTTTTAAGTTTGAACTTGAAGAGTAGCAGAACCATGTAAGGGAAAGGAAAATATAATGAACAGTCATAAACAGTAGGGTAGAAGAACTTATAGCCCGGCACAGTACTACAGCAGAAAGAATAAGAATCTGCAATTTTAGTTCGGATTAGACTGAACTAGATGGCTTTTCAGCCATATTTTAGTTCATCGGTGTTAGCTGTTTGCCTATGTCGTTTGGTTATTAATTAATTGGGTTGGCCGAATCACTCCAATTAATTTTTGAAAAACTATTCGGGTCAGTTGATAAAAATTATGCATACTGACAATTGTGCATTCAATTATGCCCTTTGAAGTTATTGCTTTAAACAACATAAATAAGTATCACCAGACACATTTATGAGTTGTTTTATGTGTTATAACTTTTTCACTTGTGGGATACTTCTCAATTGTAATAATTATAATTTAATTTAATTAATTAAAATATATGATTTTCAAATTGATTTATGTTGATGATTTTTTGGTTTTTTGTTATTGTTATTATTATTCATGTATGTTTTATGTTTTTTATTATAGTTATAAACTTAATTTTTGTAAAATTAAATATCTAAAATTTATTTTCTTACGAGATTTTAAGTCATACTCTCATAAGTCATTTTATATATAAACAATTAATTTTGTCAAACATCTTTAATAAATAATTGATGTTATCTACTAGTCAAATCAACTGATATAATCCACAGCTAATACTGTTTGCCAAATAGGATTAAAATTGATTAATAATTGAATAAAATTAAAAATTTTAAATTATTATTTAATTGTTAAATAAAAATTAATTGATTTATTTTATTTTATAAAAATTTACTAATTAAAAATAAATTAGAATGAAAAGTTGAAAATTAAAAAAAATAATCGGTTCAAAATTTTGATAATTAAATTGGTGGATTCGATTTTTTTAATTTATGAATCATGTTTGAGTTAACTAAATTTTAATTAATAAATTTTAAAAATTAACATCATCTTAACAATTTACTCCCCAAAAAAAAAGGTTGTCTTAGATGATCCAAACTCGAGGTTGTAACATTAAGTTCAATCTGATCCATTATCATGCTTAATCTTTAGGAAATGAAATTACAAATCTTTAAAAAAAAATTGTTGCAGCTTTGTCTCTTGATACATCCTAATAATTTTAGGTCAAATTTATTTATGTATTTGGGTCTACAATCTTAGGTACACATAATGATTTAATTATCAAAAAATGTAAAAATAATTAAAATGACATTTATTCATATCAAGAATTAAGTCCTCATAAAATACGAACTAAGCTTCTTAATAGTATCTATATTCTAATTTTAGTACGATGAAAATCTTAAACATGGTTTTGGTTGTGTTTTTTTCTCCTCCTCATAGTTATGTTGACATTTTTGGTTCAATCTAGTTAAAAGTTAATGATTCGAATTTGATTTAATTAATTTTAAGTCAAACTTGAGTTTAACAATTGATGCAATCTGACCTGATAGACAAATTAATAAAATGACATCAAGTTGATATAATTAACTAAATACAATGTTGTGTTCGACCAAGTTGAGTTAGAGGTACCTATTCATTGTCATCTAGGGTGGACAAAATTGGTCCAACTTGGTACGACCAAAAGTCAACAGGACCAATTTAAGTTAGTTAGGCTTTGGGTCCAGTTCGAAATAAGTCTAACTTAACCGATTGTCATCTTAGTCATAATTTTAATTACTCCTTTGTATTTTCAATATTAAAAGTTGACATATATAATGATTATATAATTAAAACAAAGATAAAAGTTACGTTGTGATAATAACTAATAAAAAAGGAAAAATGATATATTTTTCGATTCAATCCAAGACCAAGGAATGTTTATTTAATCGTCAGGGACTCCCAACTACACAAATTGTCTATAGATAGAAATGAAAAAAATGAGAACTTGTTATTCAACAGTATAACATGACTTCTATACTCATGTCAACCAACAGCCAAGGGCATATCTTTATGATCTTATCTATTTAGATTCATAATAAAATTTTGAATAGAAAAAAAAATGAAGTTGAAATGAGTTTTAAAAAAAGAATTCATATTTATAGAAATATCATAATCATATATGTTATTGATTTGAAGTGAAATTAGAATAAACAAATTGTTAGTATCTAATTAATGAAAAAAATGATCTTAATGAATTTTATTTTTAGAAAATCTAAGTTCATAATAAAATATTTTTTCTGTAAAACTAAAAAACACATAATTTACAAGTAGATTAATTGAGTTATAATCAATGTTTTAAAAATCAAACCTAAAGTTAAATTAGTAAGATATGAAATTTCAACCTGTAATAGATTATCATTAAATTAACTACAAATTAAATAAAATTAAAGAATTTGAAATATGATTGAAAGAGACTGTATTTACGTATTAAAGAATTTAAAATTTAATTAAAAAAGAGGTTATTAAATAAAAATTAATATATTTATTTAAGTCTATAATAACTTATTAATTAATAAAAATTGAAAATAAATTGTTGGTTTTAATAATAAGAATTATTAAAATAAATAGTTGAAAATTTTACCAAACCAATTAGGTTTTTTAATCCATGCTTATAATTAATATTTTTTTCTTGAAACAGAAGTAGATGTCATAAGATTTAGAACATAACACAAAATCATGTGAAATTGGATCTTGGTTAACGATGCTATGATCCAAAGGTCCAATTTCAGTTCTTCTTAACGGCCAACGACCCGATCCAGAGCACAACCAGTAAACCATTACCAGAGAGAGCAAAGTTTTGGACACTTGGGAACAGAGCACACGATCATGGGACTAAGTGAAGGGATCTTGGGAGTCAAAGAAGGAGAAAGCGTCAAAGCAGAGGCACCCAGAAGAAGATTGTGGCTCAAGAGAAGAGAGAGATGGCTAGTGATACTAGGCGTTGTTCTTCACGCCGTGTATATGCTAAGCATCTTCGATATCTATTTCAAGACCCCAATTGTTCACGGCATGGATCTTGTCAAACCCCGCTTCAAAGCTCCCGCCAAACGCCTTGTTCTCCTTGTGGGTATGTTTCTTTTTCTGTGTTTGATGAATGCTTGGCAATGGCACTGGTGAAAGATGATATCTTTTTGCTTCTTGTTTTATTTAGTAAGCTGAAGTTGTTGGTTATGTGAAGTTGGGCTTGTTGTACTTGTTTGTTCTGCAAAATGATGCTTGTCTAGTTCCGCTATTCAGAGGAGTTTCCTGATGTGAAAACGGATTTTTTTAATGAAAAACTTGAGATCCCAGGTTGCTTGTAGCGAATATTTTAGTTGAAGGGTCAATGAACTCCTTTTATAGTGGAAATAGTTCTAAAAGAAGCTATCAAATGTTCTCTTTGTTGGTCATTCATTTCTTTCATGCTTTATTTATCCCAATGTGCAACTTTATTTGATGATAAATATGACTGCAGCTGATGGCTTACGTGCTGATAAATTTTTTGAGCCGGATCTCGAAGGAAATTATAGAGCACCATTTTTGAGAAGTATAATAAAAGAGAAAGGTAAATGGGGAGTGTCTCATGCTCGGCCGCCAACAGAATCAAGGCCCGGACATGTTGCTATCATTGCTGGTTTCTATGAGGATCCCAGTGCAGTTACTAAAGGTGGAAACTTGGAACACCTCTCTTTCAGTTCAATGAAAATCTCTCATTGCTGGCATTTAGTAGAGTGATGCAGTGCATTCCGTTATTAAAAAAATTTAATTGCACTTGCAGGGTGGAAAGCCAACCCTGTCGAATTTGATTCAGTTTTTAACCGAAGCAGGCATACATTTTCTTACGGTAGTCCAGATATTGTTCCAATATTCTGTGGTGCTTTGCCACACAGCACATGGAAATCCTATCCTCATGAGTTTGAAGATTTTGCCACTGGTTCGTAATCACTGATTCAGATGTTAATTTATTGAGATCAAGGGCTATTGTTGATAATTGGCCTGATACAATCATTGGGAACTAAATTCTTGCGTTAAGATTCCCAAGGTTCTTTCTTTCTCACATTTCTTCAATTCTTTATCAAATGAATAGTGTTAATGCAGATGCTTCCTTTTTGGATGAGTGGTCTTTTGATCAATTTCAGAGCCTTCTGAATAGGTCCAAAGAAGAACCAGAGTTGAAGAAGTTACTTCTACAGGATAATCTTGTTGTGTTTCTACATCTATTGGGCTGTGATTCAAATGGTCATGCACACCGTCCTTATTCATCCATCTATCTCAATAATGTCAAGGTCGTGGACCATATTGCAGAACGTGTATACTCTATTCTTGAAGATTATTACAAAGATAATCGTACAGCTTATATATTTACAGCTGACCATGGGATGAGTGACAAAGGTTGCTCTTGTTCAGTTGTGATGAGCCTTTTTTTGTTTCATGCTTCTTTGCATTTCATTAAAACTTTTGCTTTTGTGATGTTTATGTAGAAAGGGTGTGGCAGATGTCAGTGATATAAGTTTGGCTGTTGATTATAGTTCCATCTATGTTTCTTATAATAGAGATTAAGATCTTGACACTCGGACTTTGATCCTTACAAAGCTGATTTTTTTGTTGGTTTTCCTATTAATTTGTGCACTTCATCTGCCTTTTTTTTTTTCAATAATTTCGTTTGTGAGTGAATTGGATTTCATATTGGAAATGTTCCTATGTTTCTGATTCTGCTTGTAGGTAGTCATGGAGATGGACATCGTTCAAACACTGATACTCCCCTAGTTGTTTGGGGAGCAGGTGTTAATTACCCCAAGCCGATCTCTGGTCACAACCATTCTGATCATGCTTTTCGATTTGTTGATGAACATGTGCATGACATGCCAACACCTGTAGATTGGGGCCTGAAGGGCATTGAAAGGATGGATGTGAATCAAGCTGACATTGCACCATTAATGGTCTTACATCTTCTTCCCTAAAGTTCTTTTGATTACAGACCTTGTTTTGAGCTCTGAACTGTTTTTTAGCATTATTTGTTAAGTTTGCTATTAACTTCTAATTCTGGCAGTCAACACTTCTTGGTTTGCCATGTCCTGTCAATTCTGTTGGGAGTTTACCACTTGGTTACATCGATATGACTGAGGTTAGTTCAATGGACACCTTTACCTGAATGTCATACTGGTTTAAATTGATGCCTTTTGGATCTTCTTATGAGACTTAATATGAGTTTTTGGTGCTACCAATTGAATTGCGACAATTGGAGAATTATAAATGTTCGTACATATGATTGTCACAATGTTCAATAAATAGATAAGACATCATTTAGAGAGTCTAAGTTCCTAGATCAAAATCAAACATTCCCTAGATATAACTGGTAGACTAGTAGACAGCAGTAAATATTATTGGTTGCCAAACTTAATTTTTCATTTTATTATATCTTCTTCATTCAGGCAGAAAAGGTTGAAGCTGTGTTGGCCAACACAAGGCAAATCTTCAACCAGTTTCTTCGGAAATCACGTATCCTTTTATTGCTAAACAATTTCAGTCTTAGTCAGATGAGAGGCACTGTATTGAAGCTTAAGCACATGGATTGATTTTCTGTTAGGTCCAACTACATACCCATGTTTCTAGTTTTAATTTAAATGCTGTTTTAATTGAAACTTGTCCTATTGGCTGTAGCAAAGCTATGTATAGTCCATGGTGCCCATAATATGCTCAGTGTAAATATATCTTTGATACTTACAAGTAGTGCATTTGGTATTTGATTCAGTTTGGTTAAATTTTGTTTTCCCTTGAACAAACTTAGAAATAAAGCAGTCAAACTCATTGTATTTCAAGCCTTTCAAGCCATTGGCCAACTATTCCTCTGTGCTAGAACAAATTGAGTATCTGATATCAATTAAAGACTATAAAACAGCAATGACACTGTCAGAAGAACTCAGAAGCTTGGCACTTCAGGGACTGCATTATTTTCAGACCTATGATTGGCTGATGTTGATGAGTGCAGTTACTCTTGGGTACATTGGCTGGATGATCTATATTCTTCTTCATGTTTTGCAGTCTTATACAACATTTGCAGAAAACATATTCATGAAGAAGCAAGCTGTACAGAAGAGAAGTTATACTGGAAATGTAATGTTTTAAGTAAGCTTGATATATCATGTGCAATATTTAATCTTATTAGAAGAATGGAGTTATAAATAAACATATGAGGTATGTTTTTGTTAATTATCATGCTCTTTTGGCAATAAAATTTCTTGTCTTATTATCAGGGGCTGCCCATTTATAGTAACACACCTAAAACATTAGGAAAATTATAATATGATAAACAAACTGTGTGAATTTCCAATTTTTCTTAAAAAAGTTTTACTCACTAAATTAACCCACTTTCTAATGCACATACATATCCTATTACATAATTTAGCTTTGATTTGTGTTTTTTCACTTGAAAGTTTGTTTTCTGAAACTAAGCTGTAAATGTTTTACATTTCTTGGTCTATTTTTCAGGTACTTTTGTTTGGATGTCTATTGATGGGATTCGTTTCCATTTTATTGTTTGTGGAGCATTCTCCTCCCCTATACCATGCATACATGGCAATGACAGTGTTCCTTTGGACCAGGATACTTGGTGAACATCAATTCATAAAAACATTATGGCGGCATATAAGTGGGAAAAAGTTCAACTATATGAGTAAACTTTTTGCTGCTTGTCTTGTATCGCTGATCATCCTTGAACTCCTGGTATGGGAACTAGTCTTACTATTTATTTTTGAGCTTGAATTTCTGATCAACTTACTTCTGATTTGTACAGGTGAATAGCTTCACGAACCGAAAACTATATACTTGGTGTTTCTTACTTGTGGGGGTAATAGCTCCTTTTTATCTTTTCAAATCAATGACATGGAGATCTGGGATACCAATTTTTGTTTGCATATCCTGTTGGTTTCTCTCCGTTTTCACTTTGATGCCAGCTGAAATTCCTGATAACAATGAACTAGTGTAAGTCTTTTTTACTTTTTCGCTTCTTGGTTACCGAATTAGTTAGTGGATATAAAATGATTAAGTGATCAAAGTAAATGGCAGTTTTTGGCTAGTAAGAGGTTACATGAGTATCATTTAAAGACTTCTTGAACTGATCTATGGCTTCCACTAAAGAAATCCCTTGTTAAGATTAATTTTGTTAATAGAAGGACAGTTGTAACTATCATTCATTTTCTGATCAACAAGATTGCTGCTATTCTATCAAATAATATATCTTATCATAGGCTCTTTGGAAACTTTGTTGATATTAATATTTTGGGAGCAAAAATCTAAGGAACCAAAATTTTGTAAAAAAACTTGAGAAATAACATGCTAAGTTGCTAACAACCTTTTCCATTGTCATTGTTGCTCTCACTTAAATTCCCTACTCTACGTACATGCTCGTGTGCAGAATTGCAAGTGGAGCTGTTATTGTCCTGATTGGAGCAGCTTCAAGGTGGGTGGATCTGCATTCTCAAGGGAATAAACATTGGCTAAGCATCTGTAAATGTGGAGTGGAGAAATCTAGGTTCTCTATATTATTTTACTTACAGGTGCTGCATTCCTCTTATTTTCTGTTTCAGTTACAGGTACTTAAGCTCCTTGAGACCAAAAGACTGATGTAGTTTATGGTTTAAATTTAGGAATTTTTGGTCGGGATTGCTGTAGTGATGGTGTCATTAACAACATCTCATAGAACAGAAAAAAGGGAACTGCATGCCTTACACCAGTTAATAAACTGGTCTGTTGCTGGTATTCTTCTACACCATCTTTTTCAGTTTTTAACTGCGCTTAGTGATTCTTTGTAAATTCTCAGATAATATGAATAAATTGCCATTTTTAACTTTCCCCACAAACAGAAGCACATTTTTTTTGTGAATTTGTGCTACAATTGCACAGATCATCGATATTTATCATCTCCATGCTCAAACCATTTCAATGGCATGACTTCTTAATTACTTCTTACTAAAGTGATTATCTTGTCATAGGTTTCTCAATGGCTCTCCCACTTTTTTCGGAGTGCAGCCTTTTGTCACGGCTTACTTCTATATTTCTTGGCTTTGCACCAACATTTCTGCTTCTTTCGATTGGGTAAAATTGTGTTTCAGACTATAGTTGTTTAACAATTAAGTGGCATGAGGAGTTTCATGGAACCTTTCTTTCTTTGTGCCATCTATGATTATGTCAGATATGAAGCTCTCTTCTATGCAGCACTTGGTGTTGTGCTTATGGCTTGGATCCTTTTTGAGAACACACTTCTCCATCTGACTAAGGCGAAAAAATCATCAGCTTCCATGAGAAACACAGATGATCGTGTTATAATTCAAAATGGTCATAGATACTTACAGCTATCTGACATGAGAATTCCATTAACATTTGTAAGTGCTTTACCTCTCTAATTGGCACTATTGTCTTTCCTTTTCATTTCTGCATATTGGAGCATGCATAAAGTAACTATTTTGAAATCATTTATAGGTAATTTAATGAATACTAAAGGATCTTCATCAATAGTTTAAAAAGGTGGAAATGTAGCCCAACTCTTCTTGAACTTGTCCTTTTTACCAAATTAAAATTTTATGTTCTTTGTTTGGTCAGTACAGTCAATTTGCTTGTAAGATAAGCAGCATAAGAAGTTTTTACATGGTTAGAGTTTCGATCTTCGTTTAGAATGAAGATGTTACGTTTGGCTAACTGGCATGTTGAGTATACTCAGTGACACACCACACTAATGCACTGGCCTTTAACTTTTTGTTGCTTTCTTGTGCTGTTGAAAGAATGTTTTAACATCTAAATCAATGAGTTTCACGTAAGCAGTTCTAAGACTCTGGTGGCCCTGACAGATTTTTCTTTCCAGATGGTTTTATTTAATGTTGCTTTCTTCGGAACGGGAAATTTTGCAAGCATTGCTAGTTTTGAGATATCATCTGTCTATCGTTTCATCACTGTCTTCAGCGTAAGGAAGTTTTGAACTCTGAAATGGATATGCTTGTTTCTTTTTCTAATGTCAAGTGTGGAGCTAATGTCATCTGCTTTTCATTACAGCCATTTCTGATGGCAGCCCTACTTATCTTCAAGCTATTCATACCGTTCATGCTGGTTATGTAAGTGAAATCTTTTTCTCATGGTACAGCTATTCACAAGATGAGTAACATGCTCTGTACTCGAATACTGTCATGATTCGTAATACCATTTGTGGGATCTAACATTGGTTCGGAGGCATTATACCATGCTATCGATTGATACTAGTTAGTGTATGGTTTTAAATCAACTTCCATCATCAAGTTTCCTTCCTTTTCTGGTTTTGATCACTGACTAAATATTAAGAGCCAATAAGCTACTTGCCATCATAGCAACGATGATTTTGCAAGCTCCTGTCCGTGTTGGAACTTTTGCTTGTTTCCCTTAAACAAGTTGCTAGAAAATCTTAGTTATTTTTACTTGCTTTGAAATGAAATGCAGATGTGTGTTCAGTGCAATAACCAAACTCCATCGACTTCCACGGCTCGGATGTTACTTTCTTGTTATACTGTTTTCAGACGTGATGACCATCCATTTCTTCTTTCTGGTAAAGTCGGTTGCTCTTTTCCTTGACACGTATTCCCCTATAATGCACGTGCTTTAACCATCAATCCATTTTCTCTATAACTTCTTTCTAACTTCTCAATGTTGAGCACATTGAAAATAATCATCATTTCATCTCTTTGAGCACCCACTGCCATTTCTGATCAAAAAATGCAGGTCAGAAACACAGGAAGCTGGATGGAAATAGGTAACAGCATCAGTCATTTTGGGATTATGAGTGCGCAGGTCGTGTTCGTGCTTTTACTTTTTGCTCTCACTAATGTATTCACAAAAGACATTCAAACCAGACCACCAAGCTTGTACTCTCAGAAAGCAGTGTAAGTAGCCAGGAAGATTTTTTAACACAACATTAGCTGCCAAGGTTTCTCTTACAATGAGGTACTTGTCTTCCTTCATGTAAGCTTTTCTAGGCATAGCAACTTCACATTTTTAATGTTTAGTTCTTGATTCTTGTAAAACTGCATATTTTGAGGTGTTGCTGATAATATTGTCTTATCTTTTAATCCAATGTTAAGAGGGGATGCTGCATTTTTGACCGAGTTTCTCGTTACTCTCATCATGTATCTTCAAGCAAGTAGGGTTGGCAACAGACCGGCCATTCTAAGGTCCGAGCCTAAGTTTAAACTCGAGTTTGAGTTTAATCAAATATATTTTAATCCGTTAACTTCAGATTAAATTAGTTTGATTTTTTATAATTAATTATATTTGGAAAAAAAATCAATTTACATTCGGTTAAATTCGATTTATATAATAATTTGTAAAGAAAAGATAAACAAACATTTATTAAAATTTGTCATAAAATTAATCTAATTATTTTGCTAAATAATTTACTAATAATTACAAATTTTATTATAGTAAATAGTCGGCTACAAATACGATTTAAATGATGCAAAGATCAAATAATATCTTTTTATTTTAAATCATAGCCCATCACTTAATTGGTTAAATGATTTAGTAGTATAATTTTATAATATAGTTAAAAGTAAAAAATATGAATTAAATACTATATATTTCATTATTAATTCACGTGATTAACTTTATTAAAGTTATATAAATTGAACCCATTCATGGAAAATAATAAGTAGGATTTTAATAAATACAAGATTTAATAAACTAAAATTTTAAAATTTTTTCTTGTTTTTAATAAATTTAAATTTATTGATAGCTTTATAATGAATATAATAATTTAAGGTGTAGTTAAGCATGATCATGGATCAGATCGGGCCCAGCCTACCCAAGTTCGAGATAGTCTCTAGCCAAGTCCAACCTCTTTTAATCTTTTAATATAAAAATATAAAATAATATCTTTTTTTAATATAAATATCGGTCCAAAATTGGGCTGAGGTTAAGTAACTCAAATTGAGTGCTATGTTTTTTAAAAATTGTCAATCCCCAAATGTCATGCCATCTCTACAGTGTAGTGTAGCAATAGCTTGGTTGGTACTTCACATCACATCAAAGAAAGCTACAACCTAATCTTTCAGATTTGACATATAATTTACCATTAAAAAAAAGAAAAAAGAAAACTTCGTGGAACCAGCATTATGAGAACCTTTCCTTCTTTACGCGTGAGCTCAAATCAAACTTTTTCTTGTTTTTTTTTCCTGACAGGTCCTGGAATAAAACGCCACCTTCTTAACTTTTGCTAAACACTTCACTTGTTCTACCAGTTTAATATTCTACCCATTGGTTTACTTTAAGCAGAAGTTCAAGTCAACATCTCAACTAACAAAGTGTAAATTCCTTTAAAGAATGACCATGGATGCAAGTTGCTAAAACAGCAGTCAACTTTATTTACGGTCCAATAGCTGAGAAATTTCCTGGAGCTAACTAAGAAAGAGCTTATGTACCAACCTTATAAGATTGTTTATTCCGATCCGATTGGTTACCTTTTATCTGCAATCTTATTCTGAAGCTGGTAACACTTGGAAATGTCTCAGCCAACTTTGTGAGTTCCTTTCCCCTGGGAAATTTCTTACTTTGGAAATGAAGAAGTTACATGATTAGAACTTGTCAGGTTTCGTGTTTTTGTCATCTTGCTTACGTTCTTTAACACTTGGTGTTCACAGATTTGTCAGTGGATCAGAGACAGGAAATCTAGCGGTTAGCTCTGGGTTGCTTCATCAATCTTGGAATGCAATCGGGTCCTTGTACTCAGAAGTCAACTCACAGAACCAAGCTCTTCGCTGGAGAGTTGTTGAGGAATCAAACCATACCCTCATAGCATTTGTCACTTCACCAGTTTGGACAAGACAACATCTTCAACAAGATGGAGATCTGGTTTCTTTGCAAACTCTTAAGCAGGAAAATTTTGCAGAGTTTGACTTTTTGATTCCCTCAAACAACTCATCTATTTCCATTCACAAAGCTGCAATTACCCTTTTCAGATCTCATGTTGATGAGCTCATTAGCCTCAAAAATACGGTATGCATTAACTTTTGTTTTACTTTAGATTCTGGATGATTGGACTCTCATGTATTTCCTTCTTCTTCTTGTATATTATGTTCAGTTCTATGATTCAACTGCCCGTAAATGGTCGCTGAAGACTCCTTTGGTGATTACTGGACACGCTCTAGGAGGGTCAATAGCCTCTCTCTTCACTTTGCTGGTGCTAGACTTCCTCAATCACATATCCACCGAGCATCCTCTTCTCTGTGTCACTTTTGGCTCACCATTGCTCGGTGACACTGGACTTCAACAAGTTATCTCCGAATGCGAAAGATGGAAGTCTTGCTTCCTCCATGTTGTAGCCAACAAAGACCACCTTCCTAGGCTCTTCATGACACACACCAACCTTCCTTACAAACCTTTCGGTACATTTCTCTTGTGTTCCGAGTCTGGAAGTACTTGTGCAGACGACCCTAGTGCAGTTTTAGAATTGTTGACAGCAACGGGATTGGAAAGCACAAATCAGGTCTCCAATGGAGATTTTCCGCTTGACTATTATGGAAATATGGTGAACCATCTCGAGTCTAGCGTTAAATTGCAAGGAAATTCGCGGCTCAGGGTATCAACTGAAGGTCCTCTTCTTGCAGGAATAAGTCTGCAACTGGAAGTTTTTGGAGATAACAGCATGCTGGTACATAAATCTTGTTCCCTTCTTCTAAGTTATTATACTTATTTCAGATTTTCCGCGCTCCAATCGATATTAGTAGATTCTTAGTTTCTGTAATTAGTGTTTAATCAAAATGATTGATCGAATTTATTAGCAGCAACAGAACCAAACCATTGACTTCGACAACCTGATCAAGATACTGAAAGAACGAGAAACAGCCTGTTGGTTAAAGAAGAGGAAGGATATGAACCCGAAGAAGAAGCTAAATGACGTGAAGGTGAAAATGGCATATATGGGTCAGTACAAGAAGAAATACATGAGAAGTGATATGGGCTACTATGACAGCTACAAGAATATGCAGTTCAACGTTGACATCGACATTGCCAGGTACAAGAAATTCCTGGAAATCTACTGGAAAGATATTGTTGAGAAAGCTGAGAAGATCCCCTACAAGGAAATGGCAAGAATAAGAAAGGGTCATCTGTATGCTGGAACAAATTACAGAAGAATGGTCGAACCACTCGACATAGCTGAATTCTACAGAGAAAGTGGCAGAGGAGACTACGAAACGAATGGAAGATCGAAGCATTACATTCTGTTGGAGAAATGGGTTCAGGATGATCCAGATAGAGATGATACAGCCGCTAATCCTCCATCTGACGAGAAGAAGAAAAAGATTGGTGGTATGCTGACAGAAGATTCTTGTTTCTGGGCAAAGGTTGAAAAAGCTATCATTTCATGCAAACTGTTGAAGGATGCAACATCCAGTGACCAAGAGAAACAATCAAAGGAGTCCCTTAAGAGGTTTGAGGAGTATGTAATGAAGCAGATTAACAATTATGCAGTTTCTCCTGAGATTTTCCTGGAGCAAAGCAGTTTCATGAAGACATGGTGGGAAGAGTTTCAGCAAGTTATGGGACCAACTCATAGCTCTCCAATCGTTGAGTTCATGAAGAATGGCAAATACAGGCAGTATAAGAACGGATGCTACTAGCAGTAGTGGAAGCTGAAATGGGATTGCATCAGATTATCACCATTTCTATAAATGTCGGAACTCTACTTTAAATCTAAATTTGGTAATTTATGTTGAGCCTTGTCTTTATGCGTTCTATTGCCATATTGAAGCTGCTGCCTGCATGGCCGCATTGGCATAGAAGCAACTAGGGTTTTCAATGTCCGGGCTGGGCTTAGGCCCAAAAATTATAATTATAAGTTTGAATTCCATCAAATATTTTATCTTAAATGTGGCTAATTTATTATGAAAAAGAAGTTTTTTCTTTTTTTATCGGTCTTTTAAATCTTTTTTCAATTATTGTGTTTTGTATTTATTTATAATATTTTTTCCTTAGTCATTTTAGTTAATTTTTTAGTTATATTTATTTTATTTGTTCTTTTTCTTGTTTGTTTATTTATTTACTTATTTTATTTTTATTTTTATTCTTTACTTTTTACTTTTATTTTATTATTTATTGTGTATTTTATTTTTGTTTTTATTTTTATTATACTATTTAATAATATTATCTTTTAGTTTTATTTTTATTTTTATTTATCTCTTTATCTTTCTATTTTAGATTGTGAATTTCTTTATTCTTATCTCATTTTATTGTTATTTTTATGCAGTTGTTTGTATATAATTTTGAATTTTATACTCTTCAAATAATACTTCAAAAACTTTTTTCTTTTCTTTTTTTTCCTTGTGGATCTATCGAAACAGACTCTCTATTAGTTAAAATTAAGGCTGCTTTTTTCTTGATTTTTTTAGATCATGCATCTTAGTAGAATTTTTATTAGAATATTATTATTGTTTAGTACAAATTATTAAGAAGTATTCTTTGATTGATAGATACTCCATGTGTTAGCATTTAATTTATTTACTTAATAGTCAATCTTATTAAATCAACATTTAAAAATATTATTATTTTAATACCAAAATAAAAATAATAAGTCGAATTATAATTGTTGATCGAAAAGTTAGGATTAATTTATTTAATAATTAAAAAAGAATAATTTTTTACTAATACTTCCACTACATATATATTTTATGGGTGTGCTATGAGTTTCTTACAATATATTCAAAAAAAAAAAAGGTGGCAACAATTTAACTACCTTAATATTAATTGTATTTTTACTTAATATTTTTCAGTGTATTTTGAGTAGAAATCAAATATAGTTTTATAATATATAGTTAAGATTTCCTTGAATTAAACATTTGATGTTTATTTGACACGTTAGTTAAATTATTTCAGAATAATTCTTTAAATGAATTTTTTAATATTTTTCACCTTTTAAGTATATATTGTGTGTGTCTATATATATATATATATATAGAACAATAATAAATTTTTATAAATACATAATAACTCATGAATAATATATTTTGAAAATTTTCAAAGTTGGCGCTCAATTCCAAAACTTTTTTAAAAATTCAAACTTGAATCTAAATTTAAGTTTGTTCAAATTTAATATGATTTCTTAACTCTAAGTTGAATCAAATCTATTTAATTTATGGTAACTTTTTTCAAAAAATTATCAAACTTAAGTTCGAACGAACCTAAATATTAGAGTTCGATCGAATTTAAATGTTGAAATTTAAATCTAAGTTTGAATTAGATTAACATTAAATTTGTTAAAGGTATGATTTATATCTCAACATTTCACAAAAAGGTTTATCATTATTTTTAGTACCACTTTATACCGTAACTTTACTAAAATTGTACTTATTACATCCTAAACAAGGTATAAAAGTGGTATCATTCATAACAGAGTGAGTTTATTTATAATTTTTATGCAACGTTAAGATAAAAAAAAACACATCTTTAATCAAAATCATTTTAAAAATTACATCAATTTTTAGTAAGTCCAACTTACTTAATGGTAATATCACATAAATTAATTAATGAGTTATATACTAAAAAAATGCCAAAAATTTAATTCTAATAG
>JAOQMM010000001.1:18035191-18054088 GCA_027563515.1 Erythroxylum platyclados
CTTACTTAATGGTAATATCACATAAATTAATTAATGAGTTATATACTAAAAAAATGCCAAAAATTTAATTCTAATAGGGTTTACAATAATACTGGTACCAATTTATAAACTTTAAAATATAACTTAATATCATAAACAATGGTAAAGACTAATAAACTTTGTAGGAAGCGTAAAAAAAATAGTATCTTTTATCAATTAAGTGCTCAAATGTAAACATATATTCCATTGAATAGAATTTAATTTATTAGGTTTAAGTTTATTTCAAAAAATTTAATTTAATTCATTAATTTTGAATCAGATCAGATGTAACTAATTTATCTAAACTTTGTTAAAAATTTGTCAAACTTAAACTAAAGTGAACTTAAATACTAGAATTTGATCAAGTTTAAATAGTGAAATTCAAATTTAATTTTTAACTGAATTAAACTTATATATTTAAATTTAAACATAAATTCTATTAAATTTAAACATAAGTAGGCTGACCTGATTTTTATTTTTTAATTAAAAAATAAAAATCTTAACTCAAGACCGACCTGAGGTGTGGTTAACCCAAACCCAACCCACCGGACCCAGGCTTGCATCGAATTGCCATCCTTACACGTAATGCATAAACATGGAGGAGTCTGGGACCAACGGGCAGTCTGGCACATGCCCAACTTACCTAATCTCATCTGTTTTTGTCTCAAACCCCACAGTTTCTGTTTCTTTGGGAGGTTGTTTGGTTCATGGCCTTAGGATTCTCTCCTTGTCCTTTTCACTCTTCTACTTTATAATATATATATACATATAAAAACATTTTGCTTTCCACAAGATCGATAACACAGACCCAGTCTTCCCTAGCAGACAGTTTTTTAATGCACATAAAAACATCAAGGTAATGTTATGACTTAACGTTAGTAATGGAAAGTCCTATGAGGGCAACGTAACAAGTTCTGGATTCATCGAAAGTTGGTATTGTTGTAATGAATTATTATATTAAAGAATGCTAAATTTTTCACCAATTTAATTATAAAACTTTGAATTAGATAATTTTTTTATTCAGATTTAATTTTTTATTTCGATTTATTTTAATAACATTCGTTGTTAAAAACGATCAATTTATTAATTAATCGATCCGTTTTTGTAAATTAATTAATTTTATAAGCTAAAGTAAATTAATAAATTTTTATATAACAATCTTTTTTTTCAATTAAATTGTAAATTTTTCAATAAGTATTTCAAGTTCTTTAACTTTATTCAATTTTTAACCGATTTTATGATGATCTAATACTGGTTAAACATTTTAAATATTAAACATTTTGTCTTATCAGTTTAACTTATGATTCGACTTTTAAAACAATAATATTAAGAAATAGGACTTCTTGTCATTTAAGATTCATTTTTTTTAGTACTTGAAACCTATCTTAATCCTCTTATATAAACTATCACAACACTCAGTAGAAATTTTGCTGAAGTACAAGATCTAGAGAAGTCTAATAGTACACAACCTTGTCTTTAATTAGTACAGAGGTTATTTCCAAATTTATCCTATTGTAAATTACAATTTAATATTATGTTTTACATGAATTCACCGAAATGAACTAAATAAAAAATTATACTTATTATGAATTTTTAATTTGAATGCACTTTTAACCCTTATGATTTAATGCACTTTGAACCCTTATGATTTAACTAAGTATACGACAATAAGAAATATTTATTAAATTTCTCGAGACTTTCAATAATATTTCAACACAAAATTCTATACGTGTGCGTTGTCTTCAAAGTCAAAACGTCATTTTATATTAAAATATTTTTTATTTTCTCATTAAAATTGACTACAAACTTCACCTTTGATTGGACAGGAACAGACCGATGAGATAATGAGGCAAAACACCTGAAATCATGTGGAAGTTTTATATTATACATCACCGACGGTTAATTATGAATACGTGTGGAAAATTCCCTGGCTCAGATCTTGGCCTACCATGACCCTTCATGTGCGTTACGAAATATATGCCAGAGACATCGTTGCGCTATTCTAGCTCAATAGAGAGTAGAAATTTATTGTAATTATATTAATTTAATCAATGCATTGTAATTTTCATCAATAATACTATAATTTTAATAATAATTCAGAAAGTTTAAATATTATTATAATATTTTTAAAGCATGAGAACTAATAATCTATTTGTAATTTTAACATCTTCTCAATTTATATTATGAACGAAACTACATATTTATACAAAAATTTATAAGAAAGGATTATAATTGTAGTTTATAAAAATTATTAACTGAAGTTAAAACTAAAAATATTATGATATGATAGATATTATAAATTTGTAGAGATTTTAACGTGGATCAAATATAAAATTAAGTGAATTAAGGATATGTTTGGTTCATTCGAGAGAATGGTAATAAGAATTATAATAAATATAGTAAATAATGAAAATAGATATGACATTCATTCCTCACTGGATTGAGGGTATGGAATATTGCTCTAAAAGGGGATATAAAAACAATGTTCATTAAATCATAATATATTATCAACCTTCTTTTTTCATTTCTTGCTTATTTCTTTCTTCCCATATCAACTAATCAAGCACCCTCTAAGATAAGATTGGGAAAGTATTAGTATTGTTGTTGTTTTTGTAGAATTAACCAAAAGAGGTTAGTGAGTTTCAAACTCTATGTGTTATCGAAATTTTTACTGAATTGTTGTTGTTGTATACTACATAATATGAATCATATATTGAATATTACTTATGTTAGCTAAAATATGAAATATTACTAAAACGTAAAATGACTATTTTAAATGAATAGAAAATTTATTTATATCACATTAAATAAAGATATTAAAATACTTATTAAGTTGAAATAATCCCTTAATTAAACTTATAGCCATTTTATAAATTAAAATTTAGCTCTTATTATTACCAATTATTTAATGGAGTAGTTATATATCTCACTTAAGAATATTATCATTTAATTAAAATTTAAGATAGATTAATTTAAATTTTTTAATTGAAGAAATTTAAAAAATAATTGTTACAGAAGTCTTGTATCTTCAACGGTAATCTTAATTATGAATTTAAAATCTTGCTTTTTCCACCGAATTGAGATGTAATAATAATTAAAAAAGAAAATAAAAACACTAAAGACAAGAACACGAGTGGGTCCCAGTTATTGCCAGCGTTGCGTTTCCGTGATTGGTGGTAAAGAGAAGTGTGTCTTCCACCGTCTCTCTCTCTTCCGTCAAACTAAAAGGCATCGATCTAACCCACACTATTGTCTCAGTCTCTCTCTCGCTCCGACCTCTTCATTTTACTCCGCCGCCGTTGCCGCTACCATGGCCGGACCACCAGCATTGCTCCTCCTCTTCCTCACCTTCTCCTTATTTACTTTCCTTACCGAGTCAAACCTCGCCTACGACTACTACGCCAAGTCGTGTCCAAGGTTCGAAGAAATCGTTCAAGAGACTGTCACCAACAAGCAAATCACCAGCCCCACCACCGCCGCCGGTACCCTCCGAGTCTTCTTCCACGACTGCATGCTCAATGGCTGCGACGCATCCGTCCTCCTCTCTTCCACTGCTTTCAACTCCGCCGAGCGCGACGCCGACATCAACCTCTCTCTCCCTGGTGACGCCTTCGACCTTGTTACTCGCGCCAAGGCTGCTCTCGAGCTCTCCTGTCCTAACACGGTTTCCTGCTCCGACATCTTGGCCCTGGCAACTCGCGATCTTGTGTCCATGGTCGGTGGTCCTTATTACAAAGTTCTCCTTGGTCGGAAAGATTATAGAATCTCCAAGTCCAGCAATGTTGAAGGGAACCTTCCACGACCCACCATGGATTTTTCCAAGATCATTCAGATTTTTACTTCCAGAGGATTCACTCTGCAGGAAATGGTAGCTTTGAGTGGTGCCCACACCATAGGCTTCTCTCATTGCAAGGAATTTAAGAGCTTTTTGTACAATGATACTCACTATAATCAGAGGTTTGCTCAGGCCTTGCAACATGCTTGTGAAAATTACCCAAACGACCAAACTTTATCGGTTTTCAATGATATTATGACCCCCAATGTGTTTGATAACAAGTATTTTCAGAATTTACCAAAAGGGTTAGGGCTCTTGGAGTCGGATCATAATTTGTACAATGATCCCAGGACCAGGCCTTTCGTGGAGATGTATGCTAATGATCAGAACAAGTTCTTCCAGGATTTTGGAAAGGCCATGGAGAAGCTTAGCGTCTATGGGATCAAAACTGGAAGGAGAGGTGAAATTAGACGCAGGTGTGATGCTATTAACTGAATACTCTAAAGTTCGTCTTTTCCTTTTTCTTCTTCTTATGATTGAGAGAGGGAAAAAGAGAGATTCGGTGATGTTGATGAACTATCGGGTTTTGGTCCTGCATTTATTCTTTTAGTCCTTGAGGATCTGAGAATATACGTATACAATGTCTGTGTTCGTCATAGTCAAGCTTAATTATACATATTTGTTTTATGTCTACTGGGTTTCAATCTTTTCCTGAAAAGATCTGTTCTGTTCTTGTGTTGGTGCTTTCTGCTTGATTGTAATAGGAACTCGAGGTGGTAATTGGTAAGAATCATAGCTCGAAGTGAAGCCAAATTATATATTTTACAAGGATTAAATGTTAACTATAGATTCGTCGTTGGAAACTGTTATGGTGAGGTTTATAATAATGAAGAGAATTAAGGGAAGATAGTTTTGGTATTGGTAATAGTAAATTATAGATTATTCTTCAAGTCCCCTGAGATTTACATATAGAATTCCTCAGAATGTGTATGATACTCTGCCCCATGCTTTTATAAATGCATTTATCTATTCCTTGCACATGCTGATTATACATTGATATGCTCAATCAAACACTCGTCTAAAATGATGCAATTTGATCAAATGATGATGAGCAGAGTGTTACTGTACGAGAAAGCAGAACACTCCTTGGTCTTTCCTCTGTTTTTGAGTTGGTTATCATTAAAAATGAAAATCAAGATGTTTGTTTGCTTGGGAGTGTCATTGATGTGTTTTCTCCCGGAAATTTGATTAGCAGATTTTCGGTTGATCTCAATCGGGTCTCATCTGTTTTACCGTAATTGGGATCGTATCTTATCTGTAATTCCCAGAATAATCCGTAACAGCAGAACGTACTTGGCAATAGGACACCATTATATGGTTCAGATCTGAACCATTCATTTCATCCGATTACACCACGTCCCCACTTCCACCAGTTCCTTGAAAAAGCTAATTCAACCACCATAGCCTTCTGCATTCAAACCTGTCACAATTTACCTCACCCACTCATTAACTCTACTTGGAGCTCTGTTTCAATTCAGCAATTAAAAGCAGCAACTGATATTCAAACATTCCTATTCATGACCATACAGGCAGCTATACTGTACTTCCGAATTGCTCTGTGTAAATGAAGCGTTCACTTTCAAACAAAACCTGGAAAACGAGCTTCCATGATGAAGCATCCAAGTAAAGAAATTGACTATCTGGCATGGGAGAGTATTGAAGGCCCTTGCTTTCTAGCTTTCTGACATTCACACAAAGTGCTATGTCCACAAGCACCGATACCGCGTATGGTGTCGAGTGTCGACAGAATCATAACGGTCGAGAACGCAAACCTTATCCATTATAGTGGAAGCCAGCCACTAAAAGAGACGAGATAAAAAGTAAAAAGGGGTGACATTTTAGCCTAGGCTTAATCTGGTCTGATTGGAAGTTTAACATATTTAGTTGGAATTGATGGAATCTCAGGTTGAATTTGAGCTTTTTTTAGTTTCCATTCTGACTTAACCTGAAATTTAAAAATTTTAAATAAAATAATATTGTTTCAAATTTTTAAATTAAAAATGAAAATAATCAAACTTAAACTTGAGTTACGGGCTTCAAACCTGGGTTCGATCATAAATTGTTTGTTTGATAACTGGTCGGTATGGAATTAATTGTTAGAGCCCGAGTTTGAGTTGAAACTTTTTTAAGATTTTAACTTTAATTTTAGTTTACTTTAATTAATTTACTTTTAGTAGCACAATTTGGTCTAATTCAAATTAAGTGAATATCATAATTTCTAGTCTCTAAAACATTTTTAAGTTTAAATTTTAACTTGAACTCAATAGAATCCAAATAATCAAATTTGAACTTAAGTTTAAACTTAATTCAAGTAAAATTAACTTGTTAACTTTAGGTTTAAACCCGATTTGAGATAAATTACCACCCTATTTATATCAATATAATTGCATTATAAAAACTATAAAATTACAATATTACATCGAAAAAAGAAAACTGTTAAATAAAAATTTATTTATTTATTTATTTTAATTTATAAAAATTGATTATTTTATAAAAATCAACCAATTTCAACTAAAATCGATTAGTTTGCAGTTAAGAACATATTGTATGTTGATTTCGAGCCAATTTCAGTATATTCATACTGAACTAGAAATCCTTTTATCGATCCTAAATGTGACTTAAGAGTTATTTAATGAACATCTTTATAAATTATTTACCAAACCAAGACTTAATTGATCCCGTTAGATACATATGGTTCTATAAGAAGATTTGTGCAATTGTGCTCCCAGTGAAGAGTATCCATGGAAGATACGGGTGGTTAAAATTCAGTGGAGATTGTCTGCTCATGATCTGTTTGATCATCACCAAGTTCAATGATTTATTAGATTCATCTCTTATCATAATATTTTTATATTCTAAAAAATATCAATGAATTTAAGTTTTATTAAAAATTTTCTGATTTGATAATTGCTTAAATCAGTTATTTTTATGTTACAAAGTTTTGGTTAAGCTATAATTTTGATTAATAACGATTAGCATTTTACATTTTTATACAATTTAATTGCTTGCTTATATTTATTTTGAAAATTGTATAATATAATGTAAATATATATTATTTAACTAATTATCAAGTAATTATGATATAATTTAGTTTCAAGGATTCAATTATTATTTTGACGTATAATATCAAATTATTTATAGTTTGACATGTACGAGAAATATTATTATTATTTAATTTATATTGTTTAGATATGAAAATAAATTCAATAATTAAAATTTTGAACCGATTTGATCAGTTCAACCGTAAAAACTTTAAACCATCTAATTTTTTGAACCAATTTATTTTAATAACTCTTGTTATTAAAAATTAGTTGGTCTATTAATTAACTGACCTATTTTCGTAAATTTTTCGTAAACTAACATATTTTGATTAATTAAAATAAACTAGTTAGTTTTTATTTAAGTTTAACTTCTTTAATTAAACTTTAATTTTTCAATGAACAAAGATGGTATTCCTCTTTAACTCTATTTCAAAATTTTAATTTTGTTGAATTTTTAATACAACTACAACAACAATATATAATATGAATATTAGTGATACACACAGAATTTATGAAAGTCCAATAATACGCAACATTATCTCTAACTAATAGAGGGGCTGTTTTTAAAATAATTTACTATGTACTAATATTATAATAATTTAATACCAACTGAAGTTTTTTTTTTAAATTAATTTTATTGCTATAATTTGACAACTTTTGAGGAAAAGAAAAACAAAAATTGAATTTATAGTTGGAAGAATATCTACATCACTTTTTCCCAATATCATTCTTTTTTAATACAATTTTTTTAAAAGAAAGAGAAAAAAATCACATAAAAAACAAGGAAAAAAATGAACCAAGGAAAGCTCCGGTAATTACAACAAGCGCAATAAAAAAGATAAAAAAAATTAAATTAAAAAAACGAAAAGTTTAAAAGAAAGAAACGAGTCAAGATGAGTGTGCACGAGACTCGCCGCCTTCGCCACCGAGTCGACGCCGAGGCGAGTTGGCGACTGATCCCGAGTCAAGCAATTTCTCCCAATCTACCACCTCCTCCTCTTCCTCCTCCGCCACACCCCTTCTTTTCATTACCTCTAGCACCCTCCTCGCTTTCTGTCTACTCCGTTGACAACCGCACTTCTCCACCTCTAACAACACCTCCGTCGCTCCCGCCGTCTTCGCCAACCCTCTGAACCTCAAGCCTCCATAACTCAGCCAACACAGCACCGACATACAGCTCTCCATAATTGACTCAGACTCCAATTTCTCACCCTTCCTCAACATCTCCACCAAACAATCCACGCCTCCGGCGTCCAATATCGCCGACCGGCCGTCGGCACACGATGCCAAGTTACCCAACACCAACAGAACTCGACTTCTCATATGACCCGACTTGACCATTCCTAGCAGTATTGTCACTGAACCGAGCTTAACAAGCTTAGCTCGGTTGCTTGGAACAAGTGACAAGTGGTACAATGCTAACGCCGAGTCATTACGAGCCCGTTCACTCTCTGATCGGAGCAAGTGAACCAGTGGTGGCAGAACACCTAAGACGCCGATTGCGATCTTGTTATGGTCTTCAAGTGCTAAGCTGAAGATTGCACCACATGCATGTTCTTGGGACTCAGGGTAGCCTCCTTTTAGAACATCAACTAATAAGGGGACAATCCCTGATCGGACAATCTTAACTTTGTTCACTTTCTCCAACGACAAGTTCACTAAACATGCGACTGCATTCACCTGAATGTTGGTGTACCTCGAAGTGACTAAAGATCGCAGTGATGTTAGTATCCGAGGTGTGCAGAACTGTACTCTCGCCTCCTCTTTGGTTCTTGTGATCTTTCTCAGTGAACCCAGTGCTTCTTCAATCTCGTAGACTTGTGGGCTTTGGAGTTTTGAGACAAGCTCGTCTTCCTCAGGGTTTGGGTTAGGATTTAAGGTTTCGGCTTCTGACGAGGAAGATGCAGAGGAGAAGCAACTGGGACGAGTCTTGAGTTCTAGTGGGGGTGTTGACACGTTAGGCTCGACGGACTCGTCGGAGCTCGAGTAGAAGTGAGTCGAAGAACGACGGGTCAGTTCAGTCACCGCGTGGTTTAACTTGGGTTGAGGCTTCTCGGTAACAGCAACATTTCTGTCATCAACTTTCTTCTGGGAATTCACCATTGTTGAACGTACAAGCTTCTCGGCGAAGGAGTAATCTATTGGCTTAGGTGGGTCTACACACTGCTTCTTGCACCAGTGGACGATGGCTTTCTTGAGAGCTAAGTTCGGGATTACATTAGAGAAATCCGGTGAGCTGCCATCTCCTACAATGGGAGTGAAAGCAAGAGTGTTACAGGCCTGGACACAAACACGCTCGAAGCTGTGACCGGAGGAGACAATGACAGGGTCATTCATGAGAGACCCAGTGATCGGACATAGGAACTCCTTCGGTGTATCTACTGATTCAGGTCTCGGTGACTTCGACGGAACTGACCACTTCCTCCTTCTGTGGAACGGAATTATCCTCTTCTGCTTCTCTGTTTCCGTGTCTCTGTCTAAACCCTTCTTTGCAGGTTTACTAATCACTAACCTCACTAGCGCTTCTTGAAACTCCATAGCTATGGCTATTCCGTTATCTGCTTATGCTTAAAAGAACAATCATATCCATAGAAACCTGGAACTGAAAAGTTAACGTTGGATGCCTAATCATAGAACATAGAAAAGATTCAGATGATGATGCAAACACGTACAGATTTGTTGGGTAGAGATTAATGAGATACGAGAGATAATGAATCGATCGTGTGAGATGGACAGAATTTAGTAAAGACCAATTCTTGAGGGGGTGTGGAGCCAAACACGGATAGATTTGTTGGGCAGAGATTTATGAGATTTGAGTGATAATCAATCATGTGATATTGAGAGAGATAAAGACCTGTTCTTGAGGGGTATTTTGGGGGAAATAGAGATAATTAATTTGGGATTACTACATGTTTTAGAAGATTTATATTGGCAAAATATAGTATTTTAGTTAAGTTATTTTAATTAATTAATAAATTAGCAATAATTTAAAAAACCGATAGGAAGTTAAATTTGTAACATATGAGAGTAATATTAGACTGCTATAAAAATATTTAAAGATGAAATAAAATTAAAAATTTTAAAAAGAGACTATCTTTTAAAAAATTTAAAGTTTAATTAATAAAAAAGACTATTAAATAAAAATTAATTAGCTAATCTTAGTTGATAAAAATCAATTAGTTTAAAAAAATCAACCTATTAACTAATAAACGTAACAATAATTATTAAAATAAATTGATTTTTTACATTAAACTGACATATCAGTTTGATTTTTTAATCATTATAAATTAAAATTAAATATTGGGTTTGATTGATATTTGTATGTTTCAATAAAATTTTATTTTTAATTAATTACCCTTTTTTAAATTTTAAAGTCAATTGCAATTTTTACTATAATTTAAACTTGTAATTTTTTTAATTAGAGATTCAAATAAGGTTACTTCACCCGTTAGACTTGAGATTAAAGATAAAAATAAGTCAAGTTTGATCAAATTTAATCAATTATTTATTATATTCAAACAACTGAATTATTTTAACTTTATTCTAGATCCGTTTAGGCCCTTCCGAACCGGCTTGCTAAGTCATCAGTGGAATTAAGAAAAGGTTAAAAGGCAAACTTAACTGCCCGTCTTTTTCTTTCTTTAGATATTTTAGCAATACGAGGTAAGTGATGCTGTTTTTACGATGTTTGATGTAATAAAAGTTTTACGCAAATCAACATATATAATTGACACTAAAAATGATTAAAAATGCATTTGATCCGGATAAGTCTTAGATAATAAGTTATAATATGATAAAAATGACTTATATAATAATTAAATAATGTTATAAAAAGATAAATGATAATTTTAAAAAATTAAAATAAAAAGGTCAAAGTACAAAAAGATATAATGTAATTAACCATTTTATTTATAAATTTGACTCGTTAAATGCTATGAGCTAAGTTGGGGAATTGTCCATATTAGATAAATCACTCCTTAACCAAAATAAAGTAATAATTAGTATTTTTTTCGGATAACTTTGACAAATTACCAATGCTTTCAAAACTAAACATGAAGTTAAACCACTAATACAATAAGTTTAAGGTTTAAAAGATTCAATCGGTATTAGACTGTAATAAAATCTGCTAAAGATTGAATAAAATTAAATAATTTGAAATATGATTCAAAAAATTATCTTTACTTATCAAAGAATTTAAAGTTTAATTAAAAAATAAATTGTTAAATAAAAATTAACTAATTATTTTTAGTTTATAAGAACTAATTAATTAATAAAAATTGATCAATTAATTAATAAATTGGTTAGTTTTTAATAATAAGAATTATTAAATCAAACTGGAAAGTTCAATATTTTAAGATTTTTACGATTAAACTGACTAAATAGGTTGAATTTTTTAATTGATGCAAACTACCAACAAAATCACTAAATGTCAAACATGAAATTGCAAATTTCTAAAGTGAAAAGAAAAAAAAATCATAGTTGCTATTTCCCTTTTCGATATTTAATCTCAGGATAAAAGATTTTAACATACAAAATGTGCATGCAAATGCAATAATTGATGCCTGTGCTAAAGTTGATGGGCAGCATTAGCAACTTTTTATGCTGTCGAGATCCACTTTCTATTTTTTTAATTCTCTGATTAAAGCTTCATGCCAATTCCGACGTGTCACTTACTGAAACCGTTGATATCCTCCCGGGACCCTAGTGATTGGATGTGCTTGGGAACAACACTTTTGTGCTTTAGACGCCATTAACACAAAAGGCCGAAGAAAAACAGAGATAAAGGTCGCTTTCCACTTTGCCGCCAGATAATGATATATTCTCTCTCCATATCAATGTTTTAAAATATTTTATAATTTAAATTTGACAGTCGTAAAATTAATTAAATATTAAATAAAATTAAAAATTAAAAATATAATTAAATTTTTTTAAAAAAATTTAAAGTTTAATTAAAAAATTTAAATACAAATTAATTGAATTATTTTAGTTTATAAAAATTTATTAATTAAAAAATTGATCAATTTTTAACAACAAAAGTTATTAAAATAAATTAAACCAAAAAATTAAAAAATAAACAAAAAATTAAATAATCTAAAATTTTTACCATTGAGCAGGCTGAAATATTCTTTAATAATTGCTATTTACGAAAAAAAAATAATATTTGTCAAGAAAGACATCTCAAATGCAACTATTGAAACTTAATTGCTAAGATTTTGAAGTTGACAATTTTTTTTATTTTTATTATTCTGTACGACATCTCTGGTTTCCTTTTACAAAAAAGTGATATATTCTCTATAAGGACCCATCACAAAAGTTTAGTAGACATTTTGGTTCACGCCGCATCTTCTTTTCTCTGGCTCCCCTCCCTTTTTTTATTTTAATTTCTTCACGCATCAAACAACTAGGTTACGTCCCATTTCATAAGATTGAAAGAGAGGGAGTCAATAAACAAGTTCGAAAGCAACAACCTAAGTTGATTTAATGATATTATAAGGTAAAAATATAAATATTTCCTACAATTTAAAAATTTTTATTATAAAAATAACAATAAAGAACACGTGTCATGAGTATCATATTTTTATTAATCAAATATTATTTAGATAATGATTCAATTCAATTCTTAAATTCGAACTAAACTAATTAAACCTGACTTAAATTAATAGTTTATCATAGTTATCATAAATTATTAATTTAAGTCAAATTAATTAATTTTGTTTAGGTTTCAGAGTTAAATTGAGTTATTGTATTAGTAATATTTGATTAGTCTATGTCTAATGTTTATACTAAATGTGTTTTGTTTTATTTTTTAACCAAAATTTAAGAGAATGTATTTTCTTTTCAAAAATGAAAATAGAAATAGTTTTTCAAGAATTTTAAATATTATATTTTAAATTTTTTTATGTCTTTTACCCTATATTCTAATTTGGGTATTTAAATGTAAACAATTTAATCTTTATAAATTTTTTTAGTCTAAAAATTTATAGTAATTGTCTCAAATAAAAACTTAGAAAGTGTTATTGCTTTAACATTTGTTAAAAATATTTACTAAAATAAATTAGAAAGTGTCACAAGTCAAATTATGCTTAAAATAAGTTGAAGATTGTTATTTTCTGTTGGAAAATGAAGTTAGCATATGATCACTCCACTGTAATATTGATGTTGGAACTTTGCAAAAGGTATTGGCATTTCTACTTTACAAAATCGAAATGTAACTTTCAGGTTTGTTTATAGTCAAAGACTTCAGACTTGTAATCTTTGAATTTTGTGATTTGGTTTATGCATTGCGGTAAAAAGACACGCATCTTTCTAATAATTTGACTCTTATAAAAAATTTCAAATTTTATTCAATTTTATAATATTAGTACAAATTTAAAAGACTGACATTAACATATTTTAATTTTCAATTTTTTGCAAAAGTAATCTGACGTTAAGTTATTCGTTAATGTGATAGCAAAAATTATATTTTGAACTCCAACTTTTATAATATAATACAACTTAAACTTTAACGTTTTAAAACGTTTAAATTAAATTATAAAATTTTCAAAATATTTAAAATAAACCTTAAATGGATGTAAAATTTGACAAGATTAAGTGTCATATCAATAATAACATGATAATATTTTATATTTCTTAAATAGAAGTGAGTCTTGCTGTCACATAATTAGTTTTTTTGAGTTAATAAAAAAGTGAGTCCTAGTCTCCGATAGTAAGTCTAGTATTATATATTTCACATAGATTCCATATTAACAAGATATATTTTTATATTTTTTAAATAAAAGTGGATTTCACTACTGTATAATTAGCTTTTTAAAATTCATAAGAAAATAAATCATACAGTTAGGTGACAATACATCCACTATTATATGTTTCATAGGATCTCACTTGTCAAGTAGCAATAAGATCCACTCATATATCTCAGCCAATAAGTCTTATTTGGCATGTAGTAGTGATGTCCATTTTTTATTTTAAAAATAGAAATTAATGTTACGTCAATATTAGCGTGATATTTAATTGATATGAAATTACCCCATTAAATTTTCCATCTATTTTGAGTTTATGTGTAAATGTTTTGCAAACGTTGAGGTTTAATTTAAATGTTTCAAAATATTAGAGTCTGTTTTGTATTCAGTTGTAAACATTAAGATTTAAAATATATTTTTAACTTTGATGTGATTGACGTGACTTAGTTACGTCATATTAGTGTTTTTGTCACGTGACAGATGTATATTATATTTAACTACATATAAATTTGATTAATAATAAATTAAAAATATTAAAAATCTAAAATGATTGTACATTCCTTTACTTCTCCATTGACACTCCTTTGTATCCTAACTCTGATAGCCCTCTCAGCTTATTATGTAGGAAAAGTTACAAAATGTGATAGCAAAATCCTAACCTGACATAATTTGCCACATTAGTTAGATTAACGAAAGATTTAATATAAGAATACTTTTGCAAAAAAATTAAAAGTTAATGTACCTTTTTAAGTTTGTGATGAAATTGCAAAATTGAGTAAAGTTTGAGATTTTTTATAATTAATTCTTTTAAAATTCTTTATGATTTAATATTAATTTTTTTAATAGCTAATTCAATAAATGAAGTTAATACCCCATCTAAATGAAGTTATATAATTCCAACAACAGGTTGATCCAAAATTATAATTCTATTCATTGAATGGTTGCTTATGAAAATTATAATAATCTATTGAATCAAGCTTGTAAAACTAAGAACACTTCAATAATGCACCTCAATTTCATTTTACATCACCCATTTTGTTAATTGTTTGTTAAATCCGAACTAACAAAAATGAATTACAAGGGATAAGTACAAGGGGTTTTTTAAATATTAGATTATAGTTTTATAAATAAAAATATTATAATTAGAGTGTAAATTTGAATTGAGTTGAAAGCAAAATTAGTGTTAGGTATATAATCTAAAAAATGTGAAATGGCCATAGACCGGGTCGAGCCAGGAGCCACCCGGACTCCTCCTATTGACATCCGATTTGTAGCCTGATCGGAACGTAAAAAATAACATCATTTTTAATTTTTTTTTAAAAAAATAAAATTAGACCGGACCAACTCGGCTTGTCCATAACTTATCCAATCATAAGCCACCCAACTTGTGCGTCAGATCGAGCCAGCCCAAGAGGGCTCGAATCTGGGCAGCCTATTCACATCCTTGCTAAATACTACTCGAGTCCTTACGGACGACGTTTGCTGACTTGGCATCAGTTTTCTGTTTTAAATAGGAGTCATGTGGGCCACACATGTCCGATGTCCAATACAAATATAAATACTACACGAGAACGAGGAACATTAGAGAGAAAAAAAGCGATATACATATATATATATAGAGAGAGAGACCGCGGGACAGGGTGGTTGGTCCTTACTCGTTGACGACGGATTACAGGAAGGAACAGGGTCAACTTCCCTCCACCGCGTGTTCCTAGCAACCATCCGGATCCTTTCTGGCGACTTCCGGGAAGCACAACTCCTCCATAAGTCTCATTTTGTTTTGCTTAGGCTTCGAGTCACCTCCTCAATCCTGTATATATTGCGGCTTTTCGCTACCCCAAAAAAAAAGGGAATCATCACGAAAATTTCTATTGGGAATAGGACGAAAGAACAGATATGGGAGGAGGAACAGAGGCTTTCCCTGATTTGGGTATGCATTGCCGACATTCTGAATGTCATCAACTAGATTTTCTGCCGTTCAAGTGCGATGGTTGCCGGAAGGTAAACGTCGATATCTAACATCATTCTGGGTCGATATTAGTTGTTTCCCTGATCGTGTTCATGTGATTGAAAAAGGGTATCTTTAGTTTTTTGTTGAGGGTCGTGTTTATTTGATCAATCTGTTTGTTTTACTATATTGGTGTTCCGTGATTGGTGTAGGTGTTCTGCTTGGAACATAGGTCTTACAAGTCTCATGAATGTCCAAAACCCGATTCGAAGAACAGGAAGGTTGTGGTTTGTGAAATTTGTTCGACTTCTATTGAGACTACAGGGCAAGACATGGACGATGAGAAGTTAATATTGGAGAAGCACTGCAAGTCTGGAGGCTGCGACCCAAGAAAGAAGAAGAAGCCGACTTGTGCAGTTAGACGTTGCAGGGAGATACTGACCTTCTCTAACAGCTGCACTTGCAAGAATTGTGATTTGAAGGTTTGCCTGAAGCACCGGTTTCCGGCGGACCATTCATGCAAGAACGTTAGTTCTGGAGCCAGTGGGAATACTGTGGCTCAGGATAGTTTTTTGCTTGCTTTAGCTTCAAGAATCAGGAAAGAATGGGGAAAGTATGAGCAGCCTACCTCCAGGTCGTCGTCTCTAAAAGTGTAGTGATAGGAACTGACCAGAGTTTCACTGTTCCTTCTGATTCTCTTCAAAATCTCTTGTATAAAGCATCAACAATGATGTCAAATTGATTCTTCGTGAGATTCTTGTATCCTGTAGAATTCATATTCATAATGCATCAGGTGTCTTGTAATTGATTGGAAATGGATTGTTTCTGGGAAATTCTTGTACACTCTTCTAAAGTTAAGCTGTGATCTTGAATCTTGATAGCTCATATGAGCCAACTTTAAGAAAAAGAAAGAAAGATCATACACCAATTGTCTATAATAGTGTTTTCAAGCCCTAATCCAAGCCTAATCGAACCCGAACACTCCAAGCATGAGCCTGTTCCAGACAGCATATCCCAACTTTAATAAAAAGAAAGAAAGATCATACACCAATTATCTATAATCGTGATTTCAAGCCCTAATCCAAGCCTAATCGAACCCGAGCACTCCAAGCTTGAGCTTGTTCCAAACTGCATATCCCAATGCTTGACTTGAAGACTTCGAACTAAGTAAGCCTGAACCCGACTAATTTGCCATATTTAGTCAGACCCAGAAATAGCAAACTCCAACTCGGTCGGACTTGAATACTTGAGTCAGAATATGGTCAAACCAGACTTGATCCATTGGGTCTCCCAGTCCAAACTAATTTGCCATTCCTAGTCTTTAACATGTCAGGTAGTTAAAGTATTAGAAATCAACAACAGCAACAACTAATGTGTGGCTATATTCTGAAAAAAAAACCTTCATATGCAAATCTATATCCTACATCAGTTTCTTGCTACAGCACTTTGTAATGGAAAGATCAACAATGACAAGCTATTAAACACGGATCATATTATCAGGACCAACTACAATCTGAGAATATCTACTCAGCTGCTCTCCTATACTCAATTCCCTCTGATCCCTTCTTCAGCATTTACCAATGAAATTACATCATTCTTTCAACCAGATGAATCGTCATGATATACATACAATCATAAAACATAATGCAAGAAATTTTCGGGAAAACTTAGTTAGTTAGCTGCTGCAATGAAAATAAGGATATCCTTGACAATGTAAAGCCATTTAATGCATTTGCGATGTTGGCCGTTTCTGGCCCGGCAAGAAAGCCAGGAGAATCTTCTTCCTCGGACCCTGCAGATAAGGCAAGCTACATGAGAAATTATGTAACGAGTCTTGAAAGGCCATGTAAATGAAGGATAACTATAGGATGTTAAAAGTGCTATTTCAGTTTACAAGATACCTTTTACCGTCTCAATATGATCTTAGACGGTGCTTGCCACCCCAACCAAAAAGATAGTGAATATCATAAAAGTAAGTAACTTTTGGAAAGCAGTAGAGTGCATAACTATAACAGCCATTCACTCAGTATTCCCTGTTAATCCCAAGTATGCTTATTCTCCTGTTCTAGATAATGCTTTGCTTTTTGGGCACAAATGGACACAAACATGATATTCAAGATTGTTCCTTTCCATAAGTTCTTACCGTTTGCAGAATAATGATATGTAACAATAAGAGTAAGTTTGAAAAATGAATCCAATTTTTTGTAGAAGGTAAAAGTAATTCATGTTAAACCAGTACCATGGGTATTCCCATTTCTTTCAGATCTTTATCCCCCATCTGTTTCAATACAGTCATGTCCACCTGCAGGATCATAAACTACGTGTTAAGCAATCCGATCCATTAAGCGATAAACATTTAATATACATTGCTATGGACAAAAAAACTCCACCACAAACTACATATGAATAAAAAGCTCATAATGCCACATCTAGGAACCTGCATGATTACCGAGTGAATAAAACTCCATTCAGGCATTAAGAAAACATTTAATAAATGGGGTTTTTAATTTAAATTGCTTGTAATAACATGTATCTAGAAAAGAATGCCATATTACAACATGTTGTCAGATGTCAGACTAAAATGTTGCATCTTTATCATCCTCCACAAAACAAGCATATCAAGCAGCATTCCAAACAATCTAGCAACTCATCTTTAGGAGTCCTAAGACATATTTCCCAAAGACTCCAGTTTTATACACTCTCGCACCACCCATTCCCCAAATACCACACCTTCTTTCCACTTCCATAACACACTCATCTGAACTGCCAACATCAAAGCTTAAGAGTCATTGTTTCTTGCAGTCTGATTCCTTCGTGGTAATTTTTATATTATGTTTTAAAAGGATATAACTATCACAGCTTTTTAGCTGTCTATCGTACGTGAAACACTTCTTTTTTATATTCCAATGATCATCAATACTAGAAGGAAGATCAATATAATCAAAGTAACATTCTTCAGAAATAACAGAAAAAAGCGCTACTTACTTCTTCTGCATGAAAATTAACCGCATATTTCCCCAAACCAAGTGAATGCAAGAAGCTAGCAACAGTTAACGGTTCCTCTCTCTGTAAACGCATAAAACAAGAGACCTGATGATGACTCCAAATAAAAATACGTGCACGAGAAATGGAAAAAAAGATTCCACGAAAGGATTACCATATATGAGACATTTTGCATGGTGCCATTCATTGGTGAAGTTCGTGTAACTGGATTGCCAGCTTGAGAGGTAGCTTTCATAGCAATAGGCACAGAGCTTGTTGGCCTAGAACTATTAATGACTCCATTGCCAATGTATCGTCCACCTATTGACATGT
>JAOQMM010000001.1:18105799-18119130 GCA_027563515.1 Erythroxylum platyclados
GCTGCACCTGAGTTGCTCATTTTGACTATGTCTGTGAGATATGTCACCAAATTTGATGCTACCCCTTTGAATGCAAACCTCTCTATACCAGCTATCACTGACATAGATTACAATTTCAGTAACAAATTTAACTCGTGAGAAAGGAAGAACAAAAGAACAAGAAGAAGAAGAAAAGATCAATTGATAATGGGGTCCTTTCTTTACCTATGAGGAGGAGACATGACTTGTTGAGTCTCTTCGGCCTTTGCCCTCCAGCCATGAGGAAGAAGATGGTACCGAGAAGTTCTGAACTGGATAATTCAGAGAGACTATAAAGCCAAAGAAACGCTCGAGCTTTGAGATGAAAAGCTGAGCCAAAGACAAAATACAACTATCACATTTCTGTTGCTGCTACTCAGTTTCAGTTACAGCTTTACAGGGAACCCATTTGGCTTTTGTATTCTTGGTAGTTAGAGCCTGAAGCAGCTTTTGTAAATTGTGGGAACTACGATGGACAAGACACTGCATCTTGGTATATATTTATTGAACAAGAAAACCTGGAAAAAGCAAAGTCCTTGCAGGGTTAGTGGTGGTAGTGGTGAGTGATGACATGGTTACGTGAAGGGAGGATGAACTGATGCAAGACTGACACGTGCCATAGTTGTAACACGTGGCTCATCTGATATACGTGGCTTTTTGCATGTCCAATTGTACAAAGTTGTTCCGAATATATATCTACAGAGTTAATAGCGACAGTGAAATTAGGCTTCCAGTTTCAGTATTGAAAATGACAAGTGAACAGAAAATTTAATGTTTTCGGAATCTACTGACTAATATTAGAGGATAAAGATTTAAAAGGTTTAATTTTCATAAAATGAGTTAAAATTAATTGTATTTATTTATTATAAATTTTAAATTTTAATTACAAATGACTATAAAATAAAAAATTATTTAATTTATTTTAATTTATAAAATTAATTAAATTACGAAAATTTGTAAATTAATAAATAGATCAATTTTGATAATTATTTAGGGTTTGGCCTAGTTCAGCGTTAATGGTGATGATAACCGATATTGGAGATGAGTAATGTTCAAGTCTATTCAAATTGCAGCCATCGTTCTTTTGTCATCCATCGAAGGATAGCTAGATATCAACTTTTATGGCGTCATTATGTCATCTTATCTTATCAAGACAAGCAAAATCAACCAAACCCTTTACTTTTGTCTGCAAAACCAATTCAACCAAAAAGCTAAAACCGCCATAGCCAAAGCTTTCGAGGACTCTTTAAGCGTTACGTCTAATGCATGCCCCTCCAGGAACGGACACGAAAGAGTACTTGTACAAGTGAACAACGTTTACTATTCGCAGGATCCACACTCCAACACACATAAAACACACTTCAACACACGCAAATCCATAGAAATAGATGATTGCATCAGTGCTTGCTGATGAGGATTGGCTTGTTCATCAAAGACACTTTCGTTGGAGACACTTGGTCATAGCCAGAGAAGCAAGCAAGCAAGCAAAGCAGTTCTCGATAGCTATATCACTCAAAATATAGTGTTTTAGTGAGACGGACATCACTTGCATTACCTTTAGAAACCTCTCTTTATTACCACCAACTTTGTATGTTGAGATATGTTATCTTTCTTTCTTTTTTTGTTTCTTCTCATAGTTATGTAGTGGGAAATCCAATAAGCATGGACACTTCTGCTTTCTTCCCGATCTTATCTGCTTGTTTAATGGTTGTTGGTGTTTCTTCTTTTCATTGTTGGGTTAAGTTTGTCTAAATTGATGAGTGTTGCCTCTTTGTCAGAATATAAGAGATAAAGCCGTGTACATTAATGACTTCTTTATACTCTAGCAAAGCAAAAATCTTGTAGTACTTGACTTTATTATTGGTGCATTGGAATCTATCAACTTATTTCTTTTAATTATGCTCATATTATCTCACATTTATCACAATCAATATTAATGGTAAGTTAGACTAGGCTTAGGATGTCTATATCAACCCGAACCAAAAAATAGTAAGTTTATAAAAGATATAATAATTTCACTCGTTGTATTTCTTACAATTATGCTCATATTGTCGTAATTATATTTATATTATTCACAATTAGTATTGACAATGCATTAAATTAAGCTCGATTAAGTCTAACAAAAGTTTAAACATTAATTAAACTTAAATTTTATATTCGATTTAGATTAAAAAGTTCTAAAATTGACTATAAATCGATATTTTTATATTTTTTAAATTTTAAATTTTTTAATTTTAGATTGTGTTCGAATAGAGTAAAATCAAGCCTCCCAAGCTTATAATTTGACCCAAATTCTTTAAAAAAATTAAATTTAAACTTAATTTAAAATATCAGCTCTACTACAACAATTATAGTAATGTTTTCTACAGAGACAGCAACTTGGTCAAAAGCATTAGTTGAGGACACATAGGCACAGGACGCGAATGAAAGCTGACAAGACACAAGGGTGCGGTTTTAATATTGGAGAGTACGAAGATCACTGTAGCACTTTCCGTGCTCTGTGGAATATTTTGATGATTTAGACGCCTATTGCAAACAAGGACGAAATCGGAGTAATTTGATATTTTCTAGTGAAACATTTGTGGATTATTTTGTTAGAAACATAAACAATATAAATCGACTTTCTAAGTCATTGTTTAATGAAATGATTTCTAAATCAGATCCAAAGTTAAATCTATAAAATAAGATATTTAAGGTTTAAAATATTCAATATTAAGCCGTTATAAATAGGTTAAAGATTGAATAAAATTAAAGAATTTTAAAAGTAATTTTTAAATTTTGCCCTTACTTATTAAAAAAATTAAAATTTAATTAAAAAAAACTGTTAAGTAAAAATTAATTGGTTTATTTTAGTTTATAACAATCGATTAATTTACAAAAATTGACCAATTAATTAATAAAATGATTCATTTTTAACAACAAAAATTATTAAACAAAATCAATCTAGAAAATTAAAAATTCAACCAAAAAATAGACCGATTTGAAATTTTCGCTGTTAAACTATTCAAACCGATTTGGTTTTTAAAATAATGGTTTAATTTTATAATTTAACTACGTTCTTTAAATAAATTGTTATTAACTAGTACACTAAAGGCTTTCGATTCATGGAGAAGGTAATAAATAAACATATAAACTTATATTGTTGATTCAATTACTTAAAAAATATTTTACAGTAGTAAAATTTTAAAAATTATATATTAATTTTTACTCAATTATTTTTTAAAATTTACTATTAGAATTGAATAAGAAAAGTTATTATTTTTTGTTAAAATAATTTGATAAACTCTTAAAAGGAGTTTCTTAAGATGCTTTTTAATAATTGAAATAATGAATATATATTTCTTTTATTCTAAAAATCCTAAAATTTCTTTTAAATTAAACTAATATCTTCCTTTTCTTCAATTCCTTTACTCAAGTTGGTGTTTTATTATAAACAAGTTACCTTTCTTCAAATTATATATAGCTCGAGTTTTAATTCAAAAAATTAATAATAATAACGTGGATGTATTACTTGATCGATGATGGAATATATTTTAATTAAGTTGGATATTATTATATAATTAATTATAGTATAAAATTTTCTTATTTCTGAATCTTAAAATGGTCCACTATGGCATCTAAATGCTTCACCACTTCAAGCATATACAGCCCATGCACTTATTTGAATCAACGTTTCTGTATGGTGGAAAACACGAAAGAAGACTTTAGATCGCTATTGGCTGCTTTTTTCCCATTTCATGTGGGATCCGAATTTTTTAAATAACTTGTAGTTGGTGAGTTTTGAGTCAAAATTTTCAAGTTTTTAGCCTTATTTTTAACTTCAAATTAAAGTTTTTTAATTAAAATTTAAATATCAACTTGAATTTTATCCATTAAATTCAGATTGAAATAGATCAATTTGTGCTAAACTACCAACTCTAATTTCATGCTTAGGATACTCCAAAACTTACCAACTTGTATGTCCAAACGCTCAAGACTATTCTAAACAATAAACTCAATTCAAGAGATCAATAAAAAATTCTTAATGTACAGTATGTTTTGTTTTAGTTTAATATACAAGGATTCTTTTAATTTAATTTTTTATTCTTTATATTTTAAAATTAATAGTTATCTTTTTATTGTATTATTTAGTTATCATACAATCTTCCCGTCATATTTTATTGACTTTTATTTATTTTTTACTCAAAATGACAATAACAGCATTTAGAAGAAATCTCGCAGAAATACAGAGTTTGAAAAGGTCCAGCAATACGTAACTTTACCTTTGACTAGTAGAGAGGCTATTTCTAATAATTCATATGAACGAATGAAAATAAAAATAGATATCTAAACAAGAATATAAAAAAATTAAATAATAATTTGAAAAGTTTAAATTGGAGAAGATTAAACTAAATAAAGGTCCAATATAATTACGAATAGATAGTATCTTGGCCAATTTTTAAAACTCGATCCCTTTATTTTGGTGCAAGGAAATACTCCTTTCACAGACACCAGTTGAAGATGGTGAATATTCCAAAGGTTTGCTTGGCATATTAATGGAATAACTTATAAAAAGCATATATACTAAAAAAAGGAACATGTCCTAACTAAAGGTTCTTTTCATATCATGATAAGATTGAAAGTTAAATTGTTTAAACAGAAAAATTAAGGTTTAAAATATTCAACCGGTATTAAACCGTCATAAAATCGGTTAAAAATTGAATCAAATTTAAAATTTTAAAATATAATTGACAAAGACTATTCTTACCTTTTGAAAATAATAAGTTTATTTTAGTTTATAAAAATTGATTAGTTTAAGGAAATTGACTAATTAATTTATACTGATTAGTTTTTAATAATAAATGTTATTAAAGTAAATCAAATCGAAAAGTTAAAAATCGAACTAAAAATTGACTGATTTAAAGTTTTTATAATTAAACCGATTAAATTAGTTCAATTTTTTAATTACTCGTTGTGACAATACTAAACTATTCTAATTGTGTTTTGTTAGATAAGCTACAACCCACTAGGAAGATGCAAATCAACTATAGTGGGAATGAAGCAAACTAGATTCCAATGTTGATTAAAATAAATGTCATTAGATAATGAACCCCCAAAATTGGACACTAGGCATATATGTTTCATTGGGTACTGCATATAATAAATCACTTGACGAACCGACTGAGATTTAAAATTCAGTGATAGATTTGATTTAATTGAGGTTTGCGTGTTAAGAATGTCTTGTTCCTAATTAGTTATACTCTCCAAAAATTTAGTTGAGCTGTAACTCTCTCCTTACCACAACACAAGCCAACAGTCTCTTAAGTTAGAAATCCCTTTAGAAGGGACTTACTCTACCATACTAATCGAACTACAAGTGGGAATGGACTTGGACTCGAAGATCAGCCCAATCGTACTTGCCCTCGTCTGAAATTAATAGATCAAATTTAATCAAACTAAACTTCGAGTCAAGCTGGATTAGGGAGGCTAACTTGAAGTCAGCTACAAAATGATGTCATTTTATCTTAAGTTAAAGAAACAACCAGCCAAATACAAAAGAATTTAAGCCAAACTTGATGCTCCAACCCAACCCCATGACATCATTTTAATCTTAAATTTCAAGCTATTCAAAATGATGTTGTTTTATGAAGTTTTTCGAAATAATATCGTTTTGAACAGCTCAAACGAGTTCAAACTACAAACCATGCTCTTAAGAGATTGGGCTTCAAACGATACTATAATCTCTTTTTATTTTCAAACTTTGAGTTCGAAATATTTGGCACAATCGGGCTTAAAGTCTAAAATATTATATAAAATAAACTAAAATAATATCGTTTCTAATTTTCAAAAAAAAAATTACCGAGCCCGATCGGGCTCCAACTAACCTATTCCCATCCTTATGTATAATCAGAGGTCATTGGTGGATAAATATTTCATCACATCAAGAGTATATGAATGATATAAACAAAAGAATTTGGTACAGCTAATGAAGTAATAATAAAAAACGGATACTGATTCATGAGCTACTGACCTGTTTTGTCCCTTTACAGTGATTATCATCTTTCACAGTGAAGACAGAACAGTAATGAAGTTGAATTCAAATGACATGCAGTCCTTCCTCTCTTGATATTCGTTTGGCTTTGAGTCTCCATGTGATTGGAAAATGGAAAATGGAAAAGAAGAATTTTTATTTTATTTTCGTTTTCTGGTTCTTCTTTTTTCAGGGCGATTAGTGGGAAAGGTCATGAGGTAAGTAGGAGGACATTTGTTGAGCATCTTTAGGATGACTGACTATTCCAAATTTAGACGCTTGAAATTTTCAAACCTCAAATCATCATTCCTTAGAATTTGTAAGTATACAGCCCGATTCGAAATTCAATTAGACCGAATTAGAACAGATAACGTTATTTTTAACTGAAATATTTTATATTAATTTAGATTGTTTGATTCTAATTAAACCAATCTAAAATTCAATTAACTTGAATTTAGTCCATTAATTTTGAATTCAATCACGCTTTTTTTTATCAAACAAAAGGACTTTCCAATGATCCGAGCTAAGAAAGATTGCATTTTTCCTTCATTAATTCTCTCCAAACTAGAAATGACAACAGATTGGATTTTGAGTAAGTTCATAAACTCGAATTCGATTCAAAACTTGATCCGACCTAGAAAAGGAGGCTCAAACTCAAATCCAAATTTTCAAAGGTTTTGCTAAGCAAGAAGAGGGTTGAAAAAACTCGAGTTTGGGCCGAGCACCTCCAGGCTCGAAATTAGGCCAAGTTCAAAGATTTTTGTGCTTCAACTTTAATCTGAACTCGAGCTTAGTCAAGTCAAATCAAACTTTATCCGTTGACTACGAGACAGGTTAGAGCTTTTTTTGCCAAGACTACTCCGAACATGGCAAGGATTTGATAAAATCTCATTGTCTTTCACATAATTCCCCAACTTGTTCCTTGAATGACAGAGAGGCAATAAAAACTAAATGGAAGACGACTACCTGAACATGGAAGAAGGTATCTGGAAAGCAGCATGTATCATTAGTAGCATATATGAAATACTTTAATCTTTGGTCGCTACATTCTCCAAGCAAAAATTCCCTATAGCTATAATGTTAATCCAAAATTTTACACTAAATATATCATGGCAATACGTATCCCTGAACTTCCTAAGCATAATCCCAAGCTAAATTCCTTATTTAAATGTCATGCCAGAGGAAATGAGCCAGTGGATGTATCAGAAAAGATCCTGAAACTCACTTTTCAACCAATTGTCTCACCACTTCTCGTGCTATGGCATTTGATTTCATCGGACTACCTGAGGCAGAACAGACAACTCTATAAGGTTGATATCTACTGGGGCGACCATAACCCCACACAGAAGGAATCAGATAGGGAAGTGGTAATTAACACGACATTCTGCGTTCACTGGTGTGGCTGTAAGTCAAACTTGTATGCCTGTATTTCCATGGGCGAGATGAAGACACGCCCATCTTGAGCCGCATCTCGGAACTGCTCATTGTATCCAAGCAGTTCTATGTCTTCATGCAAAAGATTCAAGGATGTTGCCTTTACGCTGGATACCGAAAGCCCGTTGAACATGTTGGAAAGATTCACAGGCTGATCAGCAATGGTTCTGCATGGTGATCTGGCTTTGTGACAGTATGAAGTATCCCAATGCCGCCTCTGTAAGGTTACAGCAAACCGAGCGTCTTCACTAGGCTGCTGAGAATACTTTGATGGCCGTGAAACTTTAAGATTCACAATGTGTAAGTCACATGGCAGTGAAGCAGTCAAAGGAGAGAAGGATCGTGGGGGTGGTCGCACGCTTAAATCCTGTGGTTTCTTTGCGATAAAAGCAAGCAGTGGATAGTTTAACTGAGCACCAATCCGGTGAGAAAGAAGAGAAGGGCTTAGAGGAAGAGGGTTCGAAACAGGATTTGCAGTCGATGAAATATTCAACTCGACAAGAATGTGGAAGATCACATTCACTGGGCGATTATCCATCACACCTTGCCCAAGACCACGCCCGTCATCTCTGGGCAACCGACGGTCGAGCATAATCTCTAGCCATCCATCATTAAGGCTTGCTGCACCTAGTGACTGTCTACTATGAACAGAGAATCTCTTCCCATTGGATCCTTGCATGAACGCAAGGGAGGGCAAGGGATAGTAATTACCCTGCAACGGAATCTTGTCGTATGTTTCTCTCCGGCTCATCTGGAAACCATTTAAATCAGAATAAAAGATCCTTTGGTTATCAAAATCTGTCTTGTATCTAACTATCAATTCCTTGTCAACAAAATCCTGGCCAAGAAGCTCAACATGATACTCTTTCTCAATAAGAAGCTGCTGTATAGTATCGCCTCCATTATAAATCCGAGTGCTGTAGGAGATAGGGGTATTTTGCCATTCGGTTTTAGGATAAGAATATATTTCCTGCATTAGTGCTCCCTGGGAGATCACCATATGCTCAACGGCCTCAATGATAGGTTTTGCATCACCGTCAGGTTTGAAGAGGTAGGCACCACTTCCAGTACTAGAGTAAATGCCTATTTCTTCACCCACGTGGTTGTTGGAACCATCTTTATGACTGAATTTCTGCAACAAACCAAGCTTGGCATCAAAAGTAAGAGTTTGAAGTGCATTTTGGATCTCAACCACTTGTTCTCCAACTTTTGAGCAAGAATATGGAGTTGGGCAAGAAAATGCATTAGATGTTGAGAGGTATTGCAGTTTTGCTGGTTTGGCTTTTTCACATCCCACTGCACCATTAACAATGTAGTATATCTGCAATCCCATGGCTGGAACAGAAGCTTTCCAGTGGACACGATGCCTCCCAGTGAAAATTTTACTTTCATTATGCTGTAGTTCAGGAGAGATCTGGCTTTCAATACAAGTCCAGTTTGAGTCAAGAACAGCAACATCAGGCCTATTAACCGTTACCATCACGACCTCATCTCTAGTTTGCTCCAAGGGATTAAAGAGCACTACTGCATGAGAACTTCCTTCACGAGCACTAATTGATTTATGTACTGGCTGGGCATCATACTTAGATCTCACCTGTTCCGACTCAAACTGGGAGGGATTTTGGTCCAGTTTCTCGTGGCGAATACCAAGAAGTACTTCAATAGCTTTAGACATGAAAATCTGCAAGTCCTGCAAGGAAAGATGCATCCGAGTTCCGTAGTCCCTGACTACGTGATCCTTAGCAGTACCAGTCACCCCATCATGATGCTGAAAAAGAGCTAAGTTCCTCCTTGCAGCAGTCAGTTTGTATCCAAAGCTTGTGGCTAACTTTTCACAAGTTGCTCTCTGACAATAACCAAGCAACAAAGTCATCATTGTTTCGCTAGCACGAAGGTTTTGTTCCAGTACCCGGTCAACAGCCTTGAAGAAAGGCCTTGAAACATAATAACCACTCCAATAGTCCTTCTGCCTATCAGCGTAAGTAAAGAAATCACCTGATAAAGATGGAAATCCTACAATCTGACCAGAGCCAATCTCACCAGAAGTTGAGTAGTTCACTATATCAGCCTCTTCACGAAGGGTTCTGAAGTAATCATCCAAAGTACCAAATTTTGCTTCTGCATTCAAAGTTGGATCAGAATTGATATAATCAAACAACTTTTGGTAGTTCCGGAACTGAGCCTCTGCTTCATCAATGCTGATGTAGCGGAAATCATCCCCAAGAGGAACCAAGAGAGTACTAGTACGGTAGAGTACCGATTTCTTTTTATATTGATCAAGCAACTTCAGTGCCCTCTCCTTTACATTTTGATCATTAGTCTCCACTGGATATTGTCCCCACGGGCATAATTCATAAAAGAAGCCATGCATCCTAGCAAAATCAAACTGACAACATATTGCAGGTTCTGGCCCACAAGTATGTGGAATATCGTAAGAATAGAAGGGCATCATATGTGCAAAGATATCAGTTGTTTCCTCAGCATCCCAGCTTTGACGCCATACATATTCCAAGTTCTTATGCAAAGCAAGCTCCTTTTTGATCTCATAGTGGGTCCTTTGAATAAGCATGTTCTCAAAACCCATTCGACGGAGAAGATATGCCATGGTAGGTGAGTAGCCAAAAGGGTCTATCGACCAAGAATTCTTGGGAATAAATCCGATGGTATCATTCAACCACAAATTCCCCTCTGTAATCTGACCAACATAAAATGTTCAAATAACAATATAACACCAGTTAGATCCAATTACCGCATCTCGTACAAAAAAAACTGGGTTCGTCTAATTCACTAAATAGAATAACGTAGTAAAAAGTTCATTAAATCCATATGTGAAACTTCACAACCTTGGAATGAAAGAACACAAGGTAATATCACGTAAGAATCAGAAACGACTAAAAGGCCAAAAGACGAGCCTCATAGCATGCCATGGAAAGCAATTCAACTCGATGAACACCAAATATAGGTTCACTAATTCCCATAAATAATCATTCTGTTGGTCACTTGAAAAATACACACTAGATTAGGGATGCAGGTTTCTGACATGAGATTACTTGCATAATTGTGTAACTTAACATGCTGTATTAAACATCTTCACCTGAACAAAGACAATTACATACTAGAATAGCAAGTGGAGATAGAAACCAAAGAATCAACGTCCAACAATAGTCATTCAAAAGTCCTAAACACAACACTTCATCGATGTAACAAAAGAAATGCATTACATAGAAATGAGCTTCAATTACATACCTGCTCGATTATGGCAAAATAATGTGAATTAGCCTGCATCAAGAATTTTAAAAAATAGTTAGTCAATTACCATTGTCATTGTGTCACTCTATACACCAAAGTAATGTAAAGAAGTTAGCATATGTACAAGCAAGAGAAAAAGAAACTTATTAGCAATCTCGAAATTCTCTTCCAAAATCTCTTACTAAAGAGAGATGACAAAAAGGGGGAGATATGCATGTTTGCACTATAGAAAAAAGAAAATTAATTTGCATCTTCATGAAGGAACTTTCAGCAGTAAAGTATAACATTACAAGTTTTTAAATGGTATACCTCATCATTCATTACCCAGCCACCTCCAACAATTTCTAGTTGTCCATTCTTCACTAAATTGGTGAAAGACTCCCTTTTTTCATCTGTTGAATCTCTCCACCATCTTTCCAAATAAGACATCTCTTCCCAAATGAACTTCCGCCTTGAATCCTACAAATCATAATCCGAGCTGTCTGCTTCAGTTTTAATAGCTAAAAAATGATGTTGAAAACATCAAACTACAATATTATTTTAAAAACTCCATCCTAAAATCATATAAGAAAGCAATCCATAAGCTTGTAGGCATGCAGTGATAAAATTTGATAAGCACATGAACTCAATTTATGAGAGAACTCTAAAAGGATTCAATTCTTTCAGAGTAACAACTATAATGAAATGAAAGATTCATCAAGAAGTTGATTAAATTCTTTGTATCTATGTGGTAACTGCAATTTCAACTTCCAACTCAAACAATTAGACCCTTAAGTAAAAGCAACGAGACCACTTAAAATTATGGCAAGTACAGATTGATTAATCAAACTTCCACAAAATCCATGAAACATCACATCAATGAAGATCCAGAAACAGAATATCAAAACCCTGAAAATAGAAAAGCCTTAAACTACAAGATAGAACAAACAAATCCCCTACTTAATATGGATAACAGTAATTTATAACTTGTCACATCTGAATCCAGCCAAAATTAATAAAGAGTAACAGAAATAAATTAGCAGAACAAATCAGTCAGTGCTTAAAAACCAGAATTGTGACCTTAGAAAGTGTCTCCACGACAGTATCAAGTATAGGCCTGGTTTGCTTCACATAATACTCATCAACAGTCATCTTCCAACCCGGATCATTGTGTGAATGAGGCACCACAAACACCTTCAACTTCTCTCTGTCCCACTCATCTCCTCTGTAGCTCACTCTCCAACCTTGCTTCCATGGACCACCATCCAAATCCAAAAACTCGATCTTGTCATACAAATCCTTCGTAGTTATATCCACAGTAGAACTCAAAAAGGACCCATTTTGAGCGTTGCCCTTTAATGGCTTCCTGGGCACAATCTTCCTCGGTTTCACGACTCGCGATGAGGATTTGAACGGAGACGACAAGGGCTTTGGGACGCCGAAATGGACGATGGTGATGAAGAGGAAGATGATCGAGATCGAGAGAGCGATAGTGAAGAAGTTCGTAAAGAGAAAGTTGATCAGAGCCGCCCGTTTACGAGACTTTCTCGATGGAAGCTTAGATTTGGCGGTGGAGGACGGCAAGAGCGAATGCCCCCATCCTCCACCTCCGCCATTGCCGCTGCCGGCCCCAGCTCCACGGTGTATTTTGCTGCGAATGTAAGTGGAAAAAGGCATGTTCAGATGTTCTTTGGTCTTCCTTACCTCTGTTCCCTTTGTTGCTGAAAACAAAGAAAACAACTTTAAATCTTGTCTCCTTATCCTCTGCTTTCCGGTCTATGTTTCTGATAATCTCATGATCTCGTCTTGTCTTGCTCTTCCTCTTCTGGGTTTTCAAGGTTGTTCGCTTAGGATACTCTAGAGCACTAATCTGTGTGCTTTCGAGATCTAATATTCAGAATCAGCATCAAAGCAAACAACTTTATTGTCTCTTTATCCTCTGCTTTCTGATAATATCATGATCTTGTCATTTCTTGCTCTTCCTCTTCTGGGTTTTCAAGTATTTTCACTTGGGATATCTTCTTGAGTATTAATCCGCGAGCTTTTGAGATCTAATGTTTACGATAAAAAAAAAGAGGATACGGGGAGTAGATTTTGCGGTCTTCTAAGTCAAGACAGGAATTTCGGTCATCTGTACGAGGAGATATTGTTTTTCTGTTGCTGTTGCTCGCATATTATAAATTGTGTTTTCTGTGCTGATCCATGTAACATATTTCAGTTTATCTTCTATTTAGATATAAATAACTAACGAAGTTCGTTTATGAGGTGTAAAAAAAGCTCTCTTTATGTTATTCACATTGGAGTGGTAAATATCTACTACCAACTGTAACAGTTGCAAAGTACAAAGTTTTAGTCCATAACCCTTCAGTATGAGCTAGTAATGTGATTTTCTGACCTCTCACCCCAATAACTTGTTCTTTCTTTTTGGGGTACATCAGAAATTCACGTACATGTTTACCTATTTTAGAAGTTATGAAATTGACAGAGCTGAAGTGGTGAGCGGGTTTCCATTTATCCCTGGCTTGCATTTGAGGGTTTATATTCATTTAGCAAATGATGAAAAGTTGCCGGAAAAGGCTTTTAACTGTTATGGATGCATGAAACATGTCTAATTTATCTGTATCAGGATGAAGTTATTCCT
>JAOQMM010000001.1:18119230-18133311 GCA_027563515.1 Erythroxylum platyclados
AGTAGATTTTGCGGTCTTCTAAGTCAAGACAGGAATTTCGGTCATCTGTACGAGGAGATATTGTTTTTCTGTTGCTGCGGAAAATGTGTGTTTTATATGTAAAAACTTGTCTGGATCCACTTACGAAGATATTTCGGAAATTACTATTTCAAGTTTCAACAGAACAAGAAGAGAGAGAGAGAGAGAGAGAGAGAGAGAGAGAGATTAATATTGGAAGTAATCATTATTTATATGAAAGTTTTAAAAGTTGATTAATTAAGCAATCATATTAGATTTTGATAAAATTGTGTAGTAGTTGGTAGAATTTAATGAATTTAAGTGGAAGAAGAAAAGGAAGGAAAGCGAATATGAAAGATTGATTTATAAATATGGTATTTTTAATGAATACAAAGAGATTAAATGAGCATCAACTCCACTAATATAAATCACACCTTGATAAAGGAGGATTTAAGTTAAGCCTCTTAAAAAACACTTACTAAAAAGCTCAAACTTAACCACCAATTTGACTGTTTTAACTATAAAAATTTTAAACTTTTTAATTTTTTTGGTTCAGCTTTCAACTTTTCAGTTTGATTTACTTTATAACTATTTTTATTAAAAATTGATTAATTTATTAATCGATCAGTTAAATTTTATTCCTTAATAAATTATGATAAACTAAAACAAATCAATTAATTTTTATTTAACATTTTTAGTTAAATTTTAAATTCTTCAATGAGTAAGGACGAACTCTTTTAATCATATTTCAAACTCTTTAATTTTGTTCAATCTTAACTAACGGTTTAATACTGGTTGTACCTTTTAAATCTTGAATTTCTTATTTTATTAATTTAATTTTCAGTCTGATTTTTAAAACATTTTTAAAAATAAGAATGGCAATGGATAATTAAGATTGTAAGTTCTGAGTTATGTAAATAATTTTAAATCGATATTGTTTAAAATTAAATTTAAAAATTATTATTTTAATTTTAAATAATAATAATAATAATAAGCATTACTCTTAGTTGGATCTATTGTAAGTAAAAGAAAATTTAAATTAAATTTCGAATGAATAGGTCAAATTCAAATTTGATTCGAAACTCATTTAATTTAAATTTTATTTATTGTCTTCAAATTGAGTTAAGTCCAATTAAAATTACAAGCCTATTTAAGAACGTTGACAATTTTAATAATGGAGTGACTAACATTGTAATAATTTAAATTTTATAATATAATTATAAAATTATGAAAATTCACTACACCAAGTAAATAATATATTGAAATCAAGTAATATAGAAAATCACTTAACCAGCAGCCTTTGAATGCAACGCCTCTTACCATTTAGAGGTGCTTATAAAATTGCTTTACATTGTTTGATGTTACGTAGATAGACACCTCCAATAAAGTTGGAGGTCGAAGATATCTATTTATAGTGACATTAACATATATACATATACATATATAATTAACTTACCATATTTATACTATATATTTAAAAAAATAAGATAAAAATGAAATATTTGTTTATAAATATCAAAATATCATATAGAAAATAATATATTAAAAATAGAAATTTTATTAAAATAAATAAATAAGAAAACTATAATTAAAATGTAAATATTTTATTTATAGGTTACCAGTTAATTTCCTTTTATATAAAAATCTAAAACTAATAATATAATATTCTAAAAATTATTATTAACAAATTAATACAATTATTTTAATAATAAATTGTACATACAATTTTTTGTTTTATATAATTTTAATTTTATATTACTGACATCCTCCAAAACGGCATCCAGTTCTTACAATTCCAATTCCTGTTTCCAAACAGACCCTTAACGACCAATGAAACTTTGGCAGCTGAGCGGCGGTCAGGCTTTTACGCGATAACAAAAGATCAATCTCTGTTTCTTCTACTTTCTTCTGACCCAATTCAAGCAGCCAAATCGATCATCTTCTAAAGGTAAATCCATCAAATTCTTATACTTGGTTGCATCAAATTTGCTTTCTTTTATCAGTATTTCAATGGTTCGGACGTTTTCTACATTTACAGTTGTCATTTTAGCCTCTTGTTATTAGATCTGCTTTTCTTTCTTCGTTTTTGAATAAATATATCTGCTGGTTTATTGCTTCATATTGTTACTAGATCTGGGTTTTTCTGCTTTTTTTGAGATGGTCTTTCGTTCTAGTAGTTGAAACTATAAGAGGTTTTCTTTTTCTTTGTTTATGTCGTGATTCTGTTAAAGATCGAATTTTTATGGCTAAAATCATCAAGTTTGAGCTAGCAGCTTTGGCCAACAACCAGTGATGACGTGAACTCGGTTGTCTTGTTGAAAAATTTTTTGTATTTGTGGATTATATGATTGAATGACGACAATTGGGTAACATTTGGATTCAGGGAAAAGTTGGTTGGTGAAAGAAAAAAGATGCCAGGGCAGAAGATTGAAACTGGTCATGAAGATACTGTTCATGATGTGGTCGTGGATTATTATGGGAAGCGTATTGCTACAGCTTCATCTGATACGACTATCAAGATCATTGGTATTAGTAACAATTCTGCTTCGCAGCATCTTGCTACATTGAAAGGTCATAATGGCCCTGTCTGGCAAGTTGCTTGGGCACACCCAAAGTTTGGGTCGATCATTGCTTCGTGTTCCTATGATGGGCAGGTAATAATATGGAAGGAAGGCAGTCAAAATGATTGGGTGCAAGCTCATGTTTTCAATGATCATAAGTCATCTGTGAATTCCATTGCCTGGGCACCTCATGAACTTGGCCTCTGCTTAGCTTGTGGATCATCTGATGGCAATATATCAGTCTACAGTGGAAGGGCTGATGGCAGTTGGGACACAACTAGGATAGACCAAGCTCACCCAGTTGGGGTCACCTCGGTTTCATGGGCCCCAGCAATGGCCCCTGGGGCCTTAGTCGGATCTGGTTTGCTCGATCCAGTGCAGAAGCTGGTTTCCGGTGGTTGTGATAATACTGTGAAGGTGTGGAAGCTGTCTAATGGGACTTGGAAGATGGATTGCTTCCCTGCACTCCAGAAGCATACTGATTGGGTGAGGGATGTGGCTTGGGCACCCAACTTGGGCCTTCCAAAATCAACAATTGCTAGTGCTTCACAAGATGGAACAGTGGTCATATGGACTGTGGCAAAGGAAGGCGAGCAATGGGAGGGTAAGGTTTTGAATGATTTTAAGACCCCAGTATGGAGAGTTTCGTGGTCATTAACTGGGAACTTGTTGGCTGTGGCTGATGGGAATAATAACGTAACATTGTGGAAAGAGGCTGTGGATGGTGAGTGGCAACAAGTTACTACAGTTGAGCCGTAGGTCTCAGATCCCGCATCTCTTGTATTGTTTCGATTTGGTTTTACTTGAATACTTCACTTGTAAGGGTTAGGTATCATTGTGTTCGTCTACATATTTAAGATTGAAACAAAAAGATGTCATTCACTCTGAATTCTTAATATTTTGTTCTTTTAACAATTCTTGTTTTACGTTCTCCATTCCATTTGAACCTCCTGAATGCAAAATTGTTCATGTTTATTTCTTTTCTGTTTGATGTTACTCTATGTTTTATTACTGAATATAGCTGCCATGAGTAATGCTTGTGTATCCAGTTGCTACTGCTGTCATTCACAGTCTGCTGGGTGCAAACCAGATGCAGTAAAAAAGAATAACCTATCCAAATGTGATACTGTGAGTGTTTCTATTTACCAGCCACACTCCCTTTATCTTGATGTATCAAGTGTTTCGTGGTTCAAAAATGGTGAATCGCATCCCAAATGTCTGTAAACTCTCACAAACATACTGCTGTCATGCTCACGAAAGATCTTGTGGAAGTCATTGTATTGCAGAAACGGTTTCTGACTCACTGCTTTAATGTGATTGTTATGTGCATGCACTTTGTGGTTCCATTCACAATGGAGCAACTAATGAAGGTTTTTGATGGTGTTGGTGAACAATTGTTGCTCATAGCACCATCTACGGGTAATAGAGTGCTTGATGCTTTCATCAGATTCGGTAATTGTTCCTTCTAGCCAGTTCACGGCATTTAGATTTGGTCAGTAAAGAAGATAGTGTTGAGTCTTGTATCTTATCTTGGTAATCAGCGACAATAGCATGAACGAATCCATAGTCTCTCTTTTTAACTCCATGAGTAGAGATGGTAATGAGTCGGGTAGTTTCGGAAAACTTGAAATCCGATTTGTTTAAATAAAATAATGTCGTTTTTCTCTCTATTGATTAAGCCATTTTAGACTAGATCAAGCTGAGTGGTTTGAATTGAATTCGATTCAAAGTCTGAAAATTTAGTTTTTTAAGTTTATATCTAATATATTCTTTTAATTTTCAAATTCAAATATGACTTATTATAAAATTTTTAGTAATTATATAAAATATAGTTGTGACATAATAACATTGACTTATGTCTTGTCAAATAAAAATAATCATAATCATAGACTTGTAAAATAAAAATATAATTTTAAAAAGTCCCTAATAAAATTAGATTGAATAAACAAATAAAAAAATTGTATGATTATATCAAGATTTAGATTAAACATTAACTAAGTTGAGATTCTTAAATCACCACCACTTATAAACAAATTATCATCTGTAATAAATAATTAATAAATATAAGCATTTATTTATATAGTTTTGCATTTTCTATTTTCTTTTTTAATAATTACACGAATGAGAAATTATTAAAAAAATTGTAAGTTAACTTAAATTTATAAGTATTTATAAATATAAGTTTGAACTGAGTTTTTTATTTTTTATTTATAACTTAAATTCAACCCATTTTAGGCTTAATTTTTAAACCTAAATTCAATATAAAAAGTAATTCTTAAAATTTAAGTCCTTTAATTTTAAGATTTTATTCATTAAGTCATATGGATTGAATGTACATGTTTAATTTGAAGTTATAAAGGAAGAATCTTTATCATCTCCAATTGTCTGCCCACTTTGAATATGATACTTCTCTTCAAAATTAGGTGCAGTGTGCATTTTATAACTAAGTTTAACCCAAAAAAAAGATAGTTTGCATAATTAACTAATATGCATAAAATCATATTTATAGCACAATTTTGAGAAAAAAATTGAATTTATGATATCTACCCCAAATCTAATACAAAACACTAAAATGAAAGTAATAAAAAATGTATTTTGTAATTTAAAAAATTACCAAATATATTACATGAAAAATCATGAAATGAAATGAAATTTCAAAATTTTGAAAGAGAAAATTTGTTATAGAATTATGTACCAACTCTAAATTGAACAAATAATAATTCTATAAATTTATAAAGATTTTCAACTGCTCTCTCTTTTTAATATAAATTATCTTTTTTAATATAAAATTTTGATACTCATAATTTAAATTTTATTTTCTTTTTTATAAATTCTTATTAAAATTTAATTCAAAATTCATATTTTTTTAATAACTAAAATCAACTTAATTTTTTAATAAAAATTGAAAATTATTCATAATCTTAATCTTCGTTCTTATCATTTTAGTTTAAATGTTATATTAAATGATTAAAAAATTTAACCAGTTCAGTCGGTTCATCTTTAAAAAAATTGAATTAGCTAATTTTTCAATTTACTTTTCAACTTTTTGGTTTGATTTACTTTAAGAACTCTTATTATTTAAAACTAATTATTTTTTTAATTAATCAGTCATTTTTTGTAAAACAATAAGTTCTTAAAAATTAAAATAAATCAATTAATATTTATTTAATAATATTTTATTCAATTAAATTTCAAATTGCAATCTTTAGCAGATTTCATGACACTTTAATATTAGTTAAACCTTTTAAACTTTAAACCTCTTATTTTATCGGTTTAACTTTCGCCAATTCAAATTTAAAACAATCATAAACTTATAAAATTAACTTGTGAAAGATTATTTTTTTATATTCTTACAAAGATTTGAACGTATTATTGGTCATATTTTATGTATCCCTATCACTAACTCATTAAGCGAGACCTCAAAATCAAATTATGTTATATAAAAAGAGAGGAAAAAAAAGAAGAAAGGGGTGTTGATTTTTAATACCATTTTGTATTCTGTTTTCCCGAATCCCAATTTACTACATCGACAAGTAAAACGGAAAAGTATGAAATGCCGATAACAACCTTAGAGCCAATTATTGGGACAGTCTCATTGGGGACGAAATGGTAATTTAAGAAGTACCGCGCTCTGGTTCCAATTTGAACTCCCGCGGTAACACCCAGATCCGAGAAATGTCGACTTCGGAATTCTGAAACCACCATACTCTGGCTCTGAATAGATCAGAAGAAGAAGAAGAAGAAGAAGAGGAAGCAGAAAGTTGTAACCATTTTGTCTTTTCGAGTGAAATGTCAGGGCTTGAATCTGAGACCAGCGGTGGCAGACAATTCTATTGCCGGAAAGATAAATCTCTTGGAGTTTTATGTACCAAGTTAGCAAAACCCCCTTTTTCTCTATCTTTTTTTTGTTTTGTTTTGCTTAAGGTAATAACTGTACTCGGTCTCTGTTCAATGGGATTTTCTTTTTGGGTTACAGTTTCTTGAAGCTATATAATAGAGAAGGTGTTGAATCGATTGGACTTGACGATGCTGCTATCAGATTAGGTGCTTTTATCTTGTTTCTAATATACCCTTTTGATCTTTTTTATTGTTTTTTAGTTTTCTCGTACTTCCCATTTCAGTATGCCACTTTGTTTGGTTGCTGGGAAAAATGAAATAATACGAAGAAGAATAATTTTGTGTATGTGATTTTCATATTCAACTGAATTAGCTAAACAGTATATTTTTCACGAGCTGATATGAAGCTGTCACAGTCATCTTGATTGACCGAGAATTTAATCTTACTGGGTTGAGAGCGAGTAATGAAATCTATATGGGGTTACTGCAGGAGTTGAGCGACGGCGCATTTATGATGTGGTTAATATACTGGAAAGCATCAGTGTAAGATTCTTGTTTTTTGTTGTGTCCCATTTGTAGTTTAATCCTAAGATTTCAGTTTTGAGTGGTCTAGGTCGTTACGAGAAAGCAAAAGAACCGATACTTGTGGAAAGGTTTTCAAGCAATTCCTGAAGCTTTGAAGTGCCTAAAGGTTGAGGTTGAGTGTTGCTTGCTTATTACATAATAAGAACTGGGATGATAACGTTGACAACATGACTTTTTTGGTTTTTAAAGGAGGAAGGTATGAAGGAGAATTTCAGTGATTTTTGCATTTCAACAAAGGTAAATGCAAAGAGTAGTTTCATGATTGATTATAGGTATAGTTTGATGCTGTATTTACTTCGACTGGAGAGCACCTGCAAACAGTGTTTTTGCATTCTTAATCTTACTTTTCTCTGAACAAGATCTGACGTTAATGAAGACTAGTTTTTTCTCATCTTTAAGTATTTGAATATTTTATTTTATTAGGTTCCAAACGAAAATGACAATGGAAATGAAAATGGAGGATCTTCTGGAATAGCTGATGAGCAAGGTAACTCTCCTACATCATCAAAGCTGGGTAAGTCCATTTTCATTTCTAATTCATTTCCTAGTGAACCTTTCATTTCTATTAGAAATGGTCATATTGTCCATATTTTAATTTAATAGTAGCTCAGGTTCCTTTTTTTCCACTCAACTGACACTTGGTAATGTCATTTGTACGCAGACAACAAAAGAGAAAAATCGCTTTGGCTTCTTACGCAGAACTTTGTCAAGCTTTTCCTTTGTTCAGATGTAAGTGTTGTTTCTGATTTGTACTCATTTCCTTTTATCTGATGAACAAGTTGCTAATGTATATGTCTTATAAAATAACTTATTTGCTGCTTCCTTTAGATGGATTTAGTCACACTTGAATATGCTGCGAAGGCATTGCTTGGTGATGCCCACAATACGACAGCTATGAGAAGTAATAAACTCATATTTCTTCTGCATTATATTCAGTGAATAACAAATCAATGATTGCCTGAATCCATACATTGTTTTGCAGCAAAAGTCAGACGGCTATATGACATAGCAAATGTCTTTTCATCAATGAATCTAATTGAGAAGGTATATGCCCTCAGAGAACCTCCCAGGTGACACAAATAAACTATGGATGTGGAGCAAAAAAATAGGAGAATATGTCTCCAGTCAATTCTAAGCTTACAAGTTTTATTTATTGATGTGCAGACCCATCATCCAGAGAGCAGGAAGCCAGCATACAGGTGGTTGGGATGGAGAGGAAAATCCAATGCTGTGTCTGCAAGTGCATTGAACTTAAAGGAAGCAAAGAAGAGAACTTTTGGGACTGAGATCACAAACATTAAAAGAAACAAGGTGGATATTTTGACCGCTAAGAAGTCTGATGAGAAGGAAAACGTTCCAGTCATTAATAACTTCAAAGGTTTGGAAAATTGTACGGAGGTGAATAGATTGAACCAGAATTCAAAAGATAAGGTCCCTAGTTTTGTTTACGGTCCATTTACTCCTCTTGATGTGCCCAGAGTTGGTGACAGTAACAAGCAAAGATTGATTGGTATTCATGACTTGGAAAACCTTAGTTCGACCTTTTACCCTCAGTACCACAATCCAGGTATCTATCCTAGGCTTGACTGTTACACGCGTTGGACTTTTATGACGATTTAGGTAGCTTTTGTACTTTAAGAGTCTCTGACGTACATGTTTTTGGAACTATTACAGCTGTAAGTGAGCTCTTCAATCATTACAAGGAGGCATGGAAGTCATGGTATGTTGAAGTAGCTTCAAAAGAAAAATGACATGAGGGATACTGATGCTTCTCTGCAAGCACCAATCTAGTACATCTTTAATCTTCCTATGCTCTTTTCCCTTATTCGTTTATTTGTATGTCAGATATAGGGCTAATGTTGAATGAATCATCTTGATGCACCAAACAAATGCCAACAACTAGTTGATTGTAACCTTTAACATCATAGTCCTGATGATGTTTCTAACATTCTGATCCCAAATCATACTGATTCTTTTCAAGGTGGACAATGAATACACAATTAATACATAAAGATGTGGATATATGATTGCATTGCCTTTGCATTTACTCTACTCTTAGGAATAGAACAAGGATGTAATGTTTTGGAATATCTATAATCTATTCTCTTTCACAAACCTGAAGGGCATATGAAGTTCCAGCTCCTGTACAAGTTTCATGGGGGATAGAAACCGAGTTATCTAAATGATGTATCTCAACCTTGAAAGGATGGTTGGTTAGAAAAGAATATGAGATTTGCATGTTTCATTTATACCGAGTTTCTTAATTTACTTTAAATTACTGGTTTATCAAGTGATTTATTTAAAATACGTCGTTCTGGAGAATTTAGTGAGTACACACTTGAAAAGTACAGGACTTTGATTTCATGGATATGAAAAGGATTGAGTTATAAGCTTTGGAATTTTCCTTGAATTTGAGCTTAAACCATTGGCTGGTGATAATTCTTAGCACAAGGGACTCATATCTCCTTTTCAAAGTCTTCAGATTCTATATGTACTTGAGTTGATTGTCCTTGTAAAGCCATGAACAGAGAGCATCTACAATGAAGGACCCTACCAAGCTTGGGCACAGATCCATTAAAATTTATAGGATATTTAGAACTTAAATACCGAGATTTTTTCATGTGGTGCACAGGCAATTAACCTAGAATCAAAATCTCAGTCTATGTGGTGCCTAAACTACTTGGAGGCATAAGAGCCATATTCACCACTTGGTGTTCGGTCCACTTGTTTGATATGTAAACCAAAGCTTGGACCTACCATTGAGAGCTGCACCTTGGTCTCTTCTCTTTTGCTCAATAAAATGGGTTTGGTTCAAGTCATCGTGCTCATAATTAAAATTATGGTAACCAATAAAATGATTTCGGTTTAAGTCATTGTGATCATAATTAAAATTAGAGTAAAATTTAAATGAGTTCGGTTCAAGTCATCATGATCATAATTTAATTATGATCTCGATGACTTAAACCGAACCCATTTTATTTAGCAAAAGAGAAGAGACCAAAAATTTTGATTTTCAAAATTTGAAAAAAAAATTTATTTTTTAGATTTTTAAAAGAATTATTTCTCTTAAAATTTGGTTACAAAATAAAGATAAAACATATATAGTATGAATATCTGTGTGTACTAATTAAATATTATTTACACAACGATTCAATTCAACTTTTAAATTAGAATTAACTAATAATTTATTATAATTATCTTAAATGATTAATTTAAGTTGAATTTAATCGTTTCAAGTCAAATTTAAGAGATGAGTTATCTGATTAGTTACATTTACTTAGTCTATATCTAATATTTATATTATGTATATTTTGTTGTTATTTTTTAATCGAAGTATAAAAAGTATATTTCTTTTATTTTTGAAATTATTCGAGTTTATCGGGTAAAATTAATCTAAATTATTGTTGTAATCAAAGTTTTCAAAATCGGATCAGAAGTTAAATTGATAAAACAATAGGTTTAAGGTTTGAAAAATTCAACAGGTATTAGATTGTCATAAAACCGGTTAAAAATTGAAAATTTTTAAAAAAGATTGAAAAAGATTATCTTAACTTGTTAAAGAATTTAAATTTTGATTAAAAAGTGGCTACTAAATGAAAATTAATTGATTTATTTTAGTTTATAAAAATTAATTATATATAAAAATTAGTTGATTAATTAATAAACTAATCGGTTTTTAACGAAAAAATTATTAAACTAAATCAAACAAAAAATTGAAAATCAAACAAAAAATTTGATCAATTTTTACAATTAAACCGATTGAATTGCTTCAGTTTTTAAAACATTGGTTATAATTTTCCACATTATTCTAACCTACTGTTTCACCTACCATGGAGTCTAAATCAAATAGAAAAAGAAGAATTTTTGTACTTAATTACTCCATAATCAAGGCTTTGTTCACTCAATCAAACAAATCCTTTTCATAACCGAAACAGCCGGTCATCGGTTTCAATCAACTAACCTCAATGGCATATCGGTAATTAACTGCGTAATTGGTGGACGTTTGCTCAAACAAACCCCATCTTACAAGACAGCCAAAGCGAGATCGATTGACACAACACAAGACAAGAACATAGAGAGGTCTCTTCGAAGGCTACGAGCAGTCTTCACATGGCGGCCACATCAAGAGCCTTCATTATTTCTCGTGTTACGTACCGGTCAACGAAGCCCCAACAACCACCACCGACGCCACCGCCGTCGACGTTCTACCGTCACTGCTGCCTTTCCCCTCGACGGCCGGCGTTCCTCTCAACGTCCTCTTCTTCCACTGTTAGCTGCTTGAGCAGCGGCGGCGGTGTCTCCGACGAGTTCGTGTCCACTCGGAAGTCAAGCTTTGATCGCGGGTTCTCCGTCATCGCCAACATGCTCAAACGCATCGAGCCTCTTGATAACACCACTATCTCCAAGGGCGTTTCTGATTCCGCCAAGGACTCCATGAAACAGACCATCTCCACTATGCTTGGTTTGCTTCCGTCTGATCAGTTCTCCGTCACAATCAGGGTTTCGAAGCACCCACTTGATCGCCTTCTCGTCTCCGCCATCATTACTGGGTAAAATTGCCATTTTTTATGAGAAAAAGGTTAGTTTTGTTCTTTTTTTGGTTCGATTCGATCGTTAACTTAGTGGGGTTTGGTCTGTTATGCCTCTGTTGTAGGTATACGCTGTGGAATGCGGAGTATCGGATATCGTTGATGAGGAATTTTGATATATCAGTGGAGGACTCGAAGAAATTGGATTCTTCTAGAGAGGAGGAGGGTTGTGGAGAGTGGACTGAAGAGGGTGAGAGTGGAAGCGGTTGTGCTCAGGTTGATTTTGAAGATTTCGAGATTAGTCCTCGGGTTTTGGGGGACTTGTCACCGGAGGCTTTGAGTTACATTCAACAGTTGAAATCAGAATTGGCCCATGTCAACGATGTAAGCATTTGTTTATCCTCTTTGGATTTGCTAGTTTTGCTTTGCCTCTCTGGAAAGTGGAGTGTGCTGGAGGTGGAATATCAGGTCTATAGAAAGTTCGAAACATATGAATTCGTGGTAATTTTGTATTATGTTGATTATTTCTAGCTAGTTGTAAAAATTGTACTTTGAAAAGTATAAAAGAGTTGGTAAAGTTTGATGTGGTTGGATTAATGCTAATGTGTCTTGTGGTATGAGCATGAGTTTAAGTCAACTGGGTATATTTTCCTGCTACTGAGGTGGGAAGCTTGAAAGGATTATGAGTTTCAAGCAAGCTTTACTTTCGTGTTAGTATCATAAGTTCAGGAATGCGAGACAATCTAGTTCAAACCATTTTGTGTTAGTTTATCCATTCAGGTTTTAGGGATGGAAAAACTTTTACTTGTATTTGGCTTATTCATAGTAAAGGGTTAGTTTGATACAGCCATGTCTCCATGAATCTAAAGTGATTTTGTTGCATGACAGAGTATATTATACTATTGGTAGGTAGGTGCGATTTGGAGAAACTAGCCTAGATATTAGCTCCACTTTACTTACGAAAAAGTTTCTGTACATCTGTTTGGTGCTGCCTGTTCTGAATTTCTAGTGCCAAAGGGCATTGTCATTCATGTTTCACTTGTTCAACATGTCATGTTATGTATACTAGGTTTATGAGGAGTCCCTTCATAACTCATTCTATTTCTTTCATAGAGTTTTTGAGTAACTAACAGATCTTATAAATGCATAGGCGAAACTTACTTTATATGTTTGAAGATCTTGAGGTGTTCCCTGAAAGTTCAGAACTTGGTTTCACGTTCATCCATTGTTCATTGTTCGTTCTGATCACCCGTAAAATTCCTTGTTTAAAACTCCAACTTAGTTGTGTAAGGTCCCCAAAAATGGAAAAGGTGAAAATTCCTAGTGGTCCTGCTAATAAATTACTCAACTTTATCGGTGCAATTACAATCGTTGTGTCTGTATGCAATCATATCACCACTACATCTCTTTCTTGCAAATGTATCGGTGGTAGATGTTTCCACTATGATCTGATTGGTATGCTGCTACAGGAACTGAATACCAGACAGCAGGAAACCTTACGAATAGAACATGACAAGGGAAATAGGAATGACTTGTTGGATTATCTGCGTTCACTTGATTCTGATATGGTAACAGATCAAAACTATGTTTCAAATTAGTACCAATATGCATTTATGTTTGAGTACGAGCAAGCAGTATTTACATTTTAAAAATTTGAAACAGGTCATGGAGTTATCTCGACCATCGTCGGTTGAGGTGGAGGACATCATTCACCAACTTGTTCGGAATGTATCAAAAAGATTTTTCAATGATGATTCTGCCCCAAATTTCCTGGGGCATTCAGTAACAGCTTCTGAGGATCACCAAGAGAGTTCTAACGAAGTCTGCGAGATGGTAGACACTTCTCGCGATTACCTGGCGAAGCTTCTTTTCTGGTTAGCTTTTGTCTTTGCTTTTATCGTTAGCTTTCTGCTCTAACACTTTCTACCAGTTTAGAACTAGTCTTTTCTATGTCAATCTTCTGTTTATGCTTGTTTTCCGGTTCAACTGTTCCGTACCATGTTCGATTGTAAAATAGCTATTACAGATAAACGATATCGCGTAAGAATGCATATACTAATCATTGATTGAATCTAATCTTAGAAATTCAATTGCTAAGAACCTTCTATTTGCTAAGAAGGTTCTCTGCAATCCAGTTCAAACATTTGTTTGCTTGATTTGAGGAATTCAATTACTTTTATATGCTTATGTGCTTAAGAACTTCCTCCTCCTTCTGGCAGGTGTATGCTACTGGGTCATCATTTAAGAGGCTTGGAGAACAGGTTGCATCTAAGTTGTGTTGTTGGATTGCTGTGAAAAAGGATAAAAAGAGAAACAGAAAATAGAAGAAGGCATGTAAATTCCTTTCTTGAGATTTTCCCTTCAATGTTTTGTTTATTTATTTGGAAATGAAAGCCCATTTCTGCCTTAAAATTCTTTCTTCCACTTTTTTTGCCCCCCTCTTATTGGCATCTTAAAATGCTACCCCTGAAAGTTGAGTGATTAATCTCATTGGCTGTTTTCCTCACTTCTTAAGTGATAAGAAACTCTTTCTGTGTTGGATTAGGATTGCCAATGTCCTAATTCCAGCAAA
>JAOQMM010000001.1:18133411-18144157 GCA_027563515.1 Erythroxylum platyclados
TGTTTTCCTCACTTCTTAAGTGATAAGAAACTCTTTCTGTGTTGGATTAGGATTGCCAATGTCCTAATTCCAGCAAATCTTGGAAATTTTATGATAGAAAGGGCTTCCTAGGTGGCGATTTTCTGAATGTCCAGGATCATTTACAAGTAACTTGATTCCGAGGTTTTTCATGTACACAAATCTATTTCAATTTTCAAGTTGTTAAAAAAGGGGGGGAAAAAACAAAGGAAAACGAGTAAACATTATGAGTAAACATTATTTCCTGAAAGTTTTTATGGAATGCAATTATGGTGATTTCAATATTTTAAAAATCAGATTGGATTAAGACAAAAGGTTTAATTAGTATTAAATTATCGTAAAATTGGTTAAAGATTAAATAAAATTAAAAAATTTGAAATATGATTTAAAAAAATTGTCCTTGTTTAAGAAAATTTTGAAGTTTAATTGAAAAAGAGATTATTAAATAAATATTAATTGATTTTTTTGACTATAAGAAATTATTATTTTATAAAAATTGATCAGTTTTTAATAATAAAAATTATTAAAATAAATCGAATTGAAAACTTAGATGATTTAAGATTTTTACGTTATGTTTTAACAATTTGAGTGATTTTAAATTTGTAAATTTTTAGCAATTATGTGACGTGGTAAAAAAAAAATAAATTTAGGTTAAAGTTAATCAAATTTAAATTTAATTTAAAAAATTTTAAACTTGATTAATTATAAAAATTAGGTCAATTGATCAAATTATATTTAACCAGATTCGAGCTTTTGAATTTAGATCATAACTGAATTGTTGACGTAATAGAACAAATTCTTTTAATAGATCATAATAAAAGAAAACATATTTCTTAAAAATATAAACTACTCATTTTCACATAATAATTTCCTTACTTGACATAATCTTATGCAACTTTTGTACCCAACAACTAACTTTCATACTTTTTAAGTATTATAAAATATATGTTCTTATTTCTAAGCAACATCAACTTATGTTTAATATTTCATTTTGGAATGGTTGTATATCAACCCTTGATCAATTCATATAACAATTGTGATAAATTAACCAATATATCAAAATCTTAAATATTTGATCAACTTTAAAAAATTGTGAATAATTTATGACTAATTAACTAATCAAAATACACTAGTGAGATATCTTCAATTACATACATTACTTTATTTTATCTTAATCATAATGTCTTACTAATTGATTTCATGCAAAAAAGTATTAAAATTAAAGAAATAGTTAGTTCGATATGATAAATCTATCTTTAAAAATCACTCTTAAAAATGTCTTACTGTATTTTATTTTTTTTCACTCCAAATTTTATTCTAACAAAATTAACAAAGCTGGTAACAAAAAAAAATATAACTAAAAAAATAGTTATTTCATTGATATGATAAATTTTAACCAAAAATTACTCTTAAAATCAATGAAACATGTGATAACAGAATTATAAGGACTAAATATAACATGAAATGGGAAAAGAAAAGGATTTCACAAAATAATTAAAAAATTCAACTGATTCGGGAGGTTCAGTCATAAAAATTTTGAACAATTTAATTTTCTAGTTCAATTTTTAACTTTCCAATTTGATTTCCTTTAATAACTTTTATTGTTAAAAACTGATCAATTTATTCAATCAATTTTTATTAATTAATATTTTATAAATTAAAAAATCTATTAATTTTTATTTAATAATTTCTTTTTTTAATTAAACTTTAAATTCTTGGATGAATTAAGGCAATCTCTTTCAATTATATTTCAAATTCCTTAATTTTATTCAATCTTTAGTCGTATTCTAACGGTTTAATATTGGTTGAATCTTTTAAACGTTAAATCTTTTATCTTACTCGTTTAACATTCACTCTGATTTTTAAAATATGATAATTACTGTATTAATAAAACAAACCCACATTTTATTTATCAATGAGTTTCATACATGGTGGGACGTACAACATCTTCTTTGGCCATTAGCGACTGAAGGAGGAACTGCTACAGTTAAAGGAGGAAGAGCATGATGAACTGAGTCTGGACCATCAGGAGATGCTCTCTTCAGCCTCCACGAATTGTGTACAGAGTTTAAACTACTGATCAGTGAGTTTCTAATAGAGTTTGAGCTATCTTTCAGTTCCGACCAGTGAGAGCCATAGACGGTGGTTGACGGAGGAGGACTACCGTGATGATTGGGGTCTGGACCACCAGGGGATACCCTCCTGAGCCGCCATAAACTTGCGTAGGCATCTCCTTCGTCATAAGCATGAGCTCCAACAATGGAAACCAAGACAAGTGCGAGTAATGGACAATACTTCTTAGCAACTTCCATATTTCTTGCTTTTCACAAATAGAAATAGTACGTAGTGATTATATATATACATAGAGATGGTCGTACATTGATATGAATTAACCCATTATTATAAAAATTTTAATAAACATTTAGCGTTTCAAAATTTATAAGTTAATATGTTCACTTTTAATTTATATGAAACTTAAAAATTGACTTTAATTTATTATATGAATAAGTTCTTGTTTTTATTATATATTATTATATTATAATACCCTTAACGTTCGTTGCTAATGTACCTAACGTTTTGGCATTTATATTGCTTTATGAGTTGATAAAAAAATTCATAATAAAGGTATTTATTTATCTTCAACAAATTTCCTTCACTATCTACTCTACATGCATATATGGTTGATTAAATTTAAGAATTTTTTTGAAAAATAGATGAAATTTAAGAATTATTCATAAGTATTAAAAATATACTACGTGTGAAATAGTCTCTTTATTAGTTAAAAGTAAATTTGCGTACTACTCGATCTCTCCAAAACTCACATCTTAGCGAGATTTCTACAAAGTGTTACTGTTGTTGTTATTAAATATATACTAGTTATTACATCATGCAACTGAACCAAGAACGCAATTTAAATCTTAAAGTTTTTACCTGAATATAACGTAAATTTTATTAACCCTTTAATATTTTTTAAAAATCCAATAAAGGAAATTTAATTTATTAGTAAAACTCACATGATATAATATGTCTATACATATCAGAAGAGTTCAAAAATAAATTTTTAATTAACGAATGTTCAACGAAGTTAAATTTTTCATTCATTAAAGATATATTATCATAAAAACTTGAAATTTAAATTACTGTTCTTATCATTTCTTTATTATATTTTAATACAAAACAAAATCCCCCTATCAAATATTGAAATGGTATTACTGTTTTTAATATTTTCTTTGAAAAAAGAAATATTATACTAATTAAATATGTTATGAAGATTTATTCTTCACATGAATTAACTCATTCTTAATAATTATGAAATTAAGGCTTAGAAACTGCCTTAATAATTATGAAATTAAAGCTTAGAGTACATTTCTAATTAGATTAAATGAAGATTGGCATTATTAATTGGATGAGTTACAGAGAGTTACTCTTAACACGATTTTAATAACTCATTCTTCAAAATGTTAAAAGGGTTATGAAATTAAAGCATAGAGTAACATCAGTAAAATACTAAATGGAGTTTGATAACTAAATGTAATAATTAATTAAGTAAAAGGCACTCCTCTCCAATTAAAAACACTCTAATTTTCAGAGAAAAAAAAATTACTTTTTAGAAAACTTATTTCTTAAATGTCTGTTAAAAAATAATGACAATGTATATGAAAAAGTCAAGAGAATAAATTTTAAACTAACAAAAATTAATAATTTATTAAAATTAACTTAAATTAAAGTTAATTATCAAAAATTTAAGAAATTTGATTCAATCACCATAGATTTTAGTTGACTCATATAGAATATATTTAACAGTTATTTATTATTATTATTAACAAGTCTAAAAAACAATTTCTAAAAACTTGAAATTCACAAAAATATTTTTAATAATTAATTTTTTTAAATTAATTAAACTATATCAAAATTTAGCATTAATTAAACACAACTGAACCACTTAACAAGAAAATATTATGTTATTACTAATAAATACTCATCAAAGCAAAAAGATCATAAGGTCATGACAAAAAAAAACAATACATGTTTTAGGGAGTTGAAATTTTTTTACTTATGTATCAATTATTATTGCAATTGTATTATGTAAACTTGTATTTATTACAATTAAATCAAAATGTTGTATTCTCTAAACACAGAAAAGCCCCAATTAGAAGTTTGGAAAACACAAGTATTTAGTGATGGAAAAACCAAATCTATAAAATTATCATTCCAGATTCACAAACTACCACTGCAGATTTCAATTGCAATATGTGAGCTTCTGTAGAACTGCATTGCAAAATCATCTAAGCCTTGTGATAATACAACCAAAGAATGGAAACTAGCATGTCAAATTCTGCAAAATCCTAAGAAAGAATGTGCAGTTAATTAACTAGTGAGATTAAAAATGAAATATTCCTATAGATTAATCTCTATTCTACACAACCCACCTCTGAACTTAGCCTTTCTTCTTTCCTCAACTGAGAAAATTTTTCACACTGCAGAGGCAGGTGAGTACTAGTTCTGGCTGCTCGAATCCCGAGAACCACAAAAGAAACCTTAAACTATTAAATGCAGGAAAAACATCGAAAATGAAAAGGGTATGTCAATTTCTAACTTGTAACAACAGATGATTAGCAAGGAAATAGATAACATTTCTACAAAATTATCATCCATCAGCCTTATGTACACAGGGATGGTTTTAGATGATGCTCGTGTGTTCTTGCAGGATTTTACATCACTGAGTCAAGTTAAATTTCCCAGGGTTGCCACTTCGAGAAATAGTGTACACAAAGATGTTACCTTGAAGCCGCGTCGATAGGTTCAGTTGCCCAATGACACTAGAGAAGCAGGAAAACATGTTCAAATCTTCCACTGAAACGTTTAAAGTAATGGATAGCAAGGGGAGCATAAAAAATATTACCATATTCACAATATGAGATGGATTAGGGGATACTAAAAATTGTCAAGACACAGACAAGAATCTGTGAAAACGTTGTACTCTTGTCTGCTCCTGGTCATGGAATCTCTGGGATGATTTATACTTTTTCCTCCTAGGTCGGAAAAATAAATCCTCTGTATCTAGCACATAAGAAATCTGCAATGAAAATATTAATGCTCAGCAATAGGAAAAAAAAAAAAGAGAAGATACATCGAGGTAGAGAGAGAGAGAGAGAGCAGCACTGTGAACAAAAACATTAAGAAAGTGAACATCAGAAAAACTACAGAAAGCTAGAACACTTCAACAAGTCTCAGAATTTTCTATTTTCTTGCTTTTGTAATCTCCAAAGCAAGGGTATTGTAAATGCAGTATAAACAAGTGGAACTTGTAGAAGACGAATAAATGATGCAAGAAACTAAAGCAAATTGTATCCTGCCCAACCAAAGAATATACCTTGCAAGAATTGCAAGCGATCTTACACTCTAAACCATTGAACATCTTAACACCTTCCACAGCAATGCTCAAAGCAGAAGATTCTTCTAGCCCTGCGTATTTGCGCTTGTTTCTGCTCATATCAGTTGAAGTGCTATTAGTCTCAAATATGATTTGAGAATCTTATACTAAGGTAACGAAGATGAGGCTACCCATAGGAAAGATGGTTTTTTACGAACAAGCAGCAGATAGAATCATCGAAACTGAATTATGAAGAACAGATCAGGCAGAATTTCTAACAAAAAATTGCTATACTAACTGGAGCATAAAACATCAACTGTTATCCCATCATACAGGACGTTTTTTTCTTCTGGACTACCCAAGCCCAAAAATTTAGAAACAAACTAACTTCCAGAAGCATAAGGCTGAAGAGCAGGAGGTTACAAATATGTTTAACACAGCTCCAGTAGCACATCAACAAAACTCCTTTAGGATAAATTGGGGAATGGGGTTTCAGATGAAGGACAAACTGTTTAAAGCAGATTTTGAACTACTTACAATATGCCTCAATCATCAACAATCATTCATGTTGCTGCAAGTGAATGATATATGATGTCAGTACCTGTACAATATAATGTCATGTGGCTCTTTTTTCCCAGGAGAGACTGACAGATAATCACTATACAAGTATGTTGCAAAATTAGGGTCCATGGATACTTGCAACACCTCAGGCTTCTCAATTACATTGTCCATCATCTGAATGCACAAACGATACGGAGCAGATGACTGAAGCACAAGAAGAAAATTTGGCGACAGTTAATGAAGAAAATACTGAAGACAAAATCTATATGGATAAACAATAGAAAGAAGGGTTAACTGGCTTACAAATTCCATACGGTATATGTTCTCATCATGAAGAAGGAACTGTGTATTATCATAGTATATCCAATCAACGGACTTCCGAGCTCTTCGGGAATTCTCATACTCATGCAATTGAAGAAGTTTATTGTCCATTTCATCGGTTGAAACAGTTTGAAGCTGCAACAAAAGTTATGATTCATATGTTCTCACAGAACACAACAAACTCGTCACAACATATTTAGTAACCCAACCTGTTTCACCAATTTGTATATCAACTTGTCCAGTGTGAATAATACATATGACTGATTCCCGATTATAGTTCTGCATTCATCTTCAAACTTTGCATTATCCACGGATCCATCAAGCAGATTGTACAACACAGTCATAAATCTACATAACATACAACAATGATCATCACAAGGATGTATTATGCAATAACATGGTAAAATACAAAATAGAATATAAAGACACCTGGCATAGGAATCTGGACAATCAGACTCCTTAGAAGTTCTCCATTTCATTTCAGCGCCAATAGAATTTATCTTTGCTGATAAAATTCTTTCATAGAGGATCTGAAAATTTTAACACAGCAGTTAATAGACGATGAATTATGAACAATATGAAAAAAAGATTTCCCATTGATTGTGTTTCCTTACCTGATGAAGCCGGAAAAGCACATAAAGATCATCGTTTCCATAGAAAGTTCGAAGACCTTTCTTCTCTTCATCAAGCAAGACTGATGGAACATGCTTAGCAAGGGGCTTCACTGTTAAAAGAAAACTTCCTGAAAAGGGCACATCTCCACCAGTAAAATGTGCATCAGCTGTTCCCTCAGCTTCACCTTCACTCTCAGCCTTCCCATCAACTTCATCATGCTCTACATCTTCATCATCTTCATGGTCTTCCCTGGAACATTCGTCACCAGCAGACTCACTGCCTGAAACATCATCACCTGCTTCAGAAGCATTTTCACTATCCTCATCATCAGCATCTGCATCAGCATCATGTTGAGCTCTAGCCTCGAGTGGATGGGATTCTTCTCCATTTCCAATATCATTCTGCTTACCTTCAGTGTTGTGTTTCGCTTTTGGCATAGCCTCCATACTAGTATCTCCATGGACAAAGTTGTCCTCAAAATCGCCATTAGGTGATAGCTCACCCTCTTCCTTTTCAATTTTGAATGGACTGCTAGCTTTAAAGGTGTCAACTGGTATTCCATTTGTGGCCAAAACAGATTTTGCAACCCCAACCTGATGCACCAAGGAGACGGAAATTGACAACAATCATTTAAGAGGAGCATTTCACAGACAAACTGGTAGAAATCCCAACCAACTGATTTAATATACAAGTCAAAACAACCAAGGAAAGAAAAACCAGACAATTTCAGCATCAATCATGACATCTAGAATTTTTGAATCACAGAAGTTGCAAGTTCAATACCTCAAGTGGAAAGACAGTATCAGTACCAGTTTTGAGTTTGTGATCCTCAGTAACGGCGGTAGCAGGCATGGAAGAAATTGGACCAGGTCCTTTAAATATTAATACTTCAGAATATCAGAAGATGTATAGCACTCAATAACTGGAAATTTGCTAAAGTACCATGGAAAGGATGCATAGAATTCAAAAACAGACCTGCCATCCCAGTAGTGCTGGTTCCTACATGACTATCCTCTGCTCCAAGCATATGACATGTTCTGGCATCTGCTATACCCTGAGCAGAATCAATTTCTCGATTATGTCCAGATATTCTGTCACTTGTATCAGTACCCTGCTGCTCTCTTTCTAGCACATATCTATTTGAGGTTTGATCATCTTTACAAGCACAATCTACTTCAGGGAAATTAGCCTCTTCCGTTGAACAGTCTCCATTTGCCAAACTTGTCTTGCCAAGGTTTAACACTTCAGGTAAAATGCTTTCATCTCCATTGTCAGCTGCCTTTGCTTGTTTATAACTCAATACAGTAGGATCAGCGACAGGGCTTCCACCATTCTCTGCAATGATTGTTTTGCCACACTTTACGGCAGGACACCTAATCCTTCCATCATCTACAGAGCTATCGGTGCCACCAAGATGATGAACGACACCCAGCACAGGCTCCACAAACCCAGTCCAGAGCCTCATAACTTTATCCAATTGCTCTTTGGTCGAGCAAACTTCCTCACATGAATATTCGACAAGTTTGCGCAAGTCTTCATGAATGTTGATGTCACAGTACACGTATTCCTGATGTGGGAGCAAAGGTTGTCTGTTTCCAGCAGCAAATGCAAGAAGAACATTGTCCTCCTTCTGCTGCTTATCTTTCAATTCCTTTATTTCAGCCACCAGTGCTGTGGTTTCAAAAAGCAACCATTGAGCATAAAATGAACAATAATGTCAAAGAATCATCCATATGGCCAGTCAGCATATATTATATTTCCCACCGCATAATTGCTTAACAAAAACGTTTGGCAGGAGAACTAATGAAATAATACAGACCTAGAACAAGAGTTCAAGTACAGCAGGAATGTTAAAAGTAAGCATAAGACTGGTGAATAATAGAAACACACCTCTTGTGCTCAGGTTCTTTGAATCTTGTTGCTTGAAATAGAAGCTGCGGTGATCAAGAGATTTGAAATGGTTTTTCGCATAAATTTCAGCCCAAACCTTGTTAAAATCTGAACGGCACCTTGTCCACTCCTCTTGTTTTTGTTTCAACCGAGTTAATATAACAGGTAGTGCAACAGTTGAGTTTTTACGTAATATGTCCATCACATCAAGGCCATGGTCACCATACAACCGCTCAATACACCTTAAATTTAAAGCTGCATAACAATACAAAGAAGTTCAAAACTTAAGCTGGTAAGAAAGAAAAATATATACCGTAGATTCTCAATTATGTCAGCTCTAAGCAAGCTAGTAATTCCCAATAGTGTAATAAAAACATCTCAAAATTAAGTTACTCTAAAGCCAACCCCTTTTACAAACCAGTAAAGTGCTCTTCAATGTGTATTGGAATCTCTATTTTATTTTCATTGATGCTGTTGAGTAACTCTTCTGTGCGTTTAGCAGTAGAGGTTACAGACTCCAACAACATGTCCAGTTCAAATCTACAAAGAAAATACAAAATGTCATTCTTTCAGTAAAGCAGAGAACTGTTGCCAAACAAAAAGAGGAAAGCAGCAGAAACTGGGACAGCTGAGGTCAACAAACACCTTACCTGTCATCTTCACATCTGAACAAGCTCTCTTCATACTGATTCCTGCGCATATGTTTAAAAGAGTAGTCTTCACTTCCTGATGTCACAGAGACCCAGTGATCATTCAATACTTGAGCACCAAGCTCAGATCTTTGGCTTGCTGAAGGTATGGGATACTGCAAAGAAAAAGGGACCAACAGACATATCAGCATAAAACTTGATGGCAATTCTAAGAACAAATATCATGGAAGCTTCATACATCATCTGGCAGAAGCCGGTAGCTAGGGGTACAACGTGCACAGTTTGAAAGGTCAAGCTCTTGAATAGACTTAGCCATATACTTCTCCCTGTATCTGTCCTTTTCTTTAGATCCATCAAATTCCTGCTTATGCTCTTTATCTTTGTCTTCCATTCTCAATGATCTGGAAACAAGTCCACCACTACCTAATGATTCTGCATTCAACAAAAGCATTACTCGGTATAAATAGCAGTTTATATTAGGTGATTACCAAATAGTTGACCTCCATCTGTTAAGAAAATATTAAAGGTCAATAGTCATATCAATACGAACTTACTCTTACTCATAAAACCAGCAAGGAATCCATCTGTGATAAACATTAAATAATTTAAGAATAATGAAAGAGATATCAAAAGAATTTAGGAACATTAAAAAATGAATAAGAAATAGTTTCCCGGTACTACCATCACGCTCACAGCGGTCCAAGAAATCATTTAGCTCCTCCATAAGATCAGGATATTTCCCAATTAGATCAGTCACCTGTAATAAACTCTTAGTTCAAGTATATGAAAGTAAGAAGCTCATGTATAAATTGAATAATAATAAATTCATAGATTGAATAGATCCGTATATATATGGCATATCTTGTTAAATGCCAAATAAAAGGGAAATATATAAAATGTCTTCCACAATGAAAATCCAATTCTTGCTTGAAATGATTGGTCCGTACCAGATTTTGAAGATCATTCCTTTTTATGATCCTATTGTTAAACAAGTTAAGGCACTTCAAAAATGATTGGTAGTCATCTGAGTCCCCTAATTTTTCCTTCACTTTCTCGCAGAAGACGAATCCCTGACTGGATATGCCTGGCAAAGTGAAACAAGAAGTTAAATATGCTGAAAAGCTTAAGAAGTCAAACAAGAAAGGGATGTTAACAAGTTAAGAACCAGGACATCTATGATACTGAAAACCTGAAACCTCGGACAGCCATATTCTAGCAATCATTTGAACGTATGCGCAAGGAATAGGCTCTAAGAGGTATAATTAATAATCTCCGTGCATATAGTGGAAAAAAAGCAACAAAAACTAGCTCTCATCA
>JAOQMM010000001.1:18167918-18178887 GCA_027563515.1 Erythroxylum platyclados
TATACGCCTGAAAATTGAAAAGATACAACCCTTTTGATCCTTGTTCGGAGGTTTACAAGTTGAAGGACTAGAATAGTTGATCTCTGTTTCTATGATGCATTCGTATGTAGTTGTTCTCCTGTTGATCATACTGTCGTGAGCTCTGTTGCATTGGGTGCCTATCGATGTACCAACAAGTCATCCGCTCCTTGATTCTATCTGCAGATCATCCCATACACGGCTGGAAGAGCCCTGCCTTCGTAATGAAACAGACGATCTCTTCAATGTATTCATGGTTTGATCATTTCCTTTAACTGATACAGCAGTTTTGGGTTTGAAAGGTGGCAACTTCCCTCTCTATGCCTAAAGTTTCCAAAAATGGCAGAAGTTCGGATCTTTCTACCCCTTTTGGGTAGAAATTAAAGAGTTCCACAACTTAAAACACCCTTATTTGGTGGATAGAATCTGATAAGACATTCTTGATATATCCACTGATGGCATGTCAGCCTGTAATCAGATTGCGTTAGATGCAACATAAACACGCTCCACTCATCAACTAAAACAGTAATTCTGAACATTGGTGCCATTACAGAGCTTGGTTTCTCATGTAACAGATACTAATCAAGTGTAAATCGCCTCCTACAATATCGTGGCTCTAGTCCCTACAAGGTCGAACTACATTGTCAAAATCACTAGTAATCACAACTAGGATCCAGGAGGTGAGGAAACTGCAGCTGCATTTCCATGTCTTTATCCAAGATATCATCCACAAATGAACGTGCAGACGATAATGTGGCACTAGCGAGGCATACACTGGGATGATTTGATGCAAAATCCCGATGTTGTTCACCTTGGAAGTACTGGTCATCTTTTCCTGTCAAAGTTGAAATGTTGCTTGATGGCAGAAACCCTTGTAAGCCATGATCCTGTTCATCTGAAGGTAAAGTTGGATCACTGAGGAGAAATTCTGTCCATGTGGGAGGTGAAGAAGGTGGTATATGTGTGCAGCTTGATTTTGTCAATGAAGTAGATGCTGGTGATGAGCAGGAAGATCCAACTTCATTACAATAATACTTCAGTAAAGTTTCATGGTTATTGACTTGAAACTGATATTGGAACTGAGGATTGCTGATGGCAAGGGTATTATCTTCGATCACAGGCCTAGTAGAACTTGAACGCCAAGCTATAACAGGAGAGTCTACAGATTTGGACATAACATTGCTGCTTAGTCTTTTATTGATTGAGATAATTTGATTTCCAGTGCCTGGAATGTCACTGATGTTCCCAAACTCGGTAAGAACCTGAGAAAAGGGCTTATGAGTTACAGGATCAATTCCCATTTTCCGAAGCTTCTTCCTCAGTTTGGTGTTCCAATAATTCTTCACATCATTATCTGTTCTTCCAGGCAGTTGCTTTGCTATTATAGACCACCTGTTTCCACATAATAAAGTGAATTTTTGATGAGCAGACCCATTTAAGTTGCCCTTGAAACAGAAAAAGAAAAAACAGGTAGTTAAGAATAAGAATTTTTACACGATATATTCTATAATTTTTCCATATCAGAATAAGGGAAAAGGGTATTATTATATTCTTCAGGAATCTACGATATTTGAGATGTCAAGCTGACATAAATGTTTGGATTGGATGATCCAGATGAAAATGGTGTACAAAATCGCATAAAAATGATTCTCAGAAAGATAAAAGTAAAGAAATTTTAGGAGTTAAAAACTTACAAATTCGACCCAAAATGGAAGTTTTCATAGAAAAAGATCTTGCATTTGAAACTCTGGAAAATTTCTTTTCTTAGGTAATTTTCCACTTTCTTCTTCAAAAATAGTTCAGAGTGTGAAAAGAAAAAACAAATGTTGAGTGGAAAAGCACCTGCTTCCTATAGCTTCATGAAGATTGATGATGAGTTCCTCTTCCTGTGAAGTGAAGCTGTCATGCTTCAGGTCAGGTCTCAGGTAATTAGTCCACCTTAGTCTACAGCTCTTCCCACACCTGTTGAGTCCTGTTAGCAAGTTCATGCAAGTTTCAGAACATCAAAACAGTATCAGAAAAATGAAGAAAAGGAGAAAAAAGAAGATCCACCAGAACCTGCTTTTTTTGGAACCAAAGTCCAGTTTCCAACACCATAGTTGGATACATATGCAAGTATTTTTGCATCTTCCTCAGCAGTCCAGAGACCCTTTTTCACATTTGATCTATCACAACAAGGAGGCCTCCCCATTAAAAAATGAAATGAAGGTTTTGATGAATCCTATTATGTGAAACGGTGATGCAATTCCAAACCTTATCATCCACAATTATTAAGAGGTCTAGAATAGAAATGTTTTAACAGATGATGAAGAGGCAAGAAAAGCATGCAATTGGCTCCCAATTAGCAGCAACTTGCATGAATTTTCTCATCTTCTCATGAAAACAGCTTTTTGACATGACATGACAATGTGATTCATGCCTCTCTTTCTCTATATCTTCTAACTTTTCTTTTAAATATCTATCTATTTATATATATATATATATATATATTGGTGAAACTTGTATGTGTATAATCATTGAATTTATATAATAACTAGTAAATCACGTATTTCAAATAAATTATTTTAAGAATTTACGATTCAAAATTGAAGTAACAAGATCGATATAAGTGATACTTGCAAGTCATGTTAATAGCTACTACATGGTTATTTCTTTTTCGGTGTTCAGTTCCTGTCGTGAAATTCATGGATTCTTCGTTGAAGACTTGGAATGTATGATGAGATCCTGACGTGATAGTTCATGGAACCAGAGTTTTCAGGTTCGTATGTCGTTAAAAAGTGTCTTAACTAATAGAATTTCCAGAGAGAGTGAGTTCAACAAATATGATTTCTTGAGCATTAAATTATTTAATTAATCTTTTAGAGCTACAAAATTAAATATTGGAGAAACACTAAATTAGAAAAGTGTGATTAACTTAAAAATTAGTTTGGAAAACATTATCCAAAATAAAGTGAGGTTGTACAGAATAAAGTTAAGTGATTTATTTAAGTCTCATAATCTTTTTAATGGTGAAACTCATAATTTAATCCTTCATATGAATTGTTGTGTTTAACTCAATTATTTAAGTCTCATTATCTTTTTAATGGTGAATCATCTATTTTAGGTAAGTCGCTTAATACGTCAATAACTCAAAATTAAGTGATAAATTCGATTAAACTGATATTTGCAATTCCAAGATATCTACATTCTCAGTTCATCATCCTCCAAACATCACAACCATATAGTAAATTACTAATTATTACATGCACTTAGGGTTAGCATCATTGGTATTCTTTACCAGCAAAAAACTGGTATCAAACAAAAAAAGTTTCATACCGAACTCTAGTATCGTTTGGTATCAACTCTTTTAGTACTATACCAGCCGATAATCAGAATACTAGTTAAATACTGATCTGAATTATAAATTTAGAAAAATTTTAAGTCCAAATTGAAAAAACTTAAAATTTCTCTTATATAAAATAATAATTACTTATATATAAAAAAGAATATGATAATATTGTCTATAATTTATTTAATTAATAATAAAATACAAATAAGAATGTATTAAATAAATTTTTTATGTCATTAAACTTATACAAAATGATTACAAATTACATAACTAAATATATTAGTTTAATATAATCATATTTTATATTTTTTAAAATTTATATATTTTATATGGGTAATATTTTTTAATATATACATATGGAAAATATTATAATAACTTTTGAAATACATTAAGATAATATTTGAAATTAAAATTATTTTAATTTATAAAAATACATGAAAATAATATTAATAAAAATAAAGAAGTACTTATTATATCAAATTTATATTATTTATGATTTTTAAGATATGATTAAATTAAAGTAAAAGATTGTATAACATAATATATTATAGGATTATTTTGTAATTTTATAAAACTTAAAAATTATTCGGTATTAACCTGTACCAATCTCATACTGCACAACAATCAAATCCAGTATGGTAATAGTAACATTAAATTTACCATAAATTTGACAGAGCTATGACCTGAGTTTGTCTTAACTTTTTTTATATTTTTGATTTGCATTGAGTTTGACTAAAATAGTATAAGTTTATAACTCAAAGTTTGATCGACTATCATTTTGATACAATGACTAATCTATTTTTGCATTTTAACCAAACTGATTTGAATGGTTCAAATAGAATTGAGTTAATCCTTCTAAACCTAAACCCTACTTTAAAATTTAATCTAACTCAAATTTTTATCATCCCTACAAATACTCGAGGATTACATAATTAATTTTGACAAAAAAATGTGAAATAATCACTTTTTTTTGGAATTTAAAAAAAAAATATTATAGCAAAAACTATTACAAGATCCTACAAGGATCAAACTTTAGAGGCAATATAAACTATACTATTCAGTATGTACAACAAAATACAAGATTTACATCAAATTGACCAAATGGATCTAAAGTTTTGGCTTATAGTGTTTTGTTTGTTCTTGGCTATATATAATAACCGCTTGAATCATGTTGATTGTCTGCTCACCAAGTTCATATTTCTGTAGCTTTATGTGTCTATAAATTCTCCTGTTCCATTCTCTCCAAATGAAGTATATAACCATGTGAAAAGAAGTAATGATGAGAATGTTATTGCTCTAACCTTTTTTTGGTGCACCTGATAAAGTAATCACAATTTTATCACCAAAGTGTATCATTAAGAAAAGTTTCCAAATGCATAACAAGTTTCCAACTTTTTTTACTTGTATTAAACACTTGGAATAATCCAAATTCTCTAGAAAACCACCCTATGAATATCCTTCATTACCAACACAGCAATCTCATTCCGAGTGTTTATAAGCCGCTTTCAATGAACTGACATGGATCCACTTCGTTGCAGACCACTTCTCTCCTTCAATAACTGGGCAGCTACCATGCAAGCTGCTCAAATCAATGGTCGCATTAGGGTGAAGACTAAAGAACAACAGCGCATCACCTTTTTTGGGTTTCACTGAAACTCCAAGAAGAAGAAGCTCTTATCAGTTCATACCGGAACCTTTGAACAGCGTAGGAAAATGACCAGATACTCCATAAACGGTACCTGCATAGCCTTGTTTAGCGCAGTCAGACCAGGTATGATCCTTCGGTTGGAAAGTCTGAGCCTGAAGAAGAAGAAGAAGAAGAAGAAGTAGAAGAGAAGCAACAACGTTAAAAGAAGCTACAAACTCATAGCAAGTAGTTTTTAGTTTACCTCTGAAACAGGAAACACTGTTTCGCCACCTTTCTCGACATTAGACAAATACATCAGAACTGTGGCTATTCGATTACCACCAAACGCCAAATTGAACTGGTCAGAAAAGAAATCAAAGTGCGGATCGTATTTTTGACCTTGTTCATAGTGCAGTATTTGTATGGACTCCCCATTTTCTGATACCAAGAAGAGAAAGCGAAGTTCAAGCAAAGTCCCTCTATTTTGATAGAACTTAAATGTGTTAAACTGTATTATACTAAAGACTATATATACAAAGGTAAGACCGGAAAAAGATTCAAGAAACTCGGGCCTGATCGGACTTGACTAAATATGCATGAGACGGATCTTATTTAAATATACCAACTGGAATGAAAGTCCAAGCAGCAATCCTGGCTTCAATATTAGCAACTGTTTCATCCTTCAAGATACAAAGTTACTATTAGCTCTTATAGTTCTTCAATTTTGTATAAAAAGAAACAGTTTCTCACATACCTGAGCTTTGAAAAGAAACATGCCAGAGCTTGTCCTCTCCTTACTCTCTACACCCATTCCAGTTACAGTATCTACCACCATTGATTTCTCAAGCTTATCCTCAGCCTAGTTCCAGAGAATCAAGACACATGAACAACTAAGCAAGATAAAGATGCTAAACATTGATAATAAGTAACCAAAAAGCTTGCCAGGTTTATTAGATGATCACACTCCTTATCTGATAAGAACCCCTCGTAAATGAAAGCCCTGTTTACATAAGATTCATCGAAAATTATTGGGTTGATCAACAAAACATTAGCAAAGAATTAGTTGAAAGAGAAGAAAGGATCAGAAGGTAGGAATGACAGCTCGACCCGGACCTGATCAGGATCAGACTTTGACAATTTTTTTCAGACTCGATCAATTATAACAAGGCAATGGGCCAAACTAGATTTGATTCGGACTTGAATTAAAAAAATTTTAGAGCGAACACGATTCATTGTCAACCCTAACAACAAGGATAGGCAATACACACACAGAAAACGTACAGCTAGACTGAAAATAGCACCTGGGACGCCAAGAAAGCTGAGTAGACCGAGTTGGATCAAACCTGTGTTGCAGTAATCCTTCCCTGTACAATCACAAACATAAAAGGTATAAGCATGTTTATTTAGAAATTCTGAAACTTGGTGTCCCCTTTAAGACACTGAATCTTTATCTTTGAAAATAAAGATTCAGGGAAAGTTAAGGAAACGAAATACTGAACTACAAAGCTAACTCTAGTTTTGTAAGCCTGAATGCAGAAATTCAGAATCAGTGATTAGAATGTTCATAGCAAACACTTGATGTTTCCAGTTTCCACCTATAGAGAAAGAGATGTACTTTCGTTTGAGACCAAGCCGTCGTGAGAAATCAAGGGAAGAGTAGGAAAGGCTAGGGAGAAGGATAAGAAGGAAAGTAAGGGAAAGTCCGAGAAAATTATGTGTTTTCTTCTCCATCAACGGATGTGCAGGAGATGAACACAAACGAATTCTTTTTTGCTATGGCTATCTGAAAGTAATTTTCGGGAAACAGTATGAAGATCTTACAGTTGTTATTCATTATGATTCCATTTAAGTTGAACCATTTAATGTCCTCCTACTGGATTTCATTCCCTTTTTTGCTCGGACTCGGAGTTGCTAGGTCATAAATGTGTTACTGAAACTGAGAAACTATCAAGAGAAATAGCTGTGTTTTTCATTTGGTTCGAGGTTGAACAAGTGTTAAAGGCTTCACAGCTAGAGATAGGTAAATTAGTCTGAGTTTAACCTAACCCAACTTAACAAATCATATTCAATTTAATTAGAACTGGGTCGGATTTAAGCATTCAGGTTTGATCGACTTTGAATTAGGGTTCAAATATGTCTGATTGTAATCAGGCCAGCTACATTTTTTTAGTTTGACAATCATATATGTTAAATTGTATTTGACTGAACTCTAATTCAAACTCGAGCCTTCAGAAGGTCCAGACCTATTGTGAATTCTAAGCTCCCCACTCTACAAGAATCAAAGATGAGCTTGACCCAAAAGACATTACTTTCATTATTAACAGAAGCTGAATTATACAAATAGCAATTCAGAAGTAAAATTCCAAATATATCAAACATAGAAAAACCACCAAGAAACCAAAGACTGAAACTATGACTTCCTAATCCTAGGATGAGCAAACATTACAACTCTTCCTGCATTTCCCAGGAAGCTTGTCCGAGCCCACCATATAAAGAGGGTTCTTTTCACACTCCCCGATCTTTGCCCAATAAAGGCACAAGTCATTCTCGTCGATACAGTCCTCTTTGAATAATGGCCTCCCAAACATGTGGAGGGACCTTACATGGATCCACTTAGTTGCAGACCACTTCTCACCTTCAATGACCGGACAGCTCCCATGTAAGCTCATAGGATCAATAGTCGCATTAGGATGAAGACTGAAGAACAACAAGGCGTCACCCTTTTCAGGTCTTACTGTAATATTTCATTGCAGAAAGTTTTAGCAGATGCTCAGAAGAAATAAAAAAGGAAGATCAAACACTAGACATATAATAAAAGAATGTAAGAAAGTTGAGTTAAAACTGAAGGTGGCTGAACATAAAAGTTTACACTGAATAGCTATATCGACACAATTATGAGTAGATAAATTAAAGAAATAATTATCTAATTTTGATTGATGTATAAAATGTCTAAGTATATCTTCACTTTCATAGTAAAATATTACATATTATATAACCAATAAAAGTATTTTTACATGTAGTCCTTAATAGGTCATATCTATATAACAATTACTAATGCTAAGTTATGTTAATAATGGATGAAAAACTAGTTTGGACTCAGATTGAGTTTAATTTAGAATTAATAAGTTAATTCAATTTAATAAGGCTTAATTTCAAGTTTAGACTAAGTTCGAAGGAAGATTTGGAATTAGACCAACTTCACCTAGTATTCCATTCAAGGACTTGATGTCATTTAGATGGAAATAGAATTTCTTAGTTTTGTTTTTAAAGATTTTTCTCTATTTTTTTAGAAATTTGAGTTAATTTAGAACTATGATCTAATTGAAAAAGCCTTCTTATTCAGGTTTAATCAAATTTAAACTCAAACTCAAACTTTAAAAGGCTTAAAATCGACCTAATAAGTCAATTAAAGTCCTGTTGATACACAATTAATTAAGTATACTATTTCCCTTCATTGCTCTATATATTGAGCAGGTTTAATTAAGTATACCATTTTCTTTCATTGCACCATATATTGAGCAATAATAATAAGCCAATGAAAGTCCTGCTGACGCGTAAGGTTTGGAGAGATTCAATAATACACAGTCTTACTTTTAACTAATAAAAATACCTTATTTTTAACTAATAAAGAGATTATTTATGATGCACCATATATATTAAGTAATAACTATATAAAGAGAAAAGAGAAATACCTGCATAGCCTCTTCTAGCACAACCAGACCAGCTATCATCCTTGGATTGAGACATTTTTGCCTAAAGAAGATGCATGAAGTATAGGAGTCATTAGCGTTGGCAACAAGAAGGTCGGACCTGTAAGACTTGGGTCCGAACAATTTTGTTTTAAATAGACAAAAAAGGTTAAGTTGCATGAAGTATAGGAGTCATTAGCGTTGGCAACAGGAAGGTCGGACCTGTAAGACCTGCGTCTGAACAAAAATATTTTTAAATAGACAAAAAATGTTTAAAGTCTGAATTTTTTTTAAATTTCAGATCAAATCAGCTCAGTTCTCTCGAACTTAAACTCAATCAACTCAGATTTTGTTAGGTTGGAACTAAAAACCAGTTGTTAGAGAAAGCGTACCATTGGAAATACTGTTTCTCCACCCTTGGAAATGTTGGACAGATACATCAAAACCGTAGCAAACCGATTGCCACAGGAGTTTGAGTAGGCTTCCTCGTCAAAGAAATCGAAGTGGGGCTCGTACTTTTGTCCAAGGCCATAGTGCAGAATCTGAAGGGGCTCTCCATTTTCTGATCCCCAAGAGGAAGTTCAAGGAAGTTAATAATAATTATTACTTATTTGATATTTAATATTGATGTTCACTAATTTCTGTATTAACGGAAATTTAATGCAGTGAATATACATACCTACTGGAAGCAAAGTCCAAGCAGCTATTCTCTCCTCAATACCGGCAACTATTTCATCCTTCATAATGTCAAACCAAGTTCATCATTTTGATCATCCAAGTTCCACAAAAGAAGCACTATGAAGTTATAAAAAAAATAAATGAAACTAAAGTCCTTTAAATTAAAATTACAAGTTCTTTCACAAATTCTTTAAAAAAAAAACTCTTGTCAAATTTCAGATTTTTTTACTTAATCAACTTATTTAAAGTTATGCAAATTCACAATAAAATTAGCTTCTTTTATTTTCGTGATAGATATAATTTTTTAAACATAGTTCGAATGCTATTGTACCAGTAAACCAAAAAATGACATCTTTTACAAGAAAATTTCCTGCACATAATAAGAAATTTAATAAAAACTTCGTGAGTCAAGTTAGTAACAGATTTGGCATTTTCGTTTTTAACGATCGAAAAAACAATACTATTTTTTCAATTTATTTAAACTAATTCGAATTTGATTTTTTACATATTAACAACAACAACAATAACAATAACAACAACATTAAGTAAGAACCTCGTTGATTTTTCACATATTAAATAAAATAATATTAATTTTCAAATCAAGATGTCAATTTCTAAATCAAATTTAGTCATAAATTCAATAACTTAAATATTGTCTATTAATTTTGGATCTAATCAGTTTCGAATAGAAATATCAACCCTAATAGTGACATGATGGTACCAATTATATAGCAAACGAAGAATGAAACATAAAGGCACAGTCTTCACCTGAGCTTTAGAAAGAAACATGCCGGTGCTTGTTCTGAATTCACTCTCTACATTCTTCCCTGATTCTTCATCTGCCACTAAAGATTTCTCAAGCTTACCTTTGGCCTATCCTATCCCACAATTTCAATTACAAAATCCAAAAAATAAATTACAAAACTTTATTAATTTCCCAACTGAATTAAGAAAAGATATACAAAGTGAAATAACAGGAAAAATAAATTAAATTAAAAAAAAGACGAGTACACGTACCAAGTCGATGAGATGATCACACTCGTTATCTGATAGGAACCCCTTGTAAAGAAAAGCCCTTTTTTCACATTATAAATCAAGGATCAGAATGGCAAACTCGTAAATATAATCAAATGCTAAGACACACTCACACACTCACACACACGTGTGTGTATATATATATATATACACCTGGGACGCCAAGACAGCTGAGTGACACGTGTGGGATCAAACGCATCGGAAAAAAGCCCTCTTTTCGCTCCTTGTCTGTTTAATATAATACAATGAAGAGAGGAAGAGGAAGAATTAGAAATTAATTTCATATTAACAATACATTTTTATTATTTTTACTCTATATAAACAAATATTTGGAGCGTGAAATTAAAAAAATATTTATTTCAAAAAATCTAAATTGAAATATATATTATTTTACACTTTATAAAAACAAACTTGAGAAATGATTATAGCGTTAGTACATTATTTTATCCCCGACTGCTAGAGAGGAATGAATGAAAGGGGAAAAGAAGAGTAACAAACGAAGGAAAATGGGGAGAAAATTAAGAGATTTCTCCATAGGAAAAAGAAATAAAAGCAAAAGAATAATAAGCTCTTTCTTTCTGTTTGGTTCTCGGG
>JAOQMM010000001.1:18229590-18239982 GCA_027563515.1 Erythroxylum platyclados
TGGAGTCTCTCTCTCTCTTTCACACACACACACACACACTCACACACGCACACATGCCACTCTTTTCGTTTCATTTGTTTTTGTCTTCAAGCTGTAACATTTCTTGGTCACAGTGAGAGGAAAGTCCCATTCCACGAGGAAGAGAGAAAGCATTTCAGATTTTTCTTTTTTCCAGAGAACACATTGCAACACAGGCTTTTAGCCATTACCGTTAATCCTGCTCCTATTCTAAGTGGCAAGTACATGGTACATGGTCCATTGTACATGCTACCTAAATCTAAATCCGTCACTTAATTTTGAATCGATAATTAGTCGGGTACAAATTTACTATCAATTGATTGAATCGATTTGGTTAATTTCAGTTTCGGATTTATAATTACCGAATTATTACATGTATTTAAAATTTTATTCCAAAGTAACATGATTATGAAAGAAAGAAAGAAATTTGAGATTGAACATAAATCTTGGTTGTTGATAAGTTGGGCACATGTTGCAATACTTCAGAGTTGAATACTGTATTGGACTATGCAGGTTTGGTAATTGTGATGTGAGGCAGTTGTGTGGAGTAAAGTACAATATGTTGGATTCCTTTGGGATATTCCAGGCATCGACAAACTGTCAGAATATATACATATTTTATATCTCATAACCTAAGAGATATGAAATACAAGTGGTTACTGGTTAGTCTAGCGTCCAATGCTTGCTCTAGGCTTTATAGCGGGCCGGGCTCGGCTATCTCAAAAGGTGATCTATTGATTTAATTCACAATTAAAATGAAAATTTTTAAAATCATATCATTTTAACTATAAATTTTTCAAATTTCAATAACAACAATAAGAATTTAGTGAAAGTATTGCTGATATACAAGGTGTAAGATGTGTAAGACAATTTTGCCCTTCAAGGGCATTTTTGTCTTTTTCCCATAAAGTTGGACAACTATTAATCGTATTTTTAGTTTTTCAACAACTTATCGATTACGTAATTTGATTCGGATGAATATAATAAAGTGACTCAATAAATGATCTAGATTAATGAGTCGAAGTTCAGGAGAAAAATGGATCTCTATTAGTATAGACCTGGTTTATATCAGGCCTGTGATAGGAAAGCCCGATATGGAAGCTATATATAAGTTAAGGTCTCCTGCAGTTACTCACGTTATTTGTAAGCGTTCGATTCTCTGACCCGTTAGGAGAGCTTACGGTGTGAGGAAACTATAGAAAGACATTAATCACGTGTTGGTGAACGCTTTTCATGAAGATCCCGAGAGATTGGAGCTCATTACAACCTCGGAAACTACATCGGAAGCTCGGATGGAACCGAAATTAGGTATTCCGCATTTCCTTCATTTTTAACCCTTTAATGAACGATCCGGGACACGTAATAAGGTCTATACTATGTGTTACAAGATGACCCAATAATATGTAATCTTATCTCTAACTAGTAGGGAAATTATTTCTTCTGAAAGACCCGGATGAAAAAAAGCATATAGATATTAAAATAATAAAATAAAAATAAACACAAAAGATAAGGGCAACCTCACAAGGCTCTCTATTTTACAAGGATCGGAGAGAGGGTCACTGGTCACTAATTGTACACAGTTTTTTATTTGCATTTTACAAAAGATAACAATAATAAAATAAAAATATGTATAAATAAAATATATAAAAATAAATAATACAATAAAAATAAAAATACCAATACTTAGGATTTGATTATATTGTGATGTTTGCTTAAATTTCCACGTTCATTATTATATTTTATACTTATGATGATGTTTCCTTAAATTTTACATTCATTATTATATTTCACCATTTTCAGAATGGTAGCTTCCTCGGTTTTTCCTGTGGTTGGTTTCTCACACAAATCATATAGCTGGAATCCATTTTTGTTAGTCAAACAAGCATGACAAGCTTCTTTGCACTTGCATGGTTTGTCTCTTGCGAAAAATCAAATAAACTCTGCAATTTTCTTCTGCAGTTATCATATGTGAAATCATGAAATTGGCATGAAGGAATTCATTGGACCGTTTGAAACGACTTACGAAAGAACAACAGTTAGTTGATTAAAGAATCAATTAACTAAAACTACATATGTTATATTAAATATACTTAAATCGATTTTGTCAAAACTGATTCAGACCGGATCGAATTTAACAATAGCAACAACAATAATTGCATTCAATAAAAACTTTACCGAAATATAAAATTTGAGGAGATTTAGAAATATGTATCTAAGGAGGTTTAGAAGTATGTAACTTAAAATTTTTTAAAAAATAGTTAAAAAATAATAGACAAATACATAAACAAATAAGTAAATAAGACAAACAATTAATTATAAAAAAATAACAAATGCGACAAACAAAAATATTAAGGTTAAAGATCGGTCCAAACCTTTAAATCTAAATTCAATCAAAGATCGGTCAATTCGAACTTGACACGCTAACTATATGTCGAACTTGACCATTTTTGTCATTCTTGACTAGGATTAGTAAAGTGTTTTTTTGGTTAAATTCTTCATTTGATGTCCCAATAGTCAGTAAATTTAACATAATTTTGTTCAATACAATGAAAAAGTACAATTAGTTCGAAGTCTCTTTCGAGTCAAAATCAACATTTCTTGATCTTAGGTTTAGGTAAGGTTTACTTTTTCTTGAGTAATCAAATTGATGTAGACATTGCAGGAAGGTGCAAATCGAAGGTGCCTGGTAGGAGTAAAAGAAGAATGTTTCTGATTAAATGAACAAACTATTAATTGAACAATAATTGTGCGACAGATCTTCAAAAGTTGCTCTAAATTTCTATGAAACTTCCAACTTTCGATGTCTTATTAAGTCTAAGATGAAATTGCTTTCGTGATCAATTATTGATGTTTAAATTTAAATTTAAAATAATTATAAATTCAAAAACATTAGTTTAAATTTGATTAATTTTCATTTTAAAATAAAATAATTATAAATTCAAAGAATCACTTCAAAATTGATTACTAGTAGTTTTTAACGCTACATATATATATATGTATAACAATAATAATTTCTTTTCTTTCCCGAGTATGAATTATTTTAGACCAAGTCTATCTTTTCTTTACCATGAACTCTCTTCCTTAGTTAATAATATTTGTAATTTCTAATTTCACGTAGAGTCGGATTCAGATTGCTGACCGTGTTAGAAACAACAATAAATTAATAAACAAACAGACCTGTTGGTCAAGAAAGTCAAGTTTTCTCCAGTAAGGTCTGGCAGCTGAAAACATGCGATTCCGGTCACCTCACAATTGTGAATGAGTTGCTTGGAAAAATTAAATAAAGACTTATATTTCACGTGGAATCAAGTTTTAAACCCTTTTTTTATAATAAAAAATTAATAAACAACTACTTGTAGGAAAGAAGGAGACTCGAAAAGTCGTTTTACTGACTAATCCACCAGCTCATACGTTATTTCCATTGACTTGGCCTTCTTCTAAGTGCCAGCTTTTCCAAGAAATGTAGCCGATTCCAGTGTGAACAAGTTTGTCTTTCAAACTACTAATTTATAAGTTAAATTAATTTAGATATTATTATTATTATTATTATTAAATTCAAACCGATCGTATTGATATTAGCTACAAAATGCAATAAATTTTGTACCTTATAGTAGTAAAAAATTAATGAATTCTTACATTTTAAGCTACAAAAGATACGAAAAATTTGAGGAAATCAAGTATACTGATCATTTTAAGATACATAAAAAATAAAGTTTAAAATTTTAAAAAATTGGATTTAAAAATTTATTTTAAGAATTGAATTTGAACTTAAAATTAATTTTAAGAAAGTTAAAATTCGATTTTAAGTTATATAAAACATTAAAAATTATAGCCTGATTCATTGTAACTTATAACTATTTTAATTTATTAGTTTAATATTTAGTTTAAATAAATTATATTTTTATTTCATAACCACTTCATATATTTATTTTATTTTAATATATAATTTATAATTTGTATAATTATTAAATATTTTTAAAATTTCATGTTGACCGAGTTTAAATTTAAAATTTTTGTAATAAATTGAGTTTGAATTTAAAAATGACACGAGTTTTATAAGAAAAGTTAAAGTGTTAAAACAAATTAAAGTAAACTTTAGTTAAACTCAAGCCACATCGAGTCACGAACAGGTCTAATCATGACAAATTAAGCTGATCAAGTCGTCACAAAAGTGCACACTTGGAGAAATTTAAGCACGAAACATAGGAGCAATTCACTTCGTTAAAAGTGATGAGAAACTCATTGCTATTCTTCTCATGGATCAATCATTTAAAAAATTGGATCGTATTAGCATATATTTTAAATAAATAGTTTATTTAATATATAGGAGAAAAAAGACATAAACCTTTCTTATAGTTTAAATTTTTTTAGAAAAATCTATTAATATTAAAAAATATTTAAAATTTTCTAATTTTTAATTTATCAAAAATTCCCCTTCGATTAACAAAAAACAAAATATATGAAATATAAACATCAAACATAGACTAATTAAATGTTATTTATATAATTATTTAACTTAACTCTTAAATTCGACTAAATTAATTAAATTTGTATTAAATCAATAATTTATTGTAATTATCTTCATCGAAATTAAAGATAAGAGATTTTTCTAAAATATTGAAAACTAAATTAAGTTTTTCAGAAATTTTAAAGAATAAGATTTTTTAAAAATAAATTTAAGTTACAAAATAAGGTTATCTTTTCACCTAAGATATATTATTTATAAACCATACGTATGCATCTTATTCATCGTCATGTTATAGGGCAGAACCTATAGCTTCATAGGTTGGAAACGTACAAATTCCAACACGTGACTACGTGTTTATACAAGAGGGTACGAAATCTTTTATTCCATAAAACCATTCCAATGGCAACTTTATCATAAATTATTTTTTGATGTATAAAAATAATTTGGTTAGTATTAATAATGATGATTATAAAAGCTATTAAGATGATCATTCCCAAACATTTTTCTATAATAGAATTGTATTTTAGTGAATGCTTCAAGTTGTTGGTGGATTTTCTTTAATTCTTGATTGTTAAAAAATAATTGGAAATAACCTTTCTGCTTATTAATAGTAAAACTGTGTATTGCAAGATCTTATATGTCAACAAAATTTTTTAAGAGTGTTATTGTTGTAGGAGTAAAAAATATCATATGCCTCTTAATGGTCTTATTTTTATTTCAATTATACATTTTGATATTATTTTCTATTACAAAAACTTAAGGGGACAAACCACATTATGTAGTTTAATTAGGTGTTACCTGGCACGTAACACATGATCACCTGGAACCAATATTTTAAAAGCACATAAAAATTAAATCGGTAATATGAAAAGTTTAAATATTTAAATGTTTAAGTAGTATTAAATTATCTTAAAATTGATATATAATAAAGATTGAACGAAATTGAAGAATTTAAAATAGAATTGAATAAGACAACTATTTTTACCTATTGAGAAGATTAGAGTTTATTAGAAAAGGTAACTGTAAAAGAATTAATTAATTAATTTTAATTTATAAAAATATGTTCATTTATAAAAATAGAACGATTAGTATTTTTAAAATAAAAATTATTAAAATAAATGAAACATATAAATTTAATTAAATGGTTAAACATTCTTATAATCAAAATGACTAAACTAATTAAATTTTTTATTCATTGCTCAGAACAAACATGTCGGTTTCATTATGAACTGTCGACTCACTAAACAGCTTAACCCAAGCTTTACTGCTATTATCTTAGGGAGAGAAAAAAAAGTCTCGCCAATACGCCTTTATGTTCAAACTTAGTCTCACACGAAAATTACCTATTCATCAATCAAACCTCACTAAAAGCCACATTTCAATGAAAATATTCGCTCATTGTTGCTAGCGTAGTGTCCCAACGTCTTTCAGTCCTGTCCACCACCCAAACTTAACCTGTGGTAAATAAGAAAAAAGGGTGTGATAATACTATCATAAGTTGTACCCGCTGGACTAGGAAGGATAATGATTCTATTCAAGAGAAAAAGAAGACTTTTGAAGTTAGCTTTCATGCTGGAGGCTAAGTCAAAAGATCATAATGCTTGGGGACAAGGGCTTGAGGATGCTAAACCACTTTCCTGGTCTTTAAGAAGCAAGCATTTAGTATCCTATGTGTTCTGCACCATTTCAAGGAAAGAGAGCATAACTGCTCAAACTGATTTTCTTCTACAAGTAACGTAACTTTGTACAATTATTATTGAGGACCATTGGCTTAATTTCACATTGTTACTACCAAATATTGTTCAAGGGAGCAAGACATTGCAAGTTGGACGCTGCTCCATCACTGTTCGCTGCCAAATCTTTTATCTTCGACTGATTGATAACGATGAAATACCAACTGAAATTGATAGTGCATGAGCTTCATGTTCAAGATTTATTAAAGTTTGGCTTACGATAAGGTTTTAGATTATTTTGCACTGTGAATAAAGCTGAAGACACTGAGGTATTTACTTGGACCAACAAGGTGTATGAAATCCTTAGGAATGAGTTGGAACAAAAAGGAGGAGATGAATTCACAAATGCATATTATATATTAAACTAAAATAAAAGAAATTGTTGTAAGAACATTTAATAAAATAACCAATAACATCCCATTGTATAAGTGGTCGGGCTGTCGAAGCCTGCAAAATAATACCGATTCTTCAAACTTCTTGTAGTAGTTGTGTAACCAGGTCAAATCCCTAGAGAACTAAACATTAGGTTCTTAATTTCAAGCAATGAAATTAAATAGGGAAGTTTTTGATTAAATAACTGATTAACTGAAATTAATACGAAAACAAATTAAATCAACTGAAATTAAAATTGAGAAAGTCAAGATTACCAAACTCCAATTCAAGGGAAAGATTTCATCTAATTATAACATTGATCATTGGTTCAAAAAGAATATTTTAACGATTCAAGCAGTTAGTCCGAAACATATTAGGATAGTCGTAATAAGTTTCAAATTTTCCTAAATTAATTGGTTCAAACATAGCATCCAAACCAAAACTTACCATCTATTGATTAAGTGTGATAGCATTTCATATCAAATAAATGATAGCAATAAGTTACGTGAAAAAGACTAACCTTAAATTAAACAATCGAGATAGTTGCAATTATTCAATTCAGTCTTCTTGTTTATTATAAGTTAAATATGAAAATTTATAAATAACATACGAATCATTGAATTCCTGGATAGCGATAAAATAATCAATATTAAATTAAATTGTCAAATTAATCAAATATCAATCTTTCATGAAATATGAAAACTCAAAACAAGAAATACTTGAATTAAAACGTGAATAAAAGTTTGGAACACAAAACCTCACAAGGCTACAACTACAATATTAAATCTCTTTGAATCAGAACGATAAGTTTAGCCACACATGGCTTTCACTCTAATAACAAAAATTGAAGAAAGACTAATAATTGCAAAAAGCGTAAAAAGAGATAACTTTTTTTTGTTGTAAGGAACACCCCTTTTATAGGGTTTTCTAATCTAATCATACTGTACCTCTAACTTGTAAAGATGTATATCTAAACGAATTCAAATTCCTACATGATAAGGATAAGGTGCAGTCTTCCAGTCAAACTCCAACTCTTCAAGTGATAAGCCTTATCCACTGCAACAATCTTTCCATTTCATCCAAAATTCTGTAATTATCGCAAACATTAATTTTCATGTTTAATCACTATAATAAATCTAAAACAAAGGAGATAATATCAAATAATGTATCAAGATAATATCTTATCAACAAGGTTTCCGTTTTGCGATAATTAGGAAAGGAACATTAATAGTACGCAAATCTTCAATTTACATTTTACAAAGAGACTGTTTCTGTGAATTGAACCTGTGACTTTTTCAGTCATAAAGAAACAACATTATCAAGTACTTCAAGACTCGTCATCTATTTAATAAAATAACTAAAATATAAATAATAGAAACAAAATCAAACTAATTTTAACTTGATTCATTTCACTTATTCTATCTTATTCAAATTTTATATTGAAAAAGAAAAAGGAAATTACCATGACTTTGGTTATTAAAAGCTTTGTTTTTAGCATGAATTTACGAGGAGCAATAACCTAAGTCAGTGGACTGATCTGAAAATAACTCTTCCAAACGCCCCAACCCTAATATGAAATACCCCTCTAATTTTCGCGCAAGAAACATTAACCTTTTCCCTGTCTGTTACCCTAATTCGCGGGAAAATTAACAGTCAACAGCTTCCCGAACTCGTACCCTACACTCACCCACACCCTAACCCACCACCACCTCTTCCCATCTTCTTCAATCTCCCCCATCTCTCTCTCTGTACATTGCCGCCATTTCCTATGGCCGATTCCACGACTACTTCGCCAGCTAACCTATCGACTCCTCCTTTCTCACAACTTAATGTACCTGCCACGATGCAACGGCCGTCGTTGGATCTACATAATATGTCCCCTTCCGACCACGTGAACCGTATGATCAACTCCAAGCATTACATCTCACCGTTGAGAACCATTTACTCCGATAGGTTCATACCCAGCAGATCCGGCTCAAATTTCGCGCTTTTCAACATTATTTCCTCGCCGTCTCCACCGTCTTCTTCGGCGGCGACCCCTCCGACTTCTGATGGCGGGAAAGAGGACAGCCCCACCGCTTACGCCTTCCTCCTCCGAACCGCGCTTTTTGGGCCCAATACGCCGGATAAAAGCGATTCGCCGGGGAGGAATATTTTCCGGTTCAAGACGGAAACGAGACAGTCAATGCACTCACTTTCGCCGTTTGGGTTCGACGACGTGAGTCCCGGTGTTAGTCATAGTCCGGTGAAGGCTCCGAGGAAGGTACCAAGGTCGCCATATAAGGTAGGTTGTTGATAATTTTAATGGAAAGATATGATTTTCCAGATTTATTGATAAAAGGGTTTGATTTTTGAGTGTATAATCTGTAAACTTTATGGGTTTTGGTTGTTTGTTAGGTATTGGATGCACCGGCATTGCAAGACGATTTTTATTTGAATTTGGTGGACTGGTCGTCGCATAATGTGTTGGCTGTGGGACTTGGGAATTGTGTGTATTTGTGGAATGCTTGTAGTAGCAAGGTGAGCTTGTAAGTCTTCTGAAGTATGGTAATTATGTGCTGTAATGGGCTTAGTTAGTGTGTCTGGTTAATGGGATTTGGTTTGGTGAGTGAAATTCACAATTTGCTGAGTGTAGGTGACAAAGTTGTGCGATCTGGGGATTGATGATAGTGTGTGTTCAGTTGGATGGGCTCAGCGGAGTACACATCTTGCAGTTGGAACTAGCAATGGGAAAGTCCAGGTTGGTGAAAAAAACGTTTCTGCAGTTGCTTGTCTCCTGACATACCTACTTGAAAACATAATAACAATATGGAATAGGGTTACATACTTGCATTGAACTGCTATTTAATGAACACCCTAATGGGTTTGATTTGCTTTAAGAAGCTACCAGAACAGCATGATTTAATTTTGACATACATCTTGTGTATCATCTTGTTGAGGTTAATTCATCCAGCCTTGAAGTGTTTTTGTGCACCTGCATGAAGTTTACCTGTTCATGAACTCTAAGGGTTCCTTTATATTTAAATTTTTTGGGTAGCATTTACTAATATTATGCTGAAGCATATAATGCTGATTTTTTAAAGTTGTTCTGCAATATTCTAGTCCCTTGAATTATTTACATGATGGGACCAACAGACTCTTGTGTAATGAGTTTATGAGTTGGAAAGTGTGAAACTTGTTAAACATCATGCCTGTCACCCGGTTGACCTTCATTAACTATTTACGATGAAATACTGTAATATATACTGTCAGTTGCTAAGTTAAAGTTTCAAATGTTTCTTCAAGTAGAAAACAACATGCTTCATGTATTTCCAATGTCCTTGTTGAGAATCATCAAATGCTATCTTCACAAAGATAATTATTTTTAGACCAACTTTCTTGCTATCAAACTTTTGGCTGTAATTTTTCAACCAGCTGTAAGTATAAATGATGTAGGACAAGTACAAGGTATATCAAAACTAGTAGCTAGATCCCTCAAAACTAATAAGATCTGGCTGTTGGAATTTGAGATTTAGGTTTGGAATTTCAACCTAGATTGTCAGAATTTTAGGTTTGGAATATTGAAATTTTAAGGTTTGATATGGCTGGAACTTTAGGTTTGATATGTCTACAATTTTAGGGTGTTGGGTTGCTGGAAATTCAGGTTAAAAGTGCTGGAATTTTAGTGAGGTAAAAAAGTAATGGAGGGTAGTGAATTAGGAATCACTCTTATAAAAATAACTCTTAAAAAATGTGTCACACCTTCTATATATTAAAATACTATATATTGAAGGGCTAGGTACACACATACACACATACGTG
>JAOQMM010000001.1:18282854-18295872 GCA_027563515.1 Erythroxylum platyclados
GGATAAATCCACTTCGTGTCCACGTGAGCCTATCCAAGTGGTGGGATTAAGCGCATGGGCCCCTTCTCTTTTAATTGATGATATAGAAATACAATTATTATTATTTTTTTCAAAAAATTTACGTTAGATTCAATCTTAATTTAAATTATTAGATTTGTTATTAGTCTATTATATGTTAATAGATATTATTAGTGCATTTTTATTTTAATAAGATATTTTATTTTATATTATATTTTTACTTATTCTTATAATTTTTACTTCTTATTTATTACATACTGGTTTTATAGTGGTTTAATATTGGTTAAATCTTTAAACCTTAAACCTTTTCTTTGACCGATTCGATGTTCGGTTCAGTTTTTAAAACATTGCTTTTTACCCTTTTCTCTATCACATCTTCCCTTTTGTTTTCATTCTCTTAAAACCCTTTTGTCTCATCTATCTTTCCTTCTTTAGTTTTTAAATAACAAAATCTTAAAAAAACTATTTCAAATGCAATAATGCTATCTAAGCTTTTCACACCTTCCAAAATACGATATTTTTTTCAAACAATCAACAATGGTAGATAAAATTTAAGGAAGAATTAAAAATTGAAACAATATATATATATCTAAAATTCCACATAAAAAATGTATCACAATTTTATATAAAAAAGAGAAGAGAGAAGAAAACTTTTATAAGACTATAAAAAATCACAAATAAATCTCAACTAACTATTTTTAGGTTTGTAGGTTCTCTATTATATTATTCAAGGCAAAAGACTTAAGGATTGAAATGGGTATAAATCCATTTGTTTTGTGAATTAATTGACAGAATAGGTACACAACTAATGTGTTAGTTTGACACCTTGGAAATGTATTTGTGTGGTAGTTTGTCACTTTAAACTTACATTTATATAGTTATTCTGAAACTGTGCATAACATAGTTTTATATGATTATTCTAAAAGCAAAAAGAGATTAATGAATCCTAACATGTATAGTGGTGTACAAAATGAACCCTAATGTTTTACGGTATTCAAATTGAACCTAACGTTTGTAAAATGTTCAAAATAAACCCTAACTTTTTGAAAAAATTCAAATTGAACCCTGATCACTAACGGTGTTAGGGTATCATCAGTTATCTGCTAACATGACAAAAAAATTGCTAACTTGGATTTTTTTAATTTTTTGATTGTGGGACCCACTAGAAGCTGACATGGACTTTGTTTAATAAAAGCAGGCCCCACCAAGGCATGCAAACCAACAAAAGTTCTACAAATGTTGCCTGGACGATTGGATTCTTCTGTTAAATGGGAAGCCATTAGAGAAGGTGCTCAGTTCAGGCTCAAAGCTCACTATGGACAATAATTGCATGCAAATGGAGGCATACCACCTTGGAGAAACAACATTATAGATGACACCCCTGATAGAACATCGAAGCAGGATTCAGTTCATTGGGAAGTTGACATCACAGAGATTCGACCCCATGATCCATCTCCACCACCAGCTGCTCTTCAGTTTGAGTCTACACCGTCTGAGCCTGATGCTCAGACGTCCTCCTTGTCAAGCTCAACAGTGAAAAATGAAGGAAGGATGATCTATTACCGTGTAGCTAATGAACATAGTGAAACTGAAGAAAATGAAGAACTTTCATTCAATTTCGAGGGAAGTGCGGTTAATGAATTGAAACAGAAGTTAGAGGTGGAGACAGGGATGAGTGTTGTCCTCTTATATTTTCTCAATCCATTGAATGAGAAGTTCTATCCCCTCAAACTTCATCTTTCTCCAAACAATGCAAAAATGCATGTGGTCGTGGTTCCTTCATCTAGGAAATGTTAGTTTTTTAAGAGGGTCTGAGGTATTCAACTTCATGTACATGCAATCGTAGGTCATAAATTCAAATGATTAATACTTAAACTTCAATGTGATTAATGCAAACTTAGTATTAACATTAGAAATTCATAGGTTTGATAGATATGATAATCTAATGCATAATAAACCCCTAGGACGGTATATAGGCTGGAAACCCGTGATGCAACTCCTATGAGGCTTATAGGTGAAAAATTCCATGAGCCTAGGAGTCACAGCGAAAACTTGCTTTCTTGATTCACAAGGGCAAACAATGCCACGTACCATAGTATTAAAATCAATTGTAGGTCATAAATTCAATTGATTAATAATTCAACTTCAATGTGATTAATTCAAACTTAGTATTAACATTAGAAATTCATAGGTTTAATAGACATGATGATCCAATGCATAATAAACCCCTAAGATGGTATATAGGCTGGAAACCCGTGATGTAACTCCCATAAGGCTTATCGGTGAAAAATTTCGCGAGCCTAGAAGTCACAACGAGAACTTGCTTTCTTGATTCACAGGTGTAAACAATGTCACGTACCATATTATTAAAATCAATTGTAGGTCATAAATTTAATTGATTAATACTTAAACTACAATGTGATTGCTCGATGTAGAGTTCGAAGAGAAATGGTCAGAGAACTGTTAAAACTTAGGGATGTTATGTAAAGGCTAAATGTTTTGTAAACTTAGGAGAAATGAAGGATACTAACTATGAAATCACTTTTTCAAAATGCACAGTTTTGCATAAATGAGTAATAATGATAGATCTTAGATGTATAGATGATTAACACCTGATGTTTCATTAATCCTAAGTTTGTTGAGGGAGTTGAAGCTTTTATTCACTATGCATGTTCTCAATCTACATATATGGATGGCCCAAAGATCAGATGTCTATGTAAAAAGTGCAAACATATTCGTTTTCTTCCTATTGATGAAGTGAATGTGCATTTGTTAAGAAAAGGGTTCATTCCAAATTATTTTGAGTGGACACGACATAAGGAGCCATTGATTTATAGCACCTTAAGGGGTAATAAAGTAAACTCGACAATAAATGAGGATGAGTTTGAAGGGGGGACTGGATTTAGAATAGATAATGTGGGTTCAACTGAAAATCCTTACATGCAAATGGTTTATGATGCAGCGGATTATAACTTTCACGAAAATATAGAAAATCTTGAAGAAGAACCAAACCCACATGCAAAACAAATTTTGACTTACTATACTCAGTTGACTAAGAATTATGGCCAAATTATGAGACGATGACTCAATTGTCTTCAATTGCTCAAATCTTGAACATAAAGTCTGAAGGGTATATTTATGATCGAAGTTTTGATAAAATTCTTGGTTGGTATAATGAATAATTACCTCCTGATCATACAGTGGTTGATAGTTTTTACAATATGAAGAAACTTATTGGGGGTCTTGGTTTGCCAATTGAAAAAATTGATTGTTGTAAACTGGGATGTATGTTGTATTGGGGAGATGATGTGGAATTACAAGAGTGCAAATTTTGTAGTCAAGCTAGGTTCAAGCTTAGAAAGCATTCTATGAAACAGAAATTAGTACCCTGGAAGTGGATGTATTATTTCTCGCTAATTGTAAGACTTCAAAGACTATATGCTTCTGATGTTACTGCATCTCATATGAGATGGCATGATGAACACAAATAGGAAGATGGAATAATGAGCAATCCATCGGATGCACTGGTATGGAAACATTTCAATAACACTCATTATGAATTTGCAGCTAAAAGTCGAAATGTTAGGTTGGGATTGTCAATGGATGGATTCCAATCTTTTGGTCAATCTGGCCAACAATATTCATCATTTCCAATCATAATTACTCCTTATAATTTGCCTCCATGGATGTGTATGAATGAGGCATATATGTTACTGACAGTGATTGTGCCAGGGCCTATAAATCTAAAGCATAAAATTGATGTTTTCTTACAACCATTAGTATCTGAATTGCAACATCTTTGGGAATATGGCGTGGAGACATATAATGTGTCTCTTAAACAAAATTTTATGTTGAGAGCAGCTTTGATGTGGACTATTAGTGATTTTTCGGTGTATGCTATGTTGTCTGGATGGAGCAGAGAAGGAAAATTGGCTTCTCCTTATTATGGCAATGATTCTGATGCATTTTATCTTCCAAACGAGGGCAAAACATGTTGGTTTGACAACCACAAGAAATTTCTTCCTCCCGATCATCCATTTAGACGGAATAAACAAAAGTTCATTAAGAATATGATGATACAAACACCTCCTCCCCCTCACAAAGCTGGTGAAGAGATATTGTAGGAGATTGATGAATTAGGGTTACTGAAAGTTACAGAACTTGAAGTTGATGAAGTTAATACAAGCATTAGTAAAAACTTTGGTTGGAGAAAATGAAGCATCTTTTGGGATTTGCCATATTGGAAAAATATTTAATACGTCATAATCTAGATGTGATGCATACTAAAAAAATATTTTTAACAATTTGTTCAATACCATAATGAATATTAAAGGGAGGACAAAAGACAATGCAAAATCACGAGCTGATTTGAAACTTTTTTGTAGAAGGAATGAGTTAGATAAAGATCTTTGCACCGGTAAACATCCAAAAGCATGTTACACTTTAGACAAAAACAAAAAGAAATTTTGTGTGAATGGTTGAAAAGTCTAAATTTTCCCGATGGTTATGTTTCAAACTTGGCAAGGTGTGTGGACATGAGGAAGTACAAATTATTTGGGATGAAAAGTCATGTTTGTCATGTGTTTATTCAAAGACTAATTCTAATTGCATTTCGGGAGTTGTTACCGAATAAAGTTTGGGAAGTTATAACAGAATTAAGTTTGTTTTTCAAAAGCTTAACATTATCTGAAATAAAGTTGGTTGAAATGGAAAAACTAGAAAGGGAAATTCCAGTAATTTTGTGCAAATTAGAAGGGATTTTCCCTCCAAGCTTCTTTGATTGTATAGAGCATCTACCTGTGCATTTTACACATAAGGCTAAACTTGTTAGTTCAGCTCAATATCCATGGATGTATCCGTTTGAGAGGTAATTATATTAAATATTTAAATTGAAGTAATAACATGTTTTAATAACAGAATTGTAATAACCCTATTCGCTAATATAGGTATTTGCATCACTTGAAGAAAAATATCAAAAACAAGGCTAGAGTTAAAGGTTTGATATGTAATGCTTGTTTAGTGGAGGAAGCAAGTACATTTTGTTCACATTATTTTGAGCCACATGTGCACACAAGAGAAAGAAAGTTTCCTCGTAATGACGATGGGGGAGGAACGGGTGATGCTGTTGGTAACTTATCCATTTTCACATATCCTAGACGAACATATGGACGTTCAACAAGAGAAATGTTAATAGAAGAAGAAATAGAAGTTGCCGATGGTTACATTTTATTGAATTGTCAAGAGGTTCAACCTTTCGTGCAGTAAGTTGAAGTTGATTTCCAAATTGACTATTTGGGTTTTGAAAGTTAGTGTTATTCACAACTAAAATACATAATAATGTTTTCAGATTATACGAGGAATGGTTACGTGAGATAATGCCCAAGAAAACACAAGATGATATCAATAAAAGAGTTGGAAGACACTTTCCTCGATGGTTCAAGAAATATGTAAGTTTTCACTTACAATTATTGAAATGATTGAATTATAAGATTAAAGTGTTCAAATGACATTATAGTATTTAATATGATAATTTCTTTTGTGTAGGACTTAGAAAATCTAATAGAGAATAAGTTCATATGTGATCTTGCAAAAGGATCTTTGTGACCTGTTAAATCGTATCTGTTGTATTTCGTTCATGGATACAAATATCATGCAGAATATCATGGTCATAGCATGGCAACATTAAATAGTGGGGTTCGCATATAGGGAGAATTGATGGATTACTATGGTAAAATTATTGAGATACTTGAAATTGAGTACTCTACATTGCCAATAAAGTGGAGTGTGATATTTAAGTGTGACTAGTTTGATCCAACTCTAATATTAATACAAAAGTGCACAGCCGATACAATCTAGTTGAAATCAACAAGCGAAGAAGATTTAGACAATTTGAACCTTTCGTGTTGGTGATGCAAGCGATCCAGGTGTATTATGTCCCTTTTCCCAGCTTACGACGAGATAAGTCAGATTGGTTGGCCGTTTGTAAAGCTAAACCTAGAAGTGTTTTTGAATCAAATGGAAAAGGAGAACGGAGAATTCAAAGTGAAGCATTTCAGGAAGATGTTTATAAAATAAATGCATATGTTACATATGATGACAATGAACTTTTAAACGATCCAAATAATGAATATGTTGAAATTTCATCTAGAGAGGATGAGGAGAGCGAGAGATCTGAAGAGAGCCTGAGTTTGATTCTAATTCTTCAGAAAAAGAAGATGATGATGATTTTGACTTACAATTAAGTGCTGATAGCGATTAATTTATGTTTGTAATAGAATATTATATTCAATAAATCAACCATTGAATCAATAATATATTGTTATATATTGAATTGGAATTGTTATATTTCTAGATTATATTTTTTAAAATATGAATTTCAGGTTAAAAATATGCCAACAAAGAGAAGACAGGATGTGATTCAACCAAGGTTCAGACAACGATTTGGAGCCTGATACTTTCATAGTGAAGCATCACATTTTGCAGCTGCTACACAATCAGGTGTTGTACCTCTAGCTACTACACATACAGATGAGGCATCACCTTTTGTCCCTGCTGCTACACCATCCAACAACTCTACACCATCCACCACCCCTATACCGACAAAGATATTAGGGGTAAACATTGCGGATGAAGGAGGCGGCCTCCAGCCTGGAGTTGAGGTAGTTAATGGAAGAACTTACATCACAATTGTCAACAATCTGTAAGTGAAAATACATGAAACAACATATGTTTATAATTAAGTTATAGGTTTAAATTTAAAAATGATCTAAAATTGTTTTTATATTAGATTGATTCCGTCTATACCGTGCTCAAGAAACATGACATCCAAGTTCAAGAAAAAGATTGATCTTGAGGGTTATACATGGAAGATTATCTCTCAGGCGACAAATAATTTTTATTATCATGAGTTTGAGGTACAAAAACTATATTTTTTGTATTTTTTGTAATTAATCTTTATACATTAATTAGATAAATATTATAGGTTATAAGTATTTATTGTATGTTTTTTCTTTTTTCAAAAAGAATTTTTTTGGGATTCTGAATTTGACCATTTATTTATAAATTATGGGAGAGACGAGCTCGTACACGTTATAGAGACTTTGTTCATGCGATACACAAGACTGGTGTACGACCTCCTTATATTTATGGAGAAATATGAAGTCATTGGCAGCAGTATTGGACATTACCTGAGGCAATGTCCATTTCAGAGCATAATTCTGCCAACAGACGTGGAGGGCCCTGGGAGAGAGTCTTCTTGTACACACTGGAGGATCTATTACCCACCATGAGCATGCAGAGAGACTTGCAAGTATCTACACTTTACATTTATATTCTGATTTTTTTTTACTTTGATGTATTTTAATTTAATTTGACGTTTGATTTTTGGAATGAAAATACGTTTATTATGGAGAATGATAATGTTATAAATGTTTGGTGCCATATATGGTTGTGTTGTTGAGATACTTTCTCTGCTCAACAGAGGGTAAGTATCATAAAAATAGAGAAAATTCTGCCAAAGTTTTTGTAAATTGTAGTTCATTTATAACATTTTACTCTGATGTAGGAAAAGTCTATGGGCAGGAAGCCTACATCCCATTAGCTCTTTTTGCACACTCACACTAAGAAGCATGATGGTGTGACCTTCGTCAACACCAGATGTAGAGAACTAAATGTATCTGAAATTTATGCTTTAAAATTAAAACTTAATAATTATCACTTATTAACATAAACATTGCCTTCTGATATGACCAAATACAAGAAAGCATTAAACGACAGTCTCAGCAGTCTGAAGATGTTGATGAGAGTCAAACATATCTTTATGTAGTGGGTGGTAGGGACCGTCATGGAAGGATTTTCGGCTTAGGTTTATCTGCAAACACATGTTATTCGCAATCCTCCACATCCAGTACAGTAGCATCTAGTAGGTGGTACGCATCCAATGAAGTCAATGAGCTTCGAAGCACAGTACAAGCACTGGTAACTCAGTTGCAAAAGTTGATGAAGTACATAGCCCAACTCCGTAATGAGATGGATGAGTTGAAGGGGAAGGGTAGCACCTCATCGCAACATTCAGAGCATTCGCTTTCACCAAATGAATAGCGTAGTTGTAGTCATTTTGTATGAATTAAATACTTATTGTTGTAGATAATAATTTTTATTATCAATTAAGATAATTTTTACTTTACATCATCAATCAACTTTCTGTTTTGACAAATTAAATGTAGAAACAAATCAAAATATTATAAATAGATAACTGATAACTGTATAAATTATACATTAATCATAAAATTATCAAATAAAATTAAATGCAAGGAAAATTTTAAAAAAATAATATGAGTACATTTACCAATGGAAAAAATTTTGTCGGTAAAATGTAGTGAATTTACTGACAGAACACCAAAATACGTTGGTAAAGTACATTGAATTTACCAACAGGCAACTAAGATTCATTGGTACAATTAGTCGTGAATTTACCGATGGAAGAGCCTTGTCCATTGCTAAATTTATCAACCAAAATAAAATGTTTCGTCGCTAAATTTACCAACAGCACAAAATTACCGTCGCTAAATATAGCAACATAACAGAAAATATCTATCCGTAAATTAATGACAGAAAATTTTCTATTGTCAATTATTACCTACGATCATTTTTCGGACGACTCACTCAGTCGGTAAATTCCATCGCTAACATAGCTTGCCAACGGAAAACTTTCGCATTCTGTCGCTAAACACCATTTTTCTTGCAGTGAAGGATGATGATCAAAGCTTTTTTGCACATTAGGGGATTAAACTACTCATAAAATTGACAACCTTTATGCTGAAATTTAATGTGTATGAGAAAAGGTTAATAATCTATGCTTTAATATTAATGCTTAATAATTATCACTTATTCAAATAAACATTGCCTTCTGATAGGACTAAATACAAGAAAGTATTGAACGACAGTCTCAGTAGTCTAAAGATGTTGATGAGAGTCAAACATATCTTCATGCAGTGGGTGGTAGGACCATCGTGGAAGGATCTTCGACTTAGGTTTATTTGCAAACACATGTTATTCGCAATCCTCCACATCCAATACAGCAACATCTAGTAGGTGGTCTGCATCTAATGAAGTCCATGAGCTTCGGAGCACAGTACAGACACTGGCAACTCAGTTGCAATAATCGATGGAGTACATAGCCCAACTCCGTAATGAGATGGATGAGTTAAATAGGAAGGGTAGCACCTTATCGCAACATTCAAATCATCCGCATTCACCAAATGAATAACATAGTTGCAATCATTTTGTATGAATTAAATACTTATTGTTGTCGATAATAATTTTTTATTATCAATTAAGATAATTTTTATTTTATATCATCAATCAACTTTCTATTTTGACAAATTAAATTTAGAAACAAATCAAAATATTATCAACAGATAACTGATAACTGTATAAATTATACATCAATCGTAACATTATCAAATAAAATTAAATGCAGGGAAAATTTTAAAAAACATTATCAATACATTTACCGACTAAAAAAAAGCCCGTCAGTAAAATGCAGTGAATTTACTGACGGAACACCAAAATCCGTTGGTAAAGTACATTGAATTTACCAAAGGACAACTAAGATTCATCAGTAAAATTAGTCGTGAATTTACCAATGGAAGAGCCTTGTCCGTCGCTAAATTTACCGACCAAAATAAAATGTTCCATTGCTAAATTTATCGACAGCACAAAATTACCATCACTAAATATAGCGATAGAATAGAAAATATCCATCGATAAATTAGCGACAGAAAATTTGCACTCCGTCGCCAATTATTACATACGATAGTTTTTCCGACTCCTCATTCCTTCGGTAAATTCCGTCGCTAAATTAGCTTGCTGACGGAAAACCTTCGCATTCTGTCGGTAATTTCCGTCGCTAAACGCCATTTTTCTTATAGTGAAGGATCATGATCAAAAGTTTTGCTCACATTATCGACGGAAATTCTTGTAGTGAAGGATCATGATAGTGAAGGATCATGATCAAAACTTTTGCTCACATCATCGACGGGAATTCTTGTAGTGAAGGATCATGTATCTATACTTTACACTTATATTCTGATTTTTTTACGTTGATGTATTTCAATTTAATTTGATGTGTGATTTTTGGAATGAAAATATGTGTGTTATGGAGAATGATAATGTTATAAATGTCTGATGACATATATGATTATATTGTTGAGTTACTTTCTTTGTTCAATAGAGGGTAAATACCATAAAAATAGAGAAAATTCTGCCAAAATTTTTGTAAATTATATTTCACTTATAACATTTTACTCGATGCAGGAAAAGCCTATGGGCAGGAAGCCTACACCCCATTAGCTCTTTTTGCACACTCACACTAAGAAGCATGACGGTGTGACCTTCGTCAACACCAGATGTAGAGAACTAAATGTATGTAAAATTTATTCTTTAATATTAATGCTTAATAATTATCACTTATTAACATAAACATTACCTTCTGATAGGACTAAATACAAGAAAGCATTGAACTACAGTCTCAGTAGTCTGAAGATGTTGATGAGAGTCAAACATATCTTCATGCAGTGGGTGGTAGGGACCATCGTAGAAGGATCTTCAGCTTAAGTTCATTTACAAACACATGTTATTCGCAATCCTCCACGTCCAATACACCAGCATCTAGTAGGTGGTCCGCATTTAATGAAGTCCATAAGCTTCGGAGCACAGTACAGACACTGGCAACTCAGTTGTAACAATCGATGGAGTACATAGCCTAACTCCGTAATGAGATAGATGAGTTAAATGGGAATGGTAGCACCTCATCGCAACATTCAGATCATCCGCGTTCACCAAATGAATAACATAGTTGTAGTCATTTTGTATGAATTAAATACTTATTGTTGTCGATAATAATTTTTTATTATCAATTAAGATAAATTTATATTTTATATCATCAATCAACTTTCTGTTTTGACAAATTAAATGTAGAAACAAATCAAAATATTATCAACAGATAACTGATAACTGTATAAATTATACATCAATCATAACATTATCAAATAAAATTAAATGCAGGGAAAATTTTAAAAAAAACAATATCAGTACATTTACTAACGGAAAAAAAACTCGTAAGCAAAATGCAGTGAATTTACTGACGAAACACCAAAATACGTCGGTAAAGTACATTGAATTTACCAACAGACAGCTAAGATTCATCGGTAAAATTAGTCGTGAATTTATCGATGGAAGAGCCTTGTCCATCGCTAAATTTACCGACCGAAATAAAACGTTCCATTGCTAAATTTACCGACAGCATAGAATCATCGTCACTAAATATAGTGACAAAACAGAAAATATCTATCAATAAATTAGCGACAGAAAATTTGTACTCCGTCACCAATTATTACCTACGGTAGTTTTTCCGACAACTCATTCCTTCGATAAATTCCGTCACTAATTTAGCTTACCGATGGAAAATCTTCGCATTCCATCGGTAATTTCCGTCGCTAAACGCCATTTTCTTGTAGTGAAGGATCATAATCAAAGCTTTTTCGCACATTAGGGGATTAACCTACTCATAAAATTGACAACCTTTATGCTGAAATTTAATGTGTAAGAGAAAAGGTTAATAAGATTATCAAGATTAAAAACTTAGAAAACCCACAAACCTAAAAGAATAACAGTCATCTCACCCAACGTCTAGCACAAGAGATAAATTCCTCTCTATCTATGAAGTTCGAATTGGCACCTATTAATCCACAAAATAGATAATTTTTTATTCCATCACATTTTTGGAGCTTACGTCTTTTTGGCTTATAGTTCTAAAAATATATTTATTTTAAATAAATAATATGGGTCTTCTATCTAAGTATAAGAGTATAACCTTCAATTTTGATAATAAAAAAGCAATTTTGTCTAACGTAAAAAAATCAGTAACAAGGAGAATAATAAGCTTTAATTTCATAACTATTTAATTCTTAGCAAATATATTTTTCTTTCCTCAATTCCTTAAAATTTCTTGTGAAATATTCCTTTTATTCATGTAAAATTTGTGGAACCTAAGGTAATGTATAGATCAAATCATTTTATAAGACTAAATATAGAGTAACATCATTGCCACTTTCTCTGTCCCTATTTTATAGCCTAAATTGAACATATGCAGGGGGGAAAACACATTGAAAATAGTTTGAAAACAAAGCTATGCTTTAAGTTAAAGTAAGCATAGGGTTAAGTAAAAGGTTAAGAACCATCTTTACTTTTTGCTTTCTTCTTCGCAAAGTTTACAAAGATTTGGCCCAATGTTATTTCTTGAATTTTTTTGGGTGCATCATGAATTCTTCTTACAAATAAAAGAAACACGTTCTCACTCTTGGATATGACAAAACGTAACAATTTTGACTATGTTGTGCCAAAAATATACACAAAGACCAATCATATCTTATTTCTACATCAACAACCCCTAAACAATTGGACTGCTTTGCCTCATTCTCAAGACAACCAACCTCACGACACTCCGCAGATTACAAAGTGCCTGAGCCTGACATTAACAAGCTAATTGGTCAATGAAGGAAGAAATTTCTTCAAAGATAGGTAGTCTCTTGGACCTAGAAGGAGCCCAATCATTGATTGCTTGCTCAAGCCCTTTGACGAAATCGATGTCTTCCAGACTTAGTGCCAACAAGTTGGTTAGTTCCTTAGGGGGCTCTCTTGATTCAACTTCCATAAGAAGTTCTTGTGCTCTTTTCATGGCCTTGGTGTCTTCAGAACCTGGAAACTGCCCTTGGAGTATGCGTTCGATTACTGAACGGGCCTCTTCGTACCGAGCTTGTTTGATCAGACACAGTGCCAAGTTACAGGCCTTGTTGGAGTCAGCATCTATCATCTGAGCCTTTCTATACACCACCTCCGCCGCCATGTAGTTAGATTTCTGCATATAGGCCCATGCCAAGTTTCCCTGTCAAACACAAAATTGCAATATAAGGTCAATTCACATATTATAAGAAGCCCA
>JAOQMM010000001.1:18307886-18332117 GCA_027563515.1 Erythroxylum platyclados
GATCTGGTGTTCCTCTGTCCGAGGTCCTTTCTCTCTGTCTCTCTCTCTCTCTCTTGTTCCTTTGTGTATGTATCAGAATCTAACTTGATTAGATTTTGCTTCATCAAGATTTCTTTGAAGACAATGGAAAGCAAGATACATCCACGTCTATTCTTTGCTGGAGAGGTACTGTTGGTTTATATTTAGACCTTTTGGCTCTCTAGTTTTAATTTGAGAATGGAAGTCAGAGACCTTAGTCTGCATTATTGCAATAACAAGCATACATCCTCAATTAATCAGTTTAGATATATAGTTCATACTTCCAGTTAATAATGAACTCTAATCTCCTTTGGTGTTACTGATGTTAAAAAATCTTTGCAGGTACTTAATGTTGATGGGGTGACTGGTGGTTTTAACTTCCAGGTGAGCTGAAGATGCTGCAAAACGATGTGTTAATTAGATATCTTTTTGCCATTAAAAGATACTGTTTAGTTAAATTTCCTGTGAGTTGGCAGAAAAATTCTCAAGGCATCCTGTCTTCCTAACTTCTGCCTCATAATAGTAGGATGTTGAAAGTCATTAAAATTTATAACAGTTGAATGTTGTGGTTTGCAATAATTGCAATCTGCACGTTAACACACGTTACACTGATCTTGTCTAAATCTGTCTGATCTTAGGGTCTATAACCACATGTATCTCATTTGTCAGAAAACCTGTGCGCCCTTCTGTATCTCTCCGATCTCTAACCTAGTTTTTGAACAAGAATTACAACTTTCAGAGGCTATTATGATTGCCTAGTATTCCCTTGCGGTGCAGTTGCAACATTATCTACTATTGCACCTTCAACTGCCTCATTCTACTTCCTACAGAATGCATGGTCTGGTGGATACATTGCCGGAACGAGCATCGGTGAAATAGCCAGCGAAGCTACTTTCCAGGACAAAGTTTGAGATTCATATTGAAGTCTTCTCGCTTGAGTAAAAAGGTCAGAATCCTGTTTACATCATAAAAATGTCTGATGGTTCTTCCTAAAAGGTTGTGCTTGAAATAATGAACATGGTCCACCAACCTGGCAAGATTCCATTTGGTCCACCAAAACTTTCTTAACTGGAAATAGAAGCAATTGGAATCCTTTAACATTCATCTGATAAGTAAGCCACTAAATTCTGCAGTATTTGTTTCATAGTACGACACAAAAAAGCTACAGATTCGTGATCTCTCTATTGATAAAATGAGCCACAACTTGTCATATTGTGATTTTCTTATTCCCATGGAGACTTGGAGCATTTCTAGTGGTTTATGGATTCACTTTGTCATGGAATTGCATACCCTTTGGCAGGCAATAGATAAGAGGAGTTGTGACTAAGACAAAGGCAAAAGATGAATGCTTTAAGATTAACTTGACCAAACTATCATCAAAGCCGATTGCTGTCTGCTTGAATTAGGGGAGGTGATGAATCAGTAGCTAGTTCCCACTTACTGGGTGCGTTTGGAGGGGGAAGTGTCAAGCTACAGTTTTTACGGTTACAAGTGTAGTACATCCTCTGTAGCTTGTCCTTGTAATGCTGAAATGGACAACACGGCCAATTAGCTGGAATGGCAAGTCTCTACACTGTGGGCTATTGGGTCATATTCAATGATATTTATTTGTCATTGGTCCTTTTGTTGCCAACTATATTTTCAGACATGTATCGAGTAAATCTTCCAGAGTACTTAATAATACCCATCACATATTCTGATTTTGAGTGAGTCATATGTGATTTAAAAAAAGATTTAAATTAAAATTTGATTTGATTGAGCTTGGATTAGGATTCAAATAGTGTTTTGAGTTCAATCTGAATTACTTTAAACTCGAGTTTTTAACTTTCTTGTTTGTCGTCTTACCAACTAATCCTAAAAATTTAGGTTTTCCAAGTAAATTTAAACTTAGGCTCATTTTTCAAGTAAACTTTAATTCAAACTTAAATTTATAAATTTATTTAAAATTTGGGCTCGAGTCTAATAAGCTTTAAGCTCACTTTAGTCTATAGTCATTCTTAATATTTCATAGGATCGGTAATAAATTCTAAATTCTTCAAAGACAAAGTATTTGAGTGTGTGATAGATTCTGACTTCCATTTTGTGATGTCTTAATCACTTTTTGTGGGCATTCGTTTGCAGTCTTATCCTTCTATTCCTTTGTTTGGTGCTATGGAAGATTAAAAGCAAAAGATTGATACTGCAAATTTATTACTTGTAACAAGTGGATCTTGATGACTCATCTCTCTTTTCCATCTAAAAAGGGAACTGTAGGGGCATAAAAGTAAAATTCTTATTGAAAATTGAATAAGAACACGTGTAAGAATTAAGATATAGACTGAACTTCTAAGACAATTGACAAGAGAACAAAGGTTTTGCTTTGCTTTGCTTTTGTTCTGTTTTTCCCTCTTCCTCGGTCAATCTTGGCGATGGATCGGGACAAGCTTGAACTCATCCGAGTCTAAGATTTCAATTTTGTCGCCCCAATCTCTAGGCTAGAGCCTGAGTTTTGATCGGATTTGGGCAAACTAAATATTTTTTAATTTTTAAAAATTATTTTTTTAAATAAAACGACATTATCGATTCAGGTTAAACCGATTTTAACGTTATAAACTTGAACTTAACTTGAAGTTTGAAATTTTGAAAATTAAAAAATCTTAAATTATTGTGCTCCTAAGCCACATAATAATTATAAAGAAAAAAACTAAATAATTACGTTTAATCTAACTAATTTTGGGTTAATAAATAAATAAGGAAAGTTATATGCTAATTATATAAATAAGTAATTGAGAATTTTTAAAATATAAAGATTAAACTATAGAAAATTCTATTTTATTTAACTCTGAAAAGAAAGAAGAAATTTCATATAAAAAATTTTGACGCAAATTCTTCTAACATTACTTATATGTTATGAATATCTATACATTAACTTTAAAAAATATAAAAATAGAGAGACCAAATTTTTGTTATCCTGAACCATTCACAATGCCAAGGATAAAAGAAATAAAACTCCATGTAGTTTAAGAAAATTTTCGAATTTTCGAAATTTTTTTCAATTTTCAATTTTTTTAAAAACTCATTCTCTTAAACTTCAGTTAAAAAATAATAAAAAAATATATAAGTATGAATATCAAACTTGTACCAATAAAACAATGTTAAGTGACAATTTAATTTAACTCTTAAACTCGAACTAAATTAATTAAATTCTACTCGAACTAAAAATTTATTATAATTATTTTAAGCTATTAATTTAAATTTAATTTAATTGGTTATAATCAGATTTAACAGCTAAATTGAGTTACCATATTAGGGACATTAGATTGATTCACGTCTAAAGTTTATACAACTTATATTTCGTAATTATTTTTTTAATAGAATTCTAAAAAACATTTTTTTTAAAAAACTGAAAGCTAAAAAAAATTTCGAGAATTTTAAATATTAGAAATCTTTGTGTTAATTACCAATTTTTTTAGAAATTTATTAAAATTAAAAAGTGTTTGAATGAATTAAAAGTATCTTCAAGATTAGCCCAAAAAGCATGGAAGAATAATACAAAGCATAATATCAGTATAAATCTATACAGGGAAAAGATGCATTATGCTATCTGAAAAAAAGTAGGAAATTAGACTTTTCCTTTTATTCTAAGTTTTAAGTCACCTAAAAATCGGAGCCTTTTTAAAATATTATTCCTTCTTTATTAAAGTGCACAGGATAGCAATCCCGAATTGGCAACACGTCTTTTCAGTGTTTTAATCTCATCTTTTCTTATGTAAAATATCTATGTAAAAAAAAACAAGCAAACTAAGTACGTATCCGGGCCCAACTGGTCTGAAGTCAACTGACCTTGAGCCGGGCCTCGAGCGAGGGCAGCTGAGTGTCAGGCCGGTCTCAGGTTGGATCGCCTTCGGCTTGCTCGGGTTCTAGCTCGAGTCGGGTCGGCCGCATTGCCATCTTCACTTAAAAGATGAATATAAAAATAATAAATTGGAAATAATTATTCCTTATCATGTATTTTTAGCATGTATATGATAATTTCAATGTTAAATTTTTTTCAAATATTGGACAAAAATTTATTACGATTTTACAGTTTTTATTAAGTTTAAGGTTAAGTGAATCAAATTTGATTCAGACAAAGATAATAAAATTGCCTGATAAAAGATCTGAGTTAATAGGCTGAAGTCTAACAAAGAAAATAGACCCTGATCAGTAGACTTTGGACATATATCAGGCATGTGATGGGGAGGTCCGATGTAGATACTATATATATAAGGTTAAGGTTTCTTGCAACCGCTTAAGTAAATCGTGAATGTTTGGATTTTTTAACTCTTTAAGAGGTACACGTGTTAAGAAATTTGCAGAAAGACGTTAATTATATTCGGTAGATCAACTTTCGTAAAGATTGTCATGAAAATTTAGAAGTTTCGGCATTGAAAAGCTCTTTCAAGTTTATAGACGAGAAATTAGGTATTTTTGTATTTTCTTTGTTCATTCACTTTCACGTTAGATCCTAAGTGCCTAACTACGGCTTGTATTGCGCACTACATTCAAAACTTAAAATTTAACTTATAATAAATCTTTTTACCGCTTTTCTTTTCTTATAAAAAGTAATACATTTTTAAACTGTAGTATATTTAACTTTACATTATGACTTATACATGAATATTAGTATAATAATTGATAATTTTGATGGAAGTTCGTGATATATGATTATTAAAGAAAGCAAACAAATTATGATTTTATCCATTACAAAATAAAGTTTTTTTTTCAGTCTATAAATTCAAATATCTTAAATTTAAGATGTGCTTTTTAAGAATAGCAAAATTATTTCGATTTTGTTAGAATAGTAAAATTTGTCCGATTCAATTCGATCTAATGGTAACTAATTAAATTTGAAGTATCGAGAAGAGCCAATTCAAGGATGGACCCAACTCAGTTCCAAATATTGCTATTAATAAACTTGATATAATTTAAACTTTAACGGCCGTTTTACTATAACTGATCAAATTCCGATCCCAGCATTAAATAACCAATAAAGAAAACATACAGATTAAAGGAAGAGGAAAGAGGGAGAAAACTGGGAAGGGACGATTCCACTAAAACATGCAAGTCCAAACTTCAGGCTGAGTAGTATCAAACTCAGGATTATACACCTACTATTATAATTTTTAAGAATAAATGATACATATTTCTTTATATTTTTAGGAATTTTAGAAAATTTTAGTCTTTAAAAAGTTTGAATATTTTTATAATTTTTAATTTAAACTTTCATTAAAAAGTAATAGTAAGATACAAATGGATCAATTGAATGTTACTCACATGGTAACTTAATGCAATTATTAAACTTTATCTCTAGTACTTAAATTTCACTCAAATTAATTATTCAAGAAAATTTGAATAAATTATTAGTTTAAATTGAGTTTAATCAGTATAATTCGAATTTAAAAATTAAGTTAAATCGTTTTATAAATATCATTTAATTGGTTCACACTTGATATCATGCTACATGTGTTTAGCTATTATTTTTTAATCGAATTATAAGAGAAATAATTTTTCTCAAAAAGCGACAATTATAAGGAATTTTTTGATAAGTTTAAATTTTATATTTTTTAAAAAAATTCAAAATTTTAAAATAAATAACAAAACATAACTTGGGAGTTATGCGCTAACTATATAAATAAATAATTGACAGTTTTTAAAATAAAAAAGACTAAACTAAAAAAAACTAATTTATTTAACTCTAAAAAGAAAGAAGAAATTTTCATATACAAAAATTTTGAAGCAAATTCTTCTAACATTACTTATGTGTTATGAATATCTGTACATTAACTTTAAAAAATATAAAAATAGAAAGACCAAATTTTTGTTATCCTTAATCGTTCACAATACAAAGGATAAAAGAAATAAAACTCCCTGTAGATTAAGAATTTTTTCAAAATTTCTTTAATTTTTAAAATTTTTGAAAAAATTCATTTCCATTTTCAATTTTTCAAAAAACTCATTCTCTTAAACTTCAGTTAAAAAATAATGACAAAATATATATGTATGAATATCAAACTTGTACTAATTAAATAATCTTAGATGACAACTTAATTTAACTCTTAAATTTGAACCAAATTAATTAAATTCTACTCAATCTAAAAATTTATTATAATTATTTTAAATTATTAATTTAAATTAAATTTATTTTGTTATGATCAGGTTTAATAGCTAAATTGAGTTACCATATTAGTGACATTAGATTGATCTACAGTTAAAGTTTATACTTGTATTTCGACATTATTTTTTAATCGAATCCCAAGTAAAAAGATTTTAAAAAAAACTGAAAGCTAAAATTTTTTTTGGAGGATTTTGAATATTCGAAGTCTTTGCCTTTTACCCAAAAACAAAAACCAAATTTGTTAATTATCAATTTTTTTAGGAAAGGGTAATTAATAAGTTGTTTCCTTCTTTTAATTCTATATTTTGTTGGCTTTTGAACACATTTGTAATTACAAAATATGACAGAACTATTTTATTCATTATACAAAAGTTTTGATGCATACAAAGAACTTTTGCAATTTATTAAAATTAAAAAATGTTTGAATTAATTAAAAGTATCTTCAAGATTAGCCCAAAAAGCATGGAAGAATAATATAAAGCATAATATCAGTATAAATCTGAAAAAAAAAGCAATTATACTTTTCCTTTTATTTTATATTTTAAGTCACCTGAAAAAGGTTGCCTTTCTAAAATATTATTCCCTCTTCATTAAAGTGCACAGGATAGCAATCACGAATTGGCAACACGTCTTTTCAGTGTTTTAATCTCACCTTTTCTTATTTAACAAAAACAAGCAATCTGAGTCCTTAAAAGTAGGGATGACAAAAGTATCCGGCCCAACCGGTCTGAAGTCAACTCACCTTGAGCCGGGCCTCGAGCAAGGGCAGCAGGGTGTCTAACTTGGCTCGGGCTGGATTGTTTTTGTCTAGCTCAAGTTCGGGCTCGGCTTTGGTTGGCCGCATTGCCATCCCACTTAAAAGATGAATCCAAAAATAATAAATTAGAAATAATTACTCCTTATCATGTATTTTTAACATATACATGATAATTTCAATATTACAATTTTTTTGAATATTGAACAATAATTAATTACGATTTTATAGTTTTGATAAATTTAAGGTTAAGCAAATCGAATTCTATTTGGATAAAGATAATAAAGTAGTCCGATAAAGAATCTAAGCTTGGGTCAGACACATATTGAGTTTATGGTGGGGATTGGGGAGATTGGATATAGATGTTATGTATATAAGGTTAAGGTCTCCTGTAAATACTTGCAAATCATGAATGTTCGGATTCTATGATTCGTCAAGAGGTTCACGTGTTAAAAAAGTTGCAGAAAAACATTAACGACATCTAATAGATCAACTTTCGTAAAGGTCGTCATGAAAACTCAGAAGTTTAAATGTTGAAAAGCTCGTTCAAAGTTATGGAAAGCAAAATCAAGTATTTCTCATATTTTCTTTGTTCATTCACTTTCACATTAGATCCTAGGCATGTCACTATGGCTAGTATTGCGCACTACATTCAAAACTTAAAATTTAACTTATAATAAATCTTTCTACCGTTTTTCTTTTCTTATAAAAAGTAATACATTTTTAAACTGTAGTATATTTAACTTTACATTATGACTTATACATGAATATTAGTATAATAATTGATAATTTTGATGGAAGTTGGTGATCTATTATTACTAAAGTAAATAAACAAATTACGATTTTTTTTGGAACTTAAAATAAATAGTATTATCAAAGGTAAAACCTATACACATGTATCAATGGGGTTATGCAATAGCAATCCCAAAGATTCTAGTTGCAATGACAAAATGCTAAATCAAAAGGGAAACAAAAATTACAGCCACCATCGAGTTTTCATATTGTCAGTTAAGCAATTAGTAGCATCTTTAGCAAGAACGAGACTTCGTGTAGATTCTTATATTCCGTTCCCTCCATATGTTTTAGATAGTGACAGTAAAGACATTTTTAAACATTAAACTATCCTTCACACACGATTTGGAGTTTTGGATTATCTAGTAGAGTGTGAGATTCCAATCGTAGAAGAAGCTTGAAGGAGCTAGTTTGTGAATCAGCTGACTCTATACTGTGGCAGAGTAAACACAGCTAAAAGATAGATGATTACGGTCTTCAGCTAGTAAATGGCAGAGCTTACATAAGGAATTAAATGACCCATACCATCGATCCTTAGTTCGCAATCTATTTTTGATAGCTAACCAAGCAACGACAGAGGCTTTAGGGCTGATACTTTTCTTCCAAAATAGGGAGAACCAAGGAACAAATGGAAGAGGAGGTTGAAGGATCTGGTAGCAAGATCTATTTGTAAAAGACCTGAAGAGTGAAGCTTCCATAATAAAGAGTCTGAATGACTAGCCTTAGGAACATTAGGAAGAAACTGTTGTAGCATTTCAAATCCTCTAAAATGCCTAGCTCACTGACCATCCGAAAGAAGAGAGGAGACTTTGGCATTAAGGGGAATGTGACGATGGAAGGAAGCAAGATCCGTTCGTCGAATTAGTGGACTAAAATCAGTCCAATTATCAAACCAAAAGTAGATGGTACTCTCATAATCTTTTGATAGCTGATAGTTGCCAGAATAAATTTTATCCATTCCAAAATAAATTTTAATTTTTTTTTCAAGTGGTGTCTATAAATTCAAAGATCTTAAATTTAAGATGTGCTTTTAAGGATAGTCAAATTATTTCGATTTTATTAGAATAGTGAAATCTGTCTGATTCAATTCGATCTAAAGTTAACGGATTAAATTTAAAGGTTCAAGACGAGCCAATTTAAGGATGAACCAAACTTAGTTTGAAATATTGCTGTTAATAAATTTGATATAATTTAAAGTCAATAGGTCAAGTTTTAATTATCGAATTTGAAGTTGAATTTAATTTTTGACGGTCAATCTAATAGACCGATTCAATTAAAACTACACCGTTTTACTATAACTGATCAAATTCGTACCTCAGCATTAAATCAACAATAAAGAAAGCTTACATATTTAAAGGGAAAGGAAAGAGGCAGAAAACTCCAAAGGGACGATTCCACTAGCACATATAAGTCCAAAGTTTAACACGTCCTCTCGTCACACTCCTTCAAAGACAGACACATAAGGAGTTAATGACTCGTTTGGTAATGAAGATTCGCATTCACTGTCCACTGTCCTTCTACTTCCCCTAAAATTGACCGCTGCATCATTAATGAGGGTGACTGGTTGCCTGTCTATGTTAATGCATCTCTTGGAAATAGATGGCAATGGCTCAGGTGGAATCAATTGGAATGTTACTGGGTCGGGCTAAGTTCGGGCAGCTCTTGGTCCGATAGACCGAAGCTAGTCCCTACCTTATATATATATTTTTAAAATATAAAAACAGCATTGTTTTGACAAAACAACGTAATTTTTTAAGTTATAATTGGACTTCGGGTTGAGAATCGGGTTAAGCTAGGCTAAAATTAACATCCTTAAGAATCAAGTTTAGACATATTAGAAAATTTTAACCCGAGTTTAAAGTTCCATCAGAGTCTAATTGGGCTTGGATCTGATTATTTATCCTTTAGAGTATAATTAAAAAAAATGACATCATTTTAAAAAAATTTCAAAATTTTAAATCCAAATATTAAAAAAATTTTGAACCCAACTTGAAGTCTGATCAGGATCGAACTCGGTGAATTCAGGCTTAGTAGTATCAAACATGGGCTTATTCACCTACTATTTAAGTTTTTAAGAATAAATGATACATATTTTCTTTATATTTTTAGGAACTTCAGATAATTTTAGTCTTTAAACTTTTTATAATTTGTAGTTAAAACTTTCGTTAAAAAGTAATAGTAAAACATAGATAAAATGGATCGATTAAATATTACTCATATAGTAACTTAATGTAATTGTTATACTTGATCTAAACTACTTAAATTTCAATCAAATTAATTATTTAAGCAAATTTGAATAAATTATTAATGTAAATTAAGTTTAATTAGTTTTATTTTAGTTTAAGAATTAAGTTGAATCGTTATATAAATATCATTTAATTAGTTTACGCATGATATCGTGCTACATATGTTTAGTTATTATTTTTTAACTGAATTATAAGAGAAATAATTTTTCTTGAAAAGCGACAATTATAAGGAATTTTTTGGATAAGTTTAAAAATTATATTTTAAAAAATTAAATTGTTAAGAAGATTCATGTGTTTTTATCCTTGAGTGAATTATGCTAATTTAATGACACCTTTTTTTTTAATTTAAATGGGTTAGATAATTAGAGATCATCCTTTTATTTTTTCATATCAATATCACCTTAAATCCTTGATTAGGACCAAAAATTTCTTAACACTAGAAGGAAGTGTTTGTACATACACATTAATATGATACTTATCAATTTAAAGCTAAAACATGGCTATCAAAATATGATGTTTTCTTATTTTTATTTTTATTTTATTTTTTTTCTTCATGTAGGTCATTTGAAAAAAAATCTTTCTACTAATTAGAAATAAGACTGCATACTACCGGACTTTCTCAAACCTTACATGTTTGGAAGATTTCAACTTCATCACTCTTTTGTGATTAAAGTATCAGTTTCTTTATCAATTAAGGGTAAGATTATATATTAATAAATATCTCTATATCCGACGTACAGTTGATTAAATTTATGTTGTTGTTCTTTTGCAGCGAAAGGAGAAAAAAAGTAATATTAATTTACCGTTCTAAAGTTAAGTGGAGGTTAGGTGGGAAATTAAGAACAATGTTGGTATGATATCTCAATACAAATAAAATTAGGTACGAATTTAATGGAAGGTAGAAGAGATTTAGTAACATCACATCTTAGCCACAAACGTATTTTTCAATTTCTTGCTCCTCGAATATCCATTTAAAAAAAATATATCAATAAAGAAAAGCCCTATAAATAATATAATTTGGATCATATATCTCCGTTTTATGAATTGAAATAAACAATAAGATGAAACATTATATTATTGATTAAATCTTCAAGGTATGCTTCCAAAATTAATAAAAAAAGTTAAAACATATTGAAACTTCATGTAATTTGATTTTTTTTCATTTTAATCTTTGTTTTCTCAAGATTATTACTTATTTCTTACGATATTGTTTACTTATTACGTAATTCTTTTTATTTTATTGTATATAATTTTATTTTTATTTAAAATAACATAATATTAAAAATTTTAAGTTTTAATATAATTTTAATTTGTATATTATGGATAAATAAAACTAATATAATATGATGATTTTTTTAACAGATTAAGAATATCACATAAGGAAATAATAAATTTTAAAACATAATAAATAAAGAGAATGATGTGCTTCTAATTTGTAATTAATGTTTTAAAAATTGAGTTGGAAATTAAACTAATAAGACGGAAAATTTAAGATTTGAAAAGTTCAATTGGTATTAAAATGTTACAAAATCGATTAAATATTAAATAAAATTGAAGAATTTGAAAAATGATTGAAAAGATTTTCCTTACTCATTGAAAAATTAAAATTTAATTGAAAAAGAAAACTGTTAAATGAAAATTAATTGATTTAGTTTAGTTTATAAAAACATATTAGTTTATAAAAATTGATCAGTTTTTAATAATAAAAATAATTAAACTAAACAAACCGAAAAAATAAATATTAAAAAAATTAGTTAGTGTGAAGTTTTTATTTTATTTCGTTTTTCAAAACATTAGTTATAACAATTTATATTAATTAATTATCACTTGAAGAGAATCCCACTTGAAGCATAAGAAAGGAAAAATATTATTTTATAAATGAACATACATGTGGACGTTTAGATTGACTAGTGGTTGAGATTTCTGACTAAATAATAAATACAAACATTAAATATCAAGTGATGTGACACAAATATAAGAAGACAAATTTGGGGCAATAATGCTTTTATTAGCTTTACCTATAACAAGAAAAATCAAAGACATTGGCTGATTCTTCTGCACAGAGATCTTTACATTTTATGAACATCACTTGTTCTACTGTCTTAGTTTCCTTATAAAGCCTTTTTAACACTTACGATTCGCGATGACAATGGTCAATCCATGGCTTTGCTAATTTTTTAAATTTAATTTTTTTAAAATTTAAAGTGTAAAAAATATTTTTTTAATTGAGTCCAAATCTGAATTGTTTAGACCTAATCCTGTCTGAAATGTAACTATTCTAAACAAAACGGTATCTTTTTGCTTAAAAAAATTGAACCTAAACTTATAATTAATCCATTAAAATACTTAAATTTAAATTCATAGATCAGTCATTTTTATCGCTACTTGTAATTAGAACAAACAGAGGTATAATTACAAGTTTGGAGGATAAAGGTTAGGTTGGTGGTTGGTATTTTTGTCTTTAAGGATTTTTTTAGAGGATAAAAAGTAGGTTAGTGGTTGGTATTTTCATCTTTAAGTTAAGGATTTTTTAAATTTAATTTTAAAAGAAACATTGCCTTTTATTTTATAGCGTAAATTGTCTTTTAAATAAAAAATAAGATTAATTATTCTGACTCTCTTATTGATTTCTTTATTTTTAAAATTATTATTTACTTATCATTTGATTTAGTTGTTATTTGCAACAATAAAATATTAAAATTCTGAAAATTAATGATACACCATTATTTTATCATCTTTCTTGGTTATTTAGTAACAAATTTTGATGTTAGAGATCAAATTAATAATTAAATAACTCGGAACAGAAATTTCTAAATTGCAATAATTAACATGAAAAAATAAATTGAGTTATGTGTAACTAATTCAAAAATATTAAAAAACTCAATTGATTCAGTCAGTTCAACGTAAAAACTTTGAGCTGCCTAATTTTTTTGTTCGATTTATTTTAATAATTCTTTCTGTTAAACAACGATCTATTTATTAATCAAATGGATAATTTTTATAAAGTAATAAGTTTTTATGAATTAAAATAAATCAATTAACGTTTATTTAATAATTTCTTTTTTTAATTAAACTTTAAATTATTTGACATATTTTAAATTCTTTAATTTTATTTAATATTTAACCAGCTTTATAAAAAAAATTAAATTTTAAACTTTTTATTTTATTGATTTAAATTTCGACCTAGATTTTAAAACATTGGTTTTAGAGGTTAATAAAATGATTGTCTGGTCTTTAATATAGAATTTAAATGAAAAAAAACAGAGAGCCTCGAAGTCAAAATTGGAAGGGAAAATAAATGAGTTTACAAGTCACGCGTTGACTAATGTGACATAGAGTGACGTTCTCATTGAATTCTTCCTTTATCTTCTAAGGAATTAATCGCTTAAGTGACCACAAATTATTTGGCACCTACACGTATATGCATGAATGGCCCACAATCCATTTTGGAATATTTTAAGAAACGAAAAATAATTATTTAAGTGGTGAAGCAATCTTGCCTTAGGTATCTTTTAACATAAGATAATGAAGGTTGGAAGGTGTTGTTAGAACTCATGTCAATCTTGAAAAGGATAGTTGATCAGGGGTAAAAATATGTTGAGATTAAAGAGATTAAGGATAATAATGGATCGAGCCTGATTAATCGTTTGGTACTCATTCCTTACAACTTGAGCCGAATCCTCTAAAATGATTATGAAGACTTTTTCATAGTCAATAACATCAGGATGGGATGGAGTATTATAGATAGGTCGTGTAGCTGCAAATGTTAAGAGATATAGATCATATATAATTTTAGATTGTTCTTTAACCATATCTGATTCAATTCTTTTAAATTATTCTTGAACTTTTTGAAGTTCTCTTTTAGGCTAAGCCTTAGGCCAAATTTTTGAGTTAAACATAATTTAAAATTTGACTAATTTGAATCTAATCTATTAATTTCAAATTCAACTAAATTGAGCAGTAATTATCATCGTTTGTTTAAACTTGCAAATATAACTTAAATTGAACATTAATTATAAATTATTGACCCAGCAATTAATTTATTTAAATTATATAATTTATGAAATTATTATATATAATTGAGTATTTAATAAACTTATAATTACATATTTCATTTCATTGATATAAAAAAATTATATAAACATATGGATATATAAAATATACATTATTTAAATATACATTTCAACTTGCAATTCAAATACTTACTTATCTAATAAAGAAGAACAGTTTCAGCTCACATTAGTTTATTTTGGGATATTGAAGTAATTGCTTTAAAATTCACAATAAAATCTTTAAGACTACATTTATTCAATAAATATTTTAAAAGGTAATAATCATTAAATTTTTTATTTAAGAAATACAATAAAGTTTAAGAGAAAATTATGTAATTACAACAACAACAACAACCAAGTGAAAAAGTTTCGCTGATTACGAAATTTCGAGAGGTCCAGAAGTATGCAGTCTTATTTTTAACAAAAAATTATGCAACTGATGATTATTAAATATTGATAGTTATTTACATTATAAATAATAAAAATTATTTATTTAATAATAATTACTAATTGTTATTTTTATTTAGCAATAAATATAAAAATGTGTTTATTACTAAGATTGAATTATTCGCATTTGATGATTTGATAATCTAGAAGGCCTAATTTTTTTGTTAGAATGACCAAAAGGCCATACAAGGATAAAGGATCTATTTTAGGCCAAGTGCTTACATGGGAATTTTTGCATGAAGTGAGGGGCATAAATGTAAAACCACAAAGAGTGTCCCAAATTGTGCAGAAAGAGCCACACCCACCACCTGGTGCTTTCACCAAAGTGACTTCTTCTTCTACTTATAAGAGACTTGCAAACAACAATAAAAATGGAAAACAAGTTTAATGTGTGGGCAAATATATACTATAAGCAAAGAAGAACAGAGTGTACCCGTCAAGTACATGAACTTCTTTGTCCCTGTTTATCCGCACTTGCTCTAAAAAAAAAGCTGCCAATAAGATTCTAGAGAGAGAAAGAAACAGAGAGGTGAAACAGAGTACTCTGCTTTTCTTTCTTCATTGATTTCGGTACCTTTTACGTCTTCTTTTGTTACTCTGCTTATGCTTGTTGTTTTCTAAGAACTGATAAGATCTTCATGGTTTTCTAGAGCTCTGGAAAAGACGGTTGGTTTTTGTTGAGATGGATGGAAAGGCTGAAACTTTGGATGCTGTTCTGAAGGAAGTTGTGGATTTGGTGAGAAAAGAAACAAGACAAGAACAGAGCAACATAAACCCATCTCTCTGTTTTTGCTTGCTTAATTATTGTTTTGATCTTTTTTTAACAGAATTTATGGTTTCTGGGTTTTGTTTCCAGGTGCTTTTTCGTTCTGTTTTTCTTAACTTTTTTTAATGGATTTGAACTACAGGAGAATGTGCCAATTGAAGAGGTGTTTGAGACCCTCAGGTGTAACTCAAATGGACTCACAAAAGAGGCAGCTGAACAGAGGCTCACTATTTTCGGGTATAACAAGCTTGAAGAAAAGCAGGTAGAATGTTTTAATCTTGTTCTTTTGCTTTCACTGACCATCTCTTTTGGGAAATTCTGTTTTGTCTGGATTGTAAGGACAACATCAGTTTCTCATTTCTGAACTTTCACACTGTTCTCGTGATGTACATGATATGAAAGTTCTATGCGTTATCTTCGTGTGGTGCAGGAGAGTAAGCTTTTCAAGTTCTTGGGTTTTATGTGGAACCCTCTCTCATGGGTCATGGAGGCAGCAGCTATCATGGCTATTGCACTTGCTAATGGGGGAGTAAGTTATTCTGTTGTTATTCATTAATTTCTGGACGATTAATGAGGAAGTTGGTAAGAGAAAAAGGACAACAAAAGAGCTTTAAAAGTTTCAGCTGTTACTTTATCTAGATCATTAATGATTGTTCTTGTACTTATTAGATTGTTTTAAGTTTTCATGTTTCACTGCAATGAGTTTTCTGGGTTGTTCTAAAGATTTTGAAGTTAAAACTTCAATAGTATCTGGTTATTGTTCTTGCAGCCATATTAGTTAGATTCTGGATTTACTCTTTTGCAGGGAAAACCACCTGATTGGCAAGATTTTGTTGGGATTATTGTCTTACTTCTGGTCAATTCTACTATAAGTTTTATTGAGGAGAACAATGCTGGTAATGCTGCGGCTGCTCTCATGGCACGACTTGCTCCGAAAGCTAAGGTATTGAGCAGTTTGTTGCTTATAGTTCCGTTACCGATATTGTATTTGTTATTAGTAACTTGCCAATTCGTTTCTTGGCACTGTGTGCTCGTGGTCTTAACTTTTGTGTTGGCTTTGAATTGTCTATGGGTTGCACTGGTTATAATCTTCTGAATCAAATCATGTCAGGTCCTTCGAGATGGAAGATGGATCGAGGAAGATGCTTCCATTCTTGTTCCAGGCGATATTATCAGTGTTAAGCTAGGGGATATCATTCCAGCAGATGCCCGTCTCCTTGAAGGCGATCCATTGAAAATTGATCAGGTGCGTTTTTGCAGCAATTCCTTACTTCTTGATAAAGATTGGTCGAAAAATTTCAGATGCCTTATCTTTCTTGTTTTCTGTCACAGTCTGCACTTACTGGCGAGTCTCTTCCTGTAACTAAAGGTCCTGGGGACAGTATTTACTCTGGTTCTACGTGTAAACAAGGAGAAATTGAAGCAGTAGTCATTGCCACAGGTGTTCACACATTCTTTGGCAAAGCTGCCCACCTTGTGGATAGCACAAATCAGGTTGGGCACTTCCAAAAGGTAAGGATACGCAACTTTTCATTTTCTTGGAAGAATTATGGCTATATGGGAAAAGCAAAGGGAAAATTATGAACATGCTTTAGGTTGTCATGAAGGATGCGTTGTCCTGCTCATAACTGCTCATTTAGTCGACTAAATGGGTGGTTTTGTGTTTTCTTTTCCTTTTCTGGTTGTGTTGGTATAACATTGTTCTGCTTTTTGTCAACAGGTCTTGACTGCTATTGGGAATTTCTGTATATGTTCCATAGCTGTGGGGATGATTATAGAAATAATTGTAATGTATCCTATTCAACATCGGAAATACCGCCCAGGAATTGACAATCTGCTGGTGCTCCTCATCGGTGGTATTCCTATTGCAATGCCTACAGTATTGTCTGTGACAATGGCAATAGGATCCCATCGTTTATCGCAGCAGGTTAGCCATTAGAATATGAATTTATGTGAATTCTTGAATGATCATTGACTTATCATTCATGGTTTTTATTGTCAATGTTTCATGAAATATTGCAGGGAGCTATCACGAAAAGAATGACAGCAATAGAAGAAATGGCAGGCATGGATGTGCTTTGCAGTGACAAAACTGGAACTTTAACCTTGAATAAGCTTTCTGTCGACAAGAATCTAATTGAGGTTGGTCTATATATGATGCAAATCATTACTTGGTTATCTAACAAACTATTGTAACTTACTATATAAAAAACAGGTCTTTGCTAAAGGAGTGGATGCAGATACTGTTGTTCTGATGGCAGCTAGAGCCTCTCGAATGGAAAACCAGGATGCAATAGACACTGCAATTGTGTCAATGCTGGCTGATCCAAAGGAGGTAACTAGATTATACCACAATCTCTTCTATACATGCAGTTCTGTTATTATATGTAGTTTTTGCTGCTAATTTTAAAGAAACATACTGTGCCTGCATTGGTTAGACTGAAAATTACCAAGTGGTAGAATTAGGACTTGGCTATGTCTCATTGTTCTCACTTATTCCTTCTTAAGGCACGAGCTGGTATTCAAGAAGTTCACTTCCTCCCTTTCAACCCAACAGACAAGCGAACTGCTCTGACTTACATTGACAGTGAAGGTAAAATGCATCGAGTCAGTAAGGGTGCACCTGAGCAGGTATGATCATCATAAAATACATTATTATTTGTTAAGTTCTAAGCTTCTGCAATGAATAATTCATAGATGTGATCTCCCTGTTAGATTCTCAATCTTGCACACAACAAGTCAGAGATCGAACGTAGAGTTCATCTCATAATTGATAAGTTTGCAGAGAGGGGATTGCGATCTCTTGCTGTAGCATATCAGGTAACTTAAATTACTTCAATTTTTATTTCTTGGTCACACTATCTGCTGACATAATCTTATTAACAATGTCTCTGATTTGTGCACAGGAAGTTCCTGATGGGAGGAAGGAAAGCTCAGGAGGTCCATGGCAATTTATTGGTCTCATGCCTCTATTTGACCCACCTAGACATGACAGTGCAGAGACAATTCGAAGGGCATTGAACCTTGGAGTGAATGTGAAAATGATAACAGGTGCATATCTATATTAATCATACATGTTATGGCTACTAATGCTTGATTTTAGGCGTATTTTGATATCTTTGGTATGTAAAACGTTGCTCGATAATCTTTTCTGGCGTTTGATTACGAAGGAGTTCTAACTTTTTTCATGAAACTGTCCCAAAACTTATTAGGTGATCAACTGGCTATAGCAAAGGAAACAGGACGCCGACTCGGGATGGGAACAAACATGTATCCTTCATCGTCTCTTCTAGGACAGAATAAGGATGAGTCGATTGCTGCTTTGCCTGTAGATGAACTAATAGAAAAAGCTGATGGCTTTGCTGGTGTTTTCCCTGGTATTCAATGTTCTTCCAATTGAACTGAGTCCCTATATCTGTTTCATGAATCTCAAGCTTCCAGTACGAGAAGCTTAACTGACATTTTGCCAATCTCATATAGTACAAGATTTATGTCCTTCATGATTTTTCTTGTTCTACTAATATAAATGTTTCGTGTAACAGAACACAAATATGAGATAGTTAAGCGATTGCAAGCCAGGAAACACATATGTGGAATGACTGGTGATGGAGTGAATGATGCTCCTGCTCTTAAAAAGGCTGACATTGGAATAGCCGTTGCTGATGCTACTGATGCAGCTCGTAGTGCTTCCGATATTGTCTTGACAGAGCCTGGACTCAGCGTCATCATCAGTGCCGTACTAACTAGCCGGGCAATATTTCAGAGAATGAAAAACTACACGGTGAGCTTGTCTCTGATCTTTGCAAGAATTGAGATTATGAACTAGTCTGACTTTTCAGCTGTGTGAAAAAAATATTGCATATCCAACTTTGATAGGAAACTCTGTAGAGATTTATTATCTAGAAGTATAGGAATACAAGATATCTGGAGCAGAGCTCCCCCTCCTGGTATTTTCCAGGCCAAAACAGAATTTTCACAAATCGAAAATCTGTCTCTCTCATACCTGAGAGTAGCTATAACATCCCTACCCCTTCTCTTTCCATAACCTTCTCTCTCCATAACAGAATTCCATAACCAACTATAGCTATTACAGATACTCTGCTTACTTGGCAGAAACTTCTACTACAAATACTCTGCTTACTTGGCAGAGACTTTATACCTACGTATATAAGTTTTTAAAGGTTTAGGTAAGGAGGGAGAGGGACTAACAATTCTCTCCTCCTCAAAAGGCACCTTGTCCTCAAGGTGAATAGAAGGAAATTGACCCTTTATGAAGTCAGCATCCTCCCATGTAGCCTCCTCTGCTGGTCTAGCCTTCCAACGGATGAGCCATTGGTGAATGTCCCTTCCTTTTGACCTGTTAATCCGTGAAGCTAGGACTGCCTCAGGTTCAGCCACTTCGGTTGTATCGACCTCCAGCCCTTGAGGCAGATCTTGTTCAATAGGATGATCACCTACTGCCTTCCTTAATTGAGAAACATGAAAAACCGGGTGTATCTTGGAAGTAGGTGGAAGTTGTAACATATAAGCAGCTTGCCCCACCTTCTTAACAATTTTAAAAGGGCCATAGTACCTTGCACAAAGCTTAGGACAGATGCCTTTAGCAAGAGTAGCTTGTTTATGCGGCCTTAGTTTGACATAAACTGAATCTCCCTCTAAGTAAAGAACCTCCCTTCTATGAACATCCGCAAACTTCTTCATCGCCGATTGAGCACGGGCTAGATTGTGTTGAAGTTGACGTAGAACCTCATCCCTATCCATCAATGCCGAAGCTACTGACTCAACTTGAGTCTCCCCTTGAGAATAGTGCAAGATAGAAGGTGGTGAGCGCCCGTAGACCACTTCGAAAGGGGTCTTTCCTGTGGAAACGTGGTAGGAGGTATTATACCAGAATTCTGCCCAAGATAACCAAGTTGACCATCTCTTCGGTTGTTCGGAAGTGAAACAACGAAGATAAGTCTCTAAACATCGATTAACGACTTCCGTTTGTCCATCCGTTTGAGGATGGTAAGACGAACTCATTTTTAACACAGTACCTTGTAACCTGAACAATTCTTTCCAGAAGTTACTAGTGAAGAGAGGATCCCTATCACTCAAAATAGAGCTAGGTATGCCATGTAACCTGACCACTTCTCGGATAATCACCTCAGCCACAGATTTAGCAGTAAATGGATGCTTTAAGGGTAGAAAGTGAGCATACTTAGAAAGCCGATCCACTACCACCAAGATAACTTCAAACCCTTGGGACTTGGGGAGTTTAGTAATAAAATCCATCGAAATCTCATCCCAGACCAACTTCGGAATAGGTAAGGGCTGTAAAAGTCCAGCTGGAGACATAGCTAGATATTTATTCTTTTGACATATAGCACACTCCCTTACGAATTTTTGTATGGAAGGTTTCATTCCTATCCAAAACAGTCCCCCTGCCAACCTCTTATAAGTTTTTAGGAACCCTGAATGGCCTCCCAAAGGTGAAGAGTGGTATTCTTGAAGTAAATGAGGGATTAAGGAGGAAGAAGAAGACAATACCAATCTGTTTTTGTAGAACAGTAGACCATCTCGAACATGATATTTAGAGTTAGGTTGCTGCTGTACAGTTGACAGAAGGGAGCTCAATTCCACATCCTCACCAACCTCTTTCCTTACTACATCCATGTCCAGCCAAAAGGGGGCAGAGATGGCACTGAACAGAATCTTGTCTTCTTCTATTCGGGAAAGAGCATCTGCGGCTCCATTCTGTTTTCCCGGCTTGTAAATGACTTCAAAATCTAATCCTAACAGCTTTGCTTGCCAACATTGCTGGTCGATGGAAGGAATTCGTTGGTCTAACAAATGCTTAAGGCTCTTGTGATCGGTATAGACTTTGAAATGTCTCCCCATTAAGAAATGTCTCCAATGTTGGACAGCAAGTACCACAGCCATAACCTCCTTCTCATAGACTGATTTGGAGTAAGTTGATTCAGCCAATGCCTTGCTGAAATAGGCCAAAGGTCTACCCTCTTGTATTAGGACAGCCCCCAACCCTCTTCCTGAAGCATCACACTCAACTGTAAATTCCTTAGTAAAATCGGGCAATGCAAGAACAGGTGAGCTGGTCATTCTCTGTTTTAAATCCTCAAAAGCCTCCTGAGCCTTCATTCCCCAATGAAAACCATCCTTTTTAGTTAGCTCGGTAAGGGGCTTTGCAATTTTGCCATAGTCTTTGACAAATTTTCTGTAGTAACCAGTTAAACCTAAGAAACCCCTCACTCCTTTCACATTCCTAGGTACAGGCCATTCTAAAATACTTTTTATCTTCTGTGGATCCATAGCTACTCCCTTACTTGACAGAATATGGCCCAAGTATTCAACTGACTGTTGGCCGAAAAGACACTTTTTCCGATTAGCATACAACTTATTATCCCACAAAATCTGCAACACCAAAGCTAGATGCTTTAAATGTTCATCCCAACCTGAACTATAGATTAAGATGTCATCAAAGAAAACCAAAACAAACTTTCGCAACAATGACCTGAATATAGAATTCATGGTTGATTGGAAAGTTGCAGGAGCATTCATGAGTCCGAAGGGCATAACCAGATACTCATAGTGCCCTTCATGAGTTCTAAACCCGGTTTTATGGACATCCTCTTCTCTGACCCGGATTTGGTGGAAACCAGATTTCAAATCCACCTTAGAAAAGAACTTAGCACCGTGTAACTCCTCCATCAATTCATCAATGACAGGAATAGGGAACTTATCGGGAATGGTGAGCTTGTTCAAGCCCCTATAATCAACACACATTCGCCACGATCCATCCTTCTTTTTGACAAGTATAACCGGACTAGAGAAAGGGCTAACACTGGTACGAATAATTCCAGCTTCTAACAACTCTTTAACCTGCCTTTCAATCTCATCTTTATGATGATGAGCATGTCGGTAAGGTCGAATACTCACTGGTTCAGATCCTTCTTTCAACTTTATTGCATGATCGCTAGCTCTTTGAGGGGGCAACTCTTTAATTTCCTGAAACACTAGCTTAAATTCAGTTAGGAGAAATAGCAACTCTTTTTGCTGTATAGGGTTCAAACACTCCTCCACAGCAGAATCTGACTTCCCAATGCCCAAAGACCACAACCAACCTTCGACTTCTGCCTCCTTTTTTTTAAACATCTGTTGAAATGCCTTCGGTACTGAATCTTGTACATTAATGCCCTGTAATTCCACCTCTGCACCACATCGATCAAATGACATAATCATTTTCTTCCAATCGACTTTAACCACTCCTAGAGTCTCTAGCCATGCAATTCCCAGAATCAAATCAGGCCCTCCTGTATCAAATATATATGCATCCACCGTAAAGTCTGCTCCACTCACACCTAATCTGATGCTCTTACATACTCCTTGTGACAGAATCCTATGCCCATCACCCAATCTAACCCCAAATGTACCGGTAGGAGTAACCACTAACCCCATAGCCTTTACTAATTTACTAGACACAAAGTTGTGACTGGCTCCACTATCTATCATAATCAGGATAGGTGTCCCCTCTATCTTACCCATCATCACCATAGACTTTGTGTTAGAGAACTGCTCCTTTCCCAATTCTCGGAATTCCAATGAATTACAGACCAACTCCCATTCTTCTTGAGGCACCTCTTCCTCCACTACTTCTGATTCTTTGATATGAGCATCCTCTACCTCATCCTCCAGCACTATAAGCCTGTATTCCTTTTCAGGGCATTTGTGGAGAGGTCCAAATGTCTGACCACACTTAAAGCAAAGTCCCTTTGCTCTTCTTTCCATGAGCTGCTCATAATTGAGATTCCTTGTTCCCTTCCATTTTTGCCCTGTTGGTCTATTCCCTTCAGCTGTAGCACCACGAAACTTATATGGCAATTCTCTACTCTCATTTCTACCATTAGCCGAAGTGTTAGACATCTGTCCCACACGTTGGGAATTAGTAGCACCCACCCGAGAACCCGAGCCTGCCACAAAACTTCCGGACCTCTGTCTTGGCTCCTCACTACGGATTACCCCTTCTCCTCTCAGTTCTCTCTCCACTTTCCTGGCTACCGTAAGCAAACGAACTCGCGACGTCGGATCATGTGTCCGCACGCGGTTCTTGATCTCTTCTCGGAGACCACCCAAAAAACAGCTCATGAACCAACCTTCGGGAAGATGAGGGATCTGCGAAGCTACTCGTTCGAACTCCTCGATATACCCATCCACCGAACCCCTTTGACGAATCGATTTAAGTTGCTCGATTGGGTCTCCTTCATCCTTTTCCCCGTATCTGTCGAACAAGGAACGCTTGAAACGTTCCCAGGTGATGTTCGGCTCTAACTCCCGTAAGGTCATAAACCAATATAACGACGAGCCTTCCATGCAAATCTGAACCATGGGTAGGCGGAGTTCCGTAGGTATTTCATGTATCATGAAATACGATTCTGCTCGGGTCACCCATGCAAACGGGTCAACTCCGGTGAACGACGGAAGATCGACGCGTTTAGCGGCATTTCGATACTCCTCCCATGCACGTTCAGTGGACGCCGAAACTGTGTGCTCCTCTCGGTGGTGTTCCGATCCTTGAAAACCACCTGTCGGGACCGCTCCTCCAGCAGAGGACGATGCCGGATGCTGGATAGGTACCGTCGAACCTTCTCCATTTTCTCCTACCCTCTGTTTACCCGAATTCCTAGCCATTAGAGACTGGAACCCCTCACGCAACTCCGACTGTAGTGTACTCTGAGACTTGGCTAGCGACTCAACACTAGCCATCATCACATTAAGCTTAGCACCCAGATCCTTAAGAGTAACATCATGCGATTTAACCAGAGCCTCTTGAGCTAAAAGAGACGATTCTTGTCTCTTGAATGACGCCTCTAAAGCAGATACTCTAGCCTCCATCCGTGTTTGCATACAATCTCTACCCTTCCTATCCCTCTCAATGAAAGCACCAATTGATAGGAAACTCTGTAGAGATTTATTATCTAGAAGTATAGGAATACAAGATATCTGGAGCAGAGCTCCCCCTCCTG
>JAOQMM010000001.1:18335811-18351400 GCA_027563515.1 Erythroxylum platyclados
TGAAAGAGGCTGGGAGGGTCTTTATATAGACCCTCCACCGCCATTGCCACAGCTTGCGTGTACGCAAGCTGTGGCTGCTGTCTACCATAGCTTGCGTTTACGCAAGCTGTGGACAGCTTGCTTACGGCAAGCTGTGTTTTTTTTTTTTTTTTTTATTATGAAGGTAGTCAAAGATGGCGGTACCATGTGTCGGCACCGCCTTACAAAAAATGAATTCTTGACCATCAAAATTGAACTGAAATCAAATTTAGTTTTTGGAACAGATTTGAGTCAAATAACTAAGGACCCAATTGAAATTTCCAAACAAAATAACCAAATTAAGCAAAAATTAGCATACGGGTAGTTCATCGACATCGATTTTGACGAACTGGAAGTCGGTGAACTTGACGGCCATGGCATTTTCGGCCGGTTCCATGAACTTACAGGGCCCACACGACGAAGCAGCAAAGTCAATCATCATCTTCCCTCCATAATTCACATTTCTCAATTTCAGATCGCTGAAATCAGAAGCAGCAAAGTCAATCATCATCTTCCCTCCATAATTCACATTTCTCAATTTAAGACTGCGACGAATCTTTGACGTTGTTGAAGTGGAGCTGCCAGCGGGCGACGGAATGGAAAACCGTAACACCGGAGTCGCCTTCCCACGAAGGGTTCTCGCCGGAGCCAGATTGTCTTCCACCGAATAAGAAGGAAAGTACCGATCCCATTTGCACATTTTCCACCGGTTTTCCAGCTAACAAGTAATCGCACTTTGCTTTGTTTCAGTTTGAGCTTCCATTATATATATACACACGAAAAAGTTGGCTAAATTACAGTTTTACACTAATAAATCTATTGATTTTAATATATAAAAATAATTTTATTAGTAAATGCCATTTAAGATAACATGGGCCGGCTCAGTTCCGCCTAGCAGTCGGAAGATCTTGCTTTGTCCGAGACTAGATTACTTATTTTTATTATTTTATGTCTATTTTATTTTACAAAAATCTATTTATTCAATAATAAATAAAGCTTATAAAAATTGAACGATTGAGGTTGCTCGGAAACATATTAAAAATTTATATTTATAATATTTACTTTGCATTTAAATTGATAGGAAATAAACATATTTTATTTAGTTTTAATTTTCTATTTAACTTTTTTTAGAGGAATGTTTACCTAGATGTGAATAATAATTTTAGTCAATTTTGAATCTCTAGTTTCTAAAGTTAAAATCAAATTAGGGACTAAGAATTATGGTTATTTTTTATAAATCATTTTAAGAATTATATTAAATTTTAATTAATCATAATTATAATTAAATTTAACTTTTATTATGTTACTCATATTTCATAATGAAATATATTAAAATTCTTGAGAGTGTAGTACTTTTGCAAAGAATTTGATTCTTAGGAGTTGGATTAAAAAAGCATACAGTCTTTTCTTTGGGGACACGTTTGATAAATTCTTTGTGGATGATATTTTATGAGTGCTCGAATAAGTCTAAATTAAGCATTTGATAATAAATATATCAAATGCTTAATAGAATAAATTCTTGGGAGTATATAATAATTCTTCGAACATTTTTCTTTTTAATTATTTGCCATTTCGATGATGTTGTCATTTGTTTGTATCTATTTCAAGAATGATTTTTAATGTTAATGGAAACTTGTAAAAAAAAAGTTATGGCCGAACCTACGCACAAGGATAATAAATTGAAACCGACTTAATTTGATTTGAAACTAATAAATTAAATTAAATTTAACTGAATTTTAGTTGAGATAAATGACTGTTAATTCATAATTTATTAAAAGTTATTGTTTAAATCAATGATTAAAAAATTCAATCGGTTCGGTTGGTTCAACTATAAAAATCTTAAATTGTCCAACTTTTTGATTCAATTTTAATAATTTCAATTCGATTTACTTTAATATTTTTTATTAAAAACTAATCAATTTATTAATTAATCAGTCAAATTTTATAAATTAATAAGTTCTTATAAACTAAAATAAATCAATTAATGTTCATTTAGCAATTTTGTTTCAATAAAACTTCAAATTCTTCAATAGATAAAGACAATCTCTTTCATTCATATTTTAATTTCTTTAATTTTTAGTCAGTTTTATGATTGTCTAATTTTGGTTGAACCTTTTAAACCCTAAAAACTTCTCATCTTACCAATTTAATTTTCAGTATAAATTTTAAAACATTGACTTTAATTAATAGGTTGAACAAATTGTTTTAAAAAAGCATGATTTTAATTAAAAAAATCAACATATCCCAGTACACAAGGCTCCCCAGGGTCAGGGAAGGGTTATCAATATACGCAACCTTTCTCTTTGTAATTTTTACAAAGAAACTGTTTTTATAATTCGAACCTATGGCCTTATACTCACAAAATAATAATTTTTACCGGCTACTCTAAAGCTTTACCTCTAACCATCATTTTAATAAGATATGTTAAAATAACATTGTTTTAATATCGATTCAATTAAGTTTTAAATTGGACTTACTCTATCCAATTTATTTCCATCTCTATTTAAATAATTATTTTGATTAATATTATCTAAATTAATTCTGATTACCATAAATTAATTGTTATACACAAGATTAATTTGGACAATATTTATTATAAAAAAATCAAAGTTAGGCATAAGTCATAACAAAAAAGCTTAGGTTCAACTCAACATGATTCAAACGAATTTAAATTAATCTAATTTAAACAAACTTGAACATAAATTTAAATATTCAGATTCAAACTTAAATTTTAATCGATATAAAATTAATATATTAAAATAAATTTGATCATATTCGAATTATTCGAGATTAAAATTATTTTATCTGTAATAATAATTATATATTAGATAAAACTTTAAAATAAATTATTTTTAATTAAATAAATTTATTTTAATCTCTTCTAAAATATTTATTAACAAATTATTGATAAAATTATTTTATTTATTAAAATAAATAATTTAAAAATTAATCTTTATTTTAAATAAATTGTAATTATTAAATTAAATTATATTTGATATTTATATATTTTGAAAATATTTTAAATTTAATTATATTTATTAATAATTGTCAAATTTAATTTGTTTAATTTAATTACAAGAATTAGATAAAATTATTAGGTAAAATTAAATTATTCATAATTCTCATTAATAATTAATTTTAATTAATTAAATATATAATATTAAATTATATTATTAATTTATTAAATAATATATATTTAGTTAAATATAGTTTTTATAATTTTTAAAAACTAGAAGAAAACTCAAACAAACAGAACTTTTTTTACTAAATTTAAAAACAAAAAACAAAAAACAAAAATAAAAATAAAAATAAATAAACAAGGCCTTAGTTATTTGGCATTTCATTATGTTGTCTATTTGAAGAATTATTTTTTATTGTTAAAGGAAACTTGTAAAAAGAAGTTATGGGCCAATATTTTTATTTTTAATGGAAACTTGTAAAAGAAAAAGTTATGGGCCGAATCCACACACAAAGGATCCGAGTTAACTTGATCGGAAGTTAATAAATTAATAAATTAAGTTAAATTAAATTAAATTTGTAGATTGATTTATAATTTATTAAAAGGTACGTGGAATAAAAGATCAAATATTTCATGCTTACATTTGTCACCAATAACATCATCCCTCTTCTTTAAGTTACTTATGTATAATACAACAGGGGGAAAAAAAAAAGGGAAAGTTACCCACTTCTCTTCTCTCGAGCTAACTTAAATGATCAAGTACGGAAGAATCAAGTACAAGTAGTGTAAGCTTCCCTGTGCTTTGCAACCGTCTTCTCAAGCTCATCTTTGTTGGCTCCAACCACCCTGTCCACTTCCCTTCCGTTCTTCACCAACACAAATGTCGGCATTGCTTCAACTCCAAACTCCTGTGAGACTTCCTGTGGATCACAAGGCATGCGTGTGCACACAAAACTTAATCACGAACCGTCACAAATGGACCCAATTTGTTGATCGGAGCAACAATCTTAGCCTAATGGGTACATGAATGATGAATAACTTATACCTAATTGTTCACTTTTAGTTAAGTTCTTAGGTAAGCCATCTTTGAACTCCCTTTTGATGATAAAAATCGAGTCTTGACCAATGAACTGAAATCACATTCAGTTTCTGGAACAGATTTGAGTCGAATAATCATGAGCCCAATTGAAATTTCGAAACAAAATAACCAAATTAAGCAAAAATTTGCATACGGGTAGTTCATCGACATCGATTTTGACGAACTGGACGTCCGGGAACTTGGCGACCATGGCCCGTACGGCCGGTTCCATGAACTTACAGGGGCCACACCACGAAGCAGCAAAGTCAATCACCATCTTCCCTCCAAAATTCACATTTCTCAATTTCAGATCTGTAAGATGAGAACAGCACATGCATAGAAAGATGTAGAGGAACAGAAGTTATCAAGATAAAAGAGGGTGTAACTGTGTACCAACTGAGTCGAATCTTTGAAGACGTTGAAGTGGCGCTGCCAACTGTCGACGGAATGGAAAACCTTAACACCGGAGTCGTCTTCCGACGAAGGTCTGGCGATTTTGTCTAGGGCGGAAAGCACCGATCCCATATGAACAGTTTCCACCAGTTTTCCAACTAACAACCAATCGCCCTTTGCATTGTTTCTGTTTGAGCTTCTACTTATATATACACGAAAAAAGTTTGGTAAATTACATTTTTACATAATATATATAAATAATAAAGAATAACGATGGGTCAGCTCGGCTCAACCTAGCCCTAAGATATGCAACTCAAGATCGGCCTGAAATTAAAAAGTTTGAGTTGTGCGATCTAAATTTAGACCCGACTCGAGTGAATTGCCAAACGACATCATTTTAATTAGGTAGTCAAATTGCTCAAGTCTCAAGCCGATTTCTCAAGTCTAAATTCCACCAAAATCCTATTAACTTGTACTTGATTTGTTGACTTCTTATTAAGTTGGGCTAAACTCCTACTCAATTTTTATACTTTATTAGAATCATAATAATTATCTAATTAAAATTTAATATTTATAATACCTATTTTGCATTTAAATTGATAGGCAATAAATATATTTTTATTTAGATCTAATTTTCTATTTAACTTTTTTTAGAGTAATATATACATAAGACATAAATAACAATTTTAGTCAAATTTAAATCCCTAGTTTCTAAAGTTGAAATCAAATTACGGTTATTAAGTTAGTTTAACGGGGACTAAGAATTATTATTATTTTTATAAATCACTTTAAGAATTATATTAAAATTTAATTAATTGTAATTTTACATTATTTTATAAAGAAATATATTAAAATTCTTGAGAGTATATAACTTTTGGAAAGAATTAGATTCTTAGGAATTAATTTAAAAAGCATATAATCTTTTCTTTGGGGACACGTTTGATAGATTCTTTGTGGATGATGTTTTATGAGTGCTCGAATAAGTATAAATCAAGCATTTGATAATAAAGATATCAAATGCTTAACTGAATAAATTCTTGGGAGTATATAATAATTCTTCGAACATTTTTCTTTTTAATTATTTGGCATTTCGATGATGTTGTCATTTGTTTGTATCTATTTCAAGAATGATTTTTATTGTTAATGGAAACTTGTAAAAAAAAAAAGTTATGTGCCGAACCTTCGCACAAGGATAATAAATTGAATCTGACTTAATTTGATTCGAAACTAATATATTTAATTTAATTTAATTTAATTTTAAATCAGAAAAATGATTTTATTAATTCATAATTCACTAAAAGATATCGTTTAAATCAATGATTAAAAAATTAAATCGATTCTACCGGTTCAACTATAAAAATCTTAAACTATCTAATTTTTGGTTCAGTTTTCATTTTTTCGATTATATTTATTTTAATAATTTTTGTTATTAAAAACAATTAATCAGTCAAATTTTGTAAATTAATAAGTTCTTATAAATAAAAATAAATCAATTAATGTTCATTTAACAATCTTTTTTTTCAATTAGACTTCAATTTCTTCAATAAATAAGGACAATCTTTTTCAATCATGTTTCAATTTCTTTAATTTTATTTAATCTTTAGCAAGTTGTATTACTGTTTAATTTCGGTTGAACCTTTTAAACCTTAAAATACTCTCGCCTTACCAATTTAACTTTCAATTTAAGTTTTAAAACATTGACTTTAATTAACAGGTTGAAGAATTTGTTTTAAAGAGGCATGATTTTAATTAAAAAAAGTCAACGTATCCTAGTGTACAAGTGTGATGCTCATAAAATCTTAAACCGCAATTAACCAAGTAAATCCCAAAACATACTATTAATCATCAATTAAATTCCTCATTAGTTCCAAAAGAGAGGAAAAATTTTCATACAACACAACTACGGTAATTATCAAAAAAATTTCTATACAACACAACTACGGTAAATGTCACGTTTGAAAATATACATAAACATTCCAACAACTTTACAAAAGTAATCTGCTGACCCCACCTATTCTTCACTCTGCCTATCAAGTGCACTGAGATTATCGACAATCACTCGATCTCCTAAAAAAAATAATGGCAAAGGGTGAGCTAACAACTCAGTGAAGATAACCGACCTTACCCTTAAAACCAAGTAACTCAATAAATAATTATACACTTAGTCAACTGATTAAATAATACATATAATACGTATATGCATAACAGTTCTCAGTTTAATCCAAATAGTTAACAAACATTTCAAAAATTTTACCAAATTATGATTTACACAAATATTAATTTATTACTACCATTTATGCTTTATTCCAATATTTAATTGAATTGCCCAGACCCAGCTTAACCTAGTAGGCGTACATCTAATGGTCTACTGGCTCATCTTATCATAATCTCTCATAAGTGGAAATGTAATCAATTGTATAAATATCAGCACAGGGTATCTCGATTTTCTCAATCTTCACCTTGGTACTACTCCAGTACCTAGTCATCGACACAGGATATCCCCGGGATTCAGGATATCTCGGTACCACTTCGGTACCTAGTCATTGGCGTAGGGCATTCCCGGAACTCAGGATGCCCCGGTATCTGCTCCACGGACAGATACCTAGCCACCACTCACTCATCTCAACTCAATCTATCCATCTAAGACCATCGAATGCAGCCTATCCTAGGCAAGCCACTAATTCTCAAATAATCCCAATTATTCTCAACATATTACCAACCAGTCTATAATTAATACATTTTCACCGAGTTAACATGCAATACACCTCATAATATGCATAACAAAATATAATCACGAAAAACCTTGTACTTTGTTACTTATTCGTGAAATAAAATAAATATAATTCATGTAGGTGATTAATAATCATTAATTAAATTAATGATTAATTCAAAATATCAATCACAATAAAATAATTAATTAACACCAAAACGGTACTTAATTTTAAGAGTAAAGTCCAAGGTTATCCTTATCTCGATTTCGAATTCAGTTAATGGATAATCCCAATTTCTCCTTAATTGGACTTTTAGACCTAGAATTTAAGAAATTTTATTAGACTAATTTACCAAAAATTTCTTACCCAAATACACAATAATCTAACATTATTCTCTCTTCTAATTTATTCCTAATTATAAAAATTAATAACCTCTTCAACCTAACCCTCATAATTACTAAAATATTATTAACTAATTAAAAGTCCATTGTACCCTCATCTATTTCCATTATTACCAAAAATGTCCTTCTTGCCACTAAATTACAGTTTTACCTTTAAATTTCTGCACTTGCATGCATCTTAAATTACATATTTACCCTTAATTTTCTGCACTTCCCATTTTACTCCTACATGCAAATTAAATTACAGACTCACCCTTAACTTTCTGCACTTCCCATTTTACCCCTACATGCAACTTAAATTTTAAAAACAAAGTCATCATCTTCACCCTCTCTTCTTCTTCTCTCTTCTCCACATTCATCAATTTTTCAGCCCCATTTTCTCCATTTTCATCTCTTCATACAACTTCCATTATTGTACCAATCAACCACAACATGCAAACCAATCATAATCTAGTATAAGATGATCAAAATCATACAAAAAGGACATAAAAAGCTTGCTGGAAATTTTACCAAGTGAGGGATTTTGGAATTGTGAACCTCCACAACTTCCTCAAAGTTTTCTGCAAAACAAACAAAATGAAGGAACCTATCAGGGAAATGTTACATGCAAACGAAAGAGAGTGTTTTTGATACACTCACCTGCCAGAAAAAGAAGAGAAAATGAAGAAGATGGTGGACTTTCGTTAGTTTTAATTCTAATTCCAGATGTTGTGTGTTTTTTTTATATACAAGTCTGGTGGTTTATGAGTTGGGTTGAGCTGAGCTGTGGGATTGTTTCAATTAGCCTTGTGGGCTTTACAACAAGGCTCCTTGCGGGTCACAAGAGAGTCATCAATATACGCAGCCTTCTTCTTGTAATTTTTATAAAGAGCCTATATTTATTAGTCGAATCAGTTATTCCAAGGCTCTCTCTCTAGCTATGATTTTAATAAGATATGTCAAAATAACGTCATTTTAATATTGATTTGATTAAGTTTAAAATTGGATTTACTTTGTCCAATTTACTTCCATCTCTATTTAAATAATTATTTTTATTAATATCATCAAAATTAATTTTGATTATAATAAATTAATTGTTATACACAAGATTAATTTGGACAATATTTATTATAAAAAAATCAAAGTTAGGCATGACAAAAAAGCTTAGGTTTAGCTCAACATAATTCAAATTAATTTAAATTTGATTTAATTTAAACAAACTTGAATATAAATTTAAACATTTATATTCAAAATTAAATTTTAATCAATATAAAATTAATATATTAAAATAAATTTGATCATATTCGAATTATTCAAGATCAAAATTTTTTTCAAGCTTAAAGTCAAACCTTAGAAAACTGGGTCTACTCCTTCCAAATTATCGATTGGGGGATTTTCTCATTTTAATTTTACCCTTCTTTTTTAACATCTCATGTCATTTTCAGCACCACCTTCCGTTGTCGTTGAAACGGCCTCCGCCGCTGCGACCGTCGTTGCCACCATCATCGCATCATAACTCCACCCCCACTTTCACTCTATTACTACCATCATAACAATCCCTTCTTGACTCTGCCACCACCACTAATTTCTACTACTACCATCCCCATTCTCGCCGTACCGGTATATGTGTCACGCCATAAACCCTACCTTTATCTACATCACCATCGTAACAAACACCCCCACATCCAACGTCGTTATTGCCACCACAGCTTATATATCTCCGTCATCACACCCCACCCCTAAAGTCTCGTCGCCGCCACCATCCCCACCATCGCCGACATCGCCATCAATATTCTATAAGATTGACTAACAAAAGAAATTTATGGTTAATTTTCAACTTGTAATAGAAAACGAGATCTTTGGAAAGCTACATTTAAAATTAATATATAAAATATTTTATTATTTAAATGATATGACAATACATTAAATTATTTTTAATACATGTAAAGGGATCTTTCTTTAATTAATAAATTAAATATGGGTTTTAAAATATTGACTGTTATATTTTAGATTCCAACTCTTGAAATTTATTCATTTTATAATCTCATAAATCTGATGCACAAAATAAAAACAATAAACAAAGCTAGGCCAACTCAATGAGCCGCTTTTGAATTGCAACATTATAACATTATTTTCTCGACTATAAAAATTTATGCCAATGACTAATAAAATCTTTTATCTTAGGCTTAGAACCAGGCTACATAATACAAATAGCTTGAATAAACCTTCTAGCTTTAAATCCATTTTAATCTGATTTAATATGTAGAGCCTCGATACTTGATCAAGGATGCCAATGATCCAGGTCGGGTTAATACATAGACCTCCAATACTTGATCAAGAATGACAACGGGTCAGTTTAAGCTTGAGCTCGGACCTGAGTGGGCCAAAGGTAGTCTGACCTAATTCGGCCTTACTCAAAAATAATTTAATTAAAAAAACGACATCTTTTTAATTATAAGAGTCAAGCATCAGGGTCAGGTTAGACCTGAGCATCTTAAACTCAAGACCTGTTTGAGGCCCAATCAATCTGGCTCAGGTTGGGACTAAGCCCAATTGTCATCTCTATAATTGATTATGATTTATGCAAAGTTTCAAAGCTATTGCGATATTACGAATGATATAAACATAATTATTCATAATGACTGAAACACGGTCGCAAATATTATAATTACATATTTAAGAAAAATTGTAATATTACAAGCATAATTATAATTACATCATGTGATTTAAAAAAATTAATTGAATTATGTGATTTGCATGTTCTTCTAAGAATTTATCACCTCTAACTTATCATTTAAAACATAAGACGAATTATAGTCCGCAAAAGGTATAAATTTTCATCTAACGTTTCCAAAAAAATTAGTCTCTACCGTTATTTATAATACCATGATACAATTTAACATTTTCAAATTAGTATCGATATATTTACCTTCCTTCCAAAAGGTCACGAGGCAACGATACTTTAATTTAGAAAGCAATAAAGTCAAGTAATAATACAAGATGTGAATTATTATGGCACGAGGTTTATTGTCTAGTCTTGCAATTTTAAATTAACTAAAATCATGAATACAAACAAAGAGAATCAAACACGGGATATGATATAGAATTGAACCATATGATACATACATCTTCCAAAGTTTATATTATCTAGTACAAGATTTAGGGCATTAAGTCTCTTAGTTGCTATCGTTGTGAAGTGGAAGGAAATAATTCATAACATTCATTGTATTAACTCAATAATTCATAACGTTCTTGTAATCTAGTCGTTGTTGCTTTCATCGTTTCCTTTTAATTTTTCTGATGGAGTGTAAAAAAAAAATTGTGAAAACAAAGCTTGCTATTTTTTTATAATTAGTTAAATGTCTAAACGTTAATGTTAAGGAGTCAACGAGGCGGCTGATTATATTATTGATAGATTTATTATAAAATAAAAATTAATTAAAATTATATATATGCTATTTTTTTAAATGAAAATAATTTATTAACTATAGCTCACTGTTACAAAATGTACAAAAAGGAGCATAGACTAGTTATGAACCTAGTCTATCCTAGAGATGACGAAATTAAGCGAAATGCAAGTATGGTTAAAGGTTTTACAAACTGTGTTGCACATACTACATTAGAGGTGCCACTTTGTTTTCATGCCAGATGTTAACTTATGCTCCACTTTCCTTGCCACTACGATAGTACGTATTTCATTTAGAATTAAATCTACTTCAACTTGTTTGAATATTCGTGGATTCCTTTCTCTCCAAATCATGTACATGGTAGTGGTGAAGGCTATCTTTAAGGATAACTTATGCTATTTATAATATTGATAATCAATAAAATCTATCAATTATTGATTACATAGTTTTTTTCTTAATTTTAGCTGAAAGAAAATAGTATATAATCTTAGTTATTATATCATTTTTTTGTTGATATATAATAGTACAACAATAATACCTAATAGAATTTTTACTGATACGAGATTTACAGAAGTACAGTAGTACGCGGTCTTATCCCTAATTAGTAAAAATGTTGTTTCCAAACATTGGTATATAATAATCCGCTCAGAAAATTCATTTGTCACACCTTCTATTTCAATTTTTTAGAAATGAAACAGTATTTAACTAAGGAATATGAAATAGTATTTATCTAAGTAATTATTTCTTAATTGAAATTAACAATGTTCATTTTGTCTAGTCATTTCCTTTCTTATTTAGATCATTTAGAAATAATTTTTTTATTAGTTAGGAGTAAGACTACGTATTATTAGACCTTCTCAAATTTTGCGTCTCGGCGAAATTTTTACTGAATGATGTTGACGTTGTTTGTTATTTTGTCCGGTCATTGTCAACTTTTTCTAAATAACGTTCCTAAATTTTCTAGGCCAAGAAAAATAGAGAAGGGTTGCACGAAGGAGGAAGAGAAAAAAGATGGCATGAGTTCATCAAACTTGGTGGTCCTACGCTATAATTACACTGGACATGTAATTTGACTGTCTGTATTATAATTCTTATATTTTTTTAAAAAATATTTATTTTTATTTAAATTCTTTCATCATATTTCGTTAACATTTTATCGATTTATAACTTCAAAATAACTTCGTATTAAAATTTAAAGAATTCTAAGGTTATATTATTTTAAGTATGAAAATAAATGAAAAAATAACATAATATGACAAACGATTTGTGTTATAGCTAAATAATATTAATGATTAAAAATTTAACCGATTTAGTCAGTTCAATAGTAAAAATTTTAAATTGATTAATTTTTTGATTCGTTTTTTAATTTTTTAGTTCAATTTATTTTAATAGCTCTTATTGTAAAAAACTCACCAATTTATCAATTAATCGGTCAGTTTCGTAAGTTAATCAATTAATTTTTATTTAATAGTGTCTTTTTCAATTAAAATTTAAATTCTTTGATAAATAAAGAGAACCTTAAATCTTTGATCTTATCAATTTAACTTTCGGTTCGATTTTTAAAACATTAAATAATATTATAATCAATTAAGTGATAATTTTTAAAATATAAAAATTGAAATCTAAAGAAGTCGAGCTATGGGAACTTTAGTGTATTTATTTAAGATTGAGTTCATTACAATTTAACTTCTTACCTTTTCAATTCTTGTTTTTTGAAAATTTTGATTTAACTTTTATTAATATTATTTAACTATCATATAAATTCTTTCGTCATATTCTATTATTTTTTATTAATTCATAAATGTAAAATTGACGTCATATTAGAATTTAAAACATGTTGACCAAGTTCGGTAAATATAGTCCTTTACTTCGATTATAACTAAAACATGTTGACCAAGTTCACACAGGAACCTTACAATTATTATAAGCATTTAGTAACTTATTTTATCAGTATCTCTTCAAACAGTTTGCTTCTCAACAGGACTTACTTCCATGGCCAGCTCCGAGGTGCTTGGTCCAGTCCCTTTATATCGATACCAACTAGCACACATTAAGAAGTAAGCAAGATTTACAACTCCAGAAGCAGCAATCAAGTAGAAGAAGTTGTCCAACTTGCCTTTGTTAAGATCTTCTGCCAACCAATCACCACCTCTTGATCCATCTGTGACACTATGAACAACTGATATCATAAGGCTGCAAAGGAAGCTAGCTATTGCTATGCCAAGGAAGAAGACTGCGTTCGCGATGCTCCTCATGTTCTCAGGGAATTGCTTGTAGTAAAACTCGATCTGACCAACGGAGTTGAAAGCTTCAGTCAATCCTGCGAGTAATTGTTGTGGAATGAGCCACGTCCAGGACATGGATGATATTGCACCTCCTTTGGATGAGAACCCAATTGTAGGCCTTGTAATAGCCAAATTCTTTCTTTGTTCTTCAACCAAAGCAGCACAAACCATCGTCAGGATTGACATAACAATGCCAATTCCCATTCTCTGAAGTGGTGTGATTCCTCCTTCTTTACCTGTCAGGTTTTTCAGAGTAGGAACCAGAACTCTGTCGTAGATTGGAATGAAAATGGTTAGGCTTAGCATAGCAAAGATTATGAATGATGCAGCAGGAATTTCAAAGCCACCATTTCCAAGTCTCCTGTCTAGTTGAAGTGCTTCCAGGACAGTGTAGTTTTGTAGTTGAAATATACAAACGAAGTAGAGAAAAGCCGATGCCCATATTGGCATCACTCTCAGGACACATTTTGCTTCTTCCACTTGCTGTCTGCTGCACAGTTTCCAGGGGTTGGAAGCTGAACCATTGGAATTTACTTGGTCTTCACTTGTTCTGATTGCAGCCTTGTCAAGAATCCTGTTGAACATAGAACAGATTCTCCAATCAATTCCAAGCATGTTAGAATTGACAAACAGAAGTATATTTTTCAGTACCCGAACTGATCTGTGCAGGGAAGCTTGGAGTTGATAGAATCTGTAGGAAAATAACTGAAAAGGTCAAGAGCAGGATTTTCAGGCAATTTTAACTTTCTCTTCTTGGTTGCAGCCACTAGTACTTGTGCCAGGCTAATGACAGGACTCCCCTCAGGTTTCACTTTGACATAAAGTTTTGAGCCCAAAAAGAAAACAGCACATGACATGAACATTAAACATGTAGGGATAGCCAAACCGATCGCCCAGCTAATGTTTGATTGAACATACACAATGAAGCTCACAGACACCATCATAGCAAATGTGAAGGTGAAATAGTACCAATTAAAGAAGCTATTGATACCCCTTCTACCGGACTCGGTGGCCGGGTTGAATTGGTCAGCGCCAAAGGCTAGGTTACATGGTCGGATGCCTCCGGCTCCGACGATTATAAATCCAAATCCACTTAGTAAAACAGCAAACTGCCATGTTGTAGGTCCATCACATGGTCCAGTTTCACTTGATGCACATTTTGGAGGGCGCAGCTTGGGGAATATGGCGGTCATTGTTATTATTGCCATCCCCTACAAAACACCATGAAAATGAAAATTAGCTTAATTTAACATTCAAAGTCTTCAAAAAGCATTCCTGGTTCCTGCAGAATATAGCAGGTCTGCAACAGCTGACAAGTAACAAGTAAGCAATATATTGAAGCTCTTAACTTCAGGAGATTTGACAGGTTTCGGGAAAATTTGTGGGTAAGTACCAAAAAAGAGCAGATGGATGCCAAGCCCAGTGTCTTGTAACGTCCATAGTATGTATCAGAGAGAAAACCTCCGAGCAACGGTGCTGTGTTTGCTGCACCATTCAAGCCATTAATAAGCATGGTCGCTGTGATGTTCTTCAGGTTGAAAACGGTAGTCAGGTACACCACCATGTTTGCTTGAGTTCCAATAGTCCCTATCTTCTCGAACGTCTCATTTCCTGAAACTCACAAGATCAATTTCACTCCACCAACTAGCATGAATAGAAACAGGAAAAACAAAAAAAAAGGCAGCAGAAACAGTAGTTTGTACCTATAATGAATGGCAAGGCACTGGCTCCCCTATAGTTCGGAGCTTTCTCATCAGCTGATTCTGTTCCTTTCTCCATTGTTAATGCTCAAAAGGGTTGCTGATCTTTTTGGTCAGGATTTCATCAGTTTTTTGGTTGTTTTTATGAGAGAAAGACAAGGAGAAGAAGGCCTTGAGACGTGAGATACAGCAACACATGCATAAAAGACAAGAAAATGATGTGTATTAATAATAGAGACAGATTCCAGCAGCAGTGGAGCTCCTGTCTAGATTCTGATCACCACGAGATTCTCCTAATAATAGTTTCAGAAATGCCTCTGTTGAATAATTTGTGAAATTGATCAAGTAGCTGGTCCATGGCTAGATGACATAGCAAAAAATGGCCTACTATGACAACCATGCTTATGGCTAGTAGGAAATACAAAATAGCTCAATCCGCCTTGGCTCGATCTGAAGTTAATGGGATAAAACCTGTTTTGATGAGATTCGTGTTAGATTCAAGTTTAAAAGAGATTGATCAAATAGCTGGTCCATGGCTAGGTAACATAGTACAAAGATGGTCTACTATTGTCGGCCATGCATATGGTTAGTAAGGATTGTAAAACAGCTCGATTCGGCTCAACTCAATCTAATCTGAAGTCAACTACATAAATCTGTT
>JAOQMM010000001.1:18354245-18364910 GCA_027563515.1 Erythroxylum platyclados
ACCTGACCATCATATCAAATCTCAACCTGATATGATAACATGTCAAGTTCAATCAAATTGGATTTCGAATCAAGTTGCAACTTTTATTTCGGTTACAAAACGATATTATTTTAGTCTCAAGTTTAAAATTACATTGACATAATGTCAATGTTAATGTCATTTTAAACAATCTTATCAAATTTTAGGTCAGATTCAAGTTATACTCTTAAAGAACCTGAATATCGGCTCAACCCGACCTATCTTAACCTGTTGTCATCTATAGTTGTACTAGTGTCTTTATTTTGCTAGTGGGTATCGATTTCATTGAAGAAAATTGGGCGAAGAGTGTCACTTCAAGTTTCTAGATGAAAGGAGAACATTATTTTGAGAGGAGAAAGGAATTGTCTTTTTCGTTCATATGTTTTATGGCTGAAGAGAACACAAGAATCAAGTTTTGCCGTGAAAGTTATAATTAGGTAGGCGCCCAACTTCTCTAGCTTATGTCTTGTCTCAATATTAGCAATCACCTTCTAATTCAATCAAATATCAAATGCCCTCATCATGCATTAATTAAATTGTAAAAAGAAAATTAAAAAACAAAAAAAAGAGAAATTACATGTTCTAATAAATACTTTGAGACCCCTATTTAACTATCGTATTTTGAAAATTATTATTTATCTTTTTGATGATATTGTTTAGTTATCACATCACTTTTTTCATCATATTTTGTTAGTTTTTAATTTTTTTACTTAAAAAGATATAGTATTAAAATTTTAAAGGGTTAATTACAAAAAAATCTCAAACTTTACTTAATTTTGTAATTCTAGCCCGAACTTTAAAAAATGACAATTAAATGCTCTAACTTTCAATTTTTTCAATTATAGCTCGATTATTAGTATCTCCGTTAATATTGTTGACGTGACTTGCTATATAAAACAGACGCCCTTAATACTTATATACGTCATATTTAATTAAATTAACTAATTAAGTTTTATTAAGTTGTTTAACTAAATTACGTCGTTTTGGAATTGAAAAATCTTAATGAACCATGGGTAGCAAATTTCAATAAGTTTTGATGAGTTTTTTAATCTATTTTTGTACTAAAAAAACATAGTATTAGAATTCTTAAATTCTAACTCGGCGTTGTTTCGAAATTATGAATAGATGAAAAATAACTAAATAATAATTTTTAAAATAGAAGAATTTAAATAAAAAATTAAATTACCACTAGATTTAATGTAATTATCACTTTAATTCCTGAGTAAGATATTAATATTAATGCATAATAATTCAGGAGATTGTAAGGTAATGAGTTTAAGGAATTGAGAGAATTGTATGACCATGCTTGTGATAGAGGCAAAGCATCCAGGAATCACAAAACTTACAGTAACATAACAACAAATGCTTGTGATAAGCTTGTGATGGAGGAGAAAGCATACAGGAATTAGAAAACTTACAGTGACATACTGACATAACAACAAGGGATTTGACATTTCCTTAATTCGGTTTAGTTCACTTGGAATTTGCCTTCCTTGAAATGCCAATGAGTATGGAGTAAATATTACTTTAGTCCGGCCATTGACGAGGTCGTGATCGAGCTTCCAAATTCTGACAGAGTGTTTTGTCTTATTTGAGGCTGCGCTTTTCATCAGTAAAAATCAGATTCGTTTGACGTGAAAGACTTGAGGAAGAAAAAGAAAAACAGATGACTCCAAGTGAAGGAATGGTGCTGAGTAGCCTGCAAATATCAATCACAAGGACCATGAATGGTCAATAGTTTTCGTGGAATTAGGTTTCAGCTTGTGAGATCTTCTTCAATCATTTTTGTTTTCTGTTATGGGTTTAGATTATCTGTTCTCGTTATTACATACTTACCCTATTTTATAAGCATCGATCTATTTAATAAATAGATATTTATTAAATAAATTGAAATTAAAAAAACATAATAGACATAGAATAATAGGAACAAATGATCTATTATCTGTATTAGAAAACATTAAGAGTCTTATAATTATATTTAATAATAATTATTATAAAATTTTATTTTAAAATGACTTTTTTTTCGATAATCTTTCAGAAGTTGGAATAGACTTCAATTATTATATGAAGTTTGAAAAATTGTTTTAAACTTTTCTTGTAGTAATTTGCTGATAATTACGCCAACAGAAGGGGATGTAGCTCAGATGGTAGAGCGCTCGCTTAGCATGCGAGAGGTACGGGGATCGATACCCCGCATCTCCATTCTTCTCTTAATTTTTTAAAGTTCAATGATCTCCCAGCTCAAGAAGTTCCCCCGACGACGCCGTTTATCGTCGACGGGAATGTTCCACTGATTTCGGTTGATTCTGGCGGCTAAAAACCCCAAAGCCCTCTTCTCCTGTCGTTCCCAAGCCTTCATCTTCACTCTCACTCTATCGACACTGTCGAAGGAAAACAGTACGGCGTATGGCGTATGCCGGCAGTGCATCGGCGGGGTCGTCGATAAAGCAAGTGAAATTGGAGAAAGAGAGCGAGCTGCGGATCGAAGTGGCAAACGACACGCCGCTTCGACTTAGGCTGTTAAACGGCACCGCTGAGATCTTCGGCACCGAGCTTCCTCCGCAAATGTGGCTCTCCTTCCCTCCTCGCTTGAAATTCGCTGTAAAGTTCGCTCTTTTCTAGTCAAAGTTGTCGCTTTTATTTTTATTTTTTTCAATTGATTGTCTTTTTGAACAAGTTTATGTTTTTCAATAGGTGTTTACTTGGTATGGTGCTACTATAGAGATGGATGGTTCTACGGAAACTGATTATACTGCCGACGAGGTACATTTGTTTGCTGTTTGATACTTTCTATGATCTTGGATTTAGCAGTGATTTTGTGATTGATTGGTTTCAGACACCAATGGTTAGTTATGTGAATGTTCATGCTATACTTGATGCTCGAAGGAACCGCGCGAAAGCCTCCTCTACTGATTCTGAGCCCGTTCAGGTGCATGCACTTTTCTAATATCCTCGTGGCCGTTTTATGGTTACATTAGAATGTAGGGATGCGTTTGAATGATGAGATAATGTGATGGTTATAGTCTTTTTGTACTTGATGAATAGTTAGCGTAGTCTTCTTAATGTACTGAGGATCTTTGAGAAGCCATGTTGTTATCAAGATAACTCTTAGATCGTTTTGCATGGAGGTGCAATGTATGTATGCTTGCGATTGTTTTCTGTGGAATATGTGCTTGCTCTGATTCATTGCCTATGATGACACTTGGACAGACTTCCATGTGGTTATGTATTTGTTTTGAATAGAGACTAAAACTTTGATTTTGGCCTTTACGAATGTTATATGATGCAATTGCATAACAAGATACATATCAAAATATTTGCTGCAAAGTAAGCATTTGGGCCATTTGTGTTGAAGGAGTTTTGCTATATGCTGTCTGTGCTGATAGATATGAGATCAGCAATTTGGGATTTGCAGCTAGAGGTTTTGGTTACAATCATTGGAATCATCTCCCTGATCATAAATATCACTATGGAAGATGCTCATAAACATCAGCATAGTAGGCACCGGGCAACTATATTTTCATCATTGATTGCAGATAAAAATAATCATACTTCTGGTAATTTTGTGTGCAATTAGAATACTATAGTCTGTTTGAACAATTAAGCTAGTCATTGGTATAACTATAATGTAGAAGCACTGCAAGATGTTTCTGATTCTTTCAGTTCCATGATCTCTGTGCATGAATGTTCATGGAGTTTGTAAAAAAGTGAAATCTGTGATTGATGATTAGTCAAAGCATATTGTCATTGTGTGATCAATCCAGGGTCCTCGGGTGATTGTTGTGGGACCTACAGATTCTGGCAAGAGTACCTTGTCAAAGATGCTTCTTAGCTGGGCTGCTAAGCAAGGATGGAAACCTACTTTTGTAGACTTGGATATTGGTCAAGGAGCTATCACCATTCCTGGATGCATTGCTGCTACTCCTATCGAGTTACCCATTGATCCCGTGGAAGGGATTTCTCTTGAAATGCCGCTTGTTTACTTCTATGGTCATACCACTCCCAGGTAAATATTTCTAGAATTTTAGACTTACCTTCTTGGTTTGCTACTTGACTTGTCCTCTCTTCCTCATGGTTGGCTTATAGATACTAATCAACCTGTCAAATTCAAGTTCTTCCTGTTATATATAAAAAATAACCAGATATGTGATTGTCTCTCAACATGTTGTTTCTGCAGTCAAAACGTAGAGTTGTACAAAGTTCTTGTGAAGGAGCTTGCAGAAATACTGCAGAGACAATTCACTGGAAATGCCGAGTCTCGTGCTGCAGGTATGGTGATCAACACCATGGGATGGATAGAAGGTGTAGGGTATGAGGTACTTCTGAAGTCACTATGTTTCATTTAGGACTGGTATCTTGAAAGTCGTGAACCTCTGGCTCAACTTTGTCTACGTCTTCCATTCTTTTGCAGTTACTACTTCATGCAATCGATACATTCAATGCAAATGTTGTATTGGTTTTGGGCCAGGTAAATCATTTATGCTCTTTGCAAATGCTCCTATGGTCCTCTTTTGTTCTCTTTTTCACCCCCCCACGGGAAACTCCAATCATGTTTGTATTTCCTTTTCATCATCAATTCCTTCCTTTTCTCAAGCCCCCTCAGCCCAAAATTTAAAACTTTTGGAGCTTTGTCAAGTAATCTGCATACTCTTCTGTTCAACATATATCAGAATGTCTTACTGTTTGATTTAGGGCACTTGGAATGCTGCCATGTAAGATCTGTAGTGCTCGGCAGAAATAGGACCACTATTTGGACAATGATGCATTAGTAAAATTGTTTCTTCTTCTTCTTGTTTTGAACTTGCATGTTTGGTTAAGTAGCCATCAGTTCTAATATATTCTGCTTTTAATATATCCTCTGGAAACCTTGCCTTTATTCTTTTAGTTATTTGTGTTACTAGATGGTTTTCATTTTCTAGAAAAGATTATTATTACCTCGTTTGGCCTTTTAAGAAATGTTGAATAAGAATTTGTTGCCTGACCTTTCCTTTCCCATGCCTCTCAAAGTTTCCTTCCAATATCATCTAAGAGTGCTACTAGGGACCCATTAATTGGGAAAAATACTAAAGTTTTGACCACTGCTTATGAGGATTATTTGTGAATCTGCTGATGAACATTTTGTTTAATTATATGTCAATTTCGATTCTTTGTCTAATGGTTCACCCATGGATGTCACTGTTTCTTAAAACCTTAGAATCAAATATTGTATGATCCTGACTCATTCACTCAAACCTTTTCTACAATGTTCATTATGAATTTGTTGCAGGAAAAGCTCTTCAGTATGCTCAAGGATGTGCTAAAGAGCAAGCCCAATGTGGATGTTGTTAAACTTCAGAGGTCAGGTGGTGTTGTATCCAGGAGTGCCAAAGTCCGGCAAAAGTCTAGGAGTTACAGGATTAGGGTAAATGCTCTGTTTTTTATAGACCAAATAGATCTGATAATGCATAGGCTTTTATCATTAACCTCTTACCTGTAGTTCAGATATTGATTAAAGCATCTAATACATATATCCCTATGAAATAGAGCATATATCTTGTTATTTGACTTTTCTTTCCTTTTGTACTCTTTCAATATCAAGGTTTTTACTTGTGTCTATTTCTCTCAGGAATACTTTTACGGGATTGTTAATGATCTTTCTCCTCATTCAAATATTGCAAACTTTAGTGATTTGTTTATATATCGAATCGGTGGTGGGCCACAGGCCCCAAGATCAGCTCTACCAATTGGTGCAGACCCTATTGCTAACCCCCTCAGGGTCACACCTGTGAATATTGACCGAGATCTGCTCCATGTAGTTCTTGCTGTTTCGTATGCCCAAGAACCAGATCAGATTGTTTCAAGGTAATAGTGATGAAATTGGTAAATGTCTTGCAATTGTACTTTATGTTGGTAGAATTCCTACTTGATGCAATACAATATATTTCCGTGGAAAATATATCATGAAGAAGTTCATTCCATTTCCTTGTACCACTGTTTATTAACAGCAAGCTTCTATTAATTATTTCACAACTAACTCGTTGAAATTTGACTACTGAGGCTAAATTTCTTTGCTGATGCAGTAATGTTGCCGGGTTTATCTACATCACCGACATCGACCTTCAAAGGTGGAGTCTTTTCGTTTTCTATTTCTTTCATACAAGCATCAGCTGTCCATCTTATGGTTTAGTTTAATCTTGACCATTACCTCAACGTTACAGGAAGAAGATTACATATCTTTCACCCACTGCTGGAGAACTCCCTAGCAAATACTTGATCATGGGAACACTGACATGGCTTGAGACATAAACCCGGCAAGACAGGACAAGAATCGGTACTTGAAGCTTGAAGATTACCAACCCAGGACAAGAATCTGTTTTCCAAGCCTGAAGATCCATTTGGTTGGCGATCAGTGTGTATGGAAGCTTTGTTTTGAACAGAAGATGTACTCATTATTCCCTAAAAACCTGAACAATGATGTTTGTATTCTCCAAAATGAGATAATCAAATAGTTTTTTAAGAACTCTAAACAAGTTCTTCCCTTTTTTCTTTGGTTGTTAGTGGTCATTTCATTACAAGTGCTTGGTGTTGACTAACTTTATAAATCCGCTTAATGTCTAATTTGTATGCTGAAGTAGGTGAACTTCGAATTCTAAATTGCAGTTGGAGATTGACGTAGCAAGTGACTTTTCTTGCCACAATCTTGGATAGTCAACTCAACATTGAAGGCTTGTGTTGCTTATTTTATATATATTTAATGACTAAAGTCATAAACTATGGGAACTGTCACTATCTTTTTATGTGCGTATTGAACTCCTCCTTTTGGTGTGTATCCAAGCATAGAGTATGCATAGAGTATGAGAGTTTGAATTGAAGTAAAACTCAAATTCCAGTGAATGGGATAAAAAGACACAGTGGAGGTTACGATCATATTGGTTTCTTTTTTTAATCTTTATCCAAATGAAATAATTGAGAAAAAGTTGGATTAAATTAGATTTAACTCATCTATTTACTATATAAAAGTAATAATAATATTTCTAAATTTAATATACGGAATATATTATACTATATTATTAACCATACAGTATAATATATTTTATATTAGTTTCTATAAACTAATAAATTTTCATAAATTAAAATAAACTAATAAATTTTTATAAATTAAAATAAACTAATTCATTTTTATTTAACATTCTCTTTTTAAATATTTAAAAACTGAACCTGAGGTTAAACAAGTTAAACAAGATTGAAATGGTCAATTGGTATTAGACTGTCATAAAACCGACTAATCATTGAATAAAATTAAAGAATTTGAAAAATGATTGAAAGAGATTATTCTTAACAATCTAAAATTTTAAAGTTTAATTAAATGAAATTAATCAACTTATTTTAATTTATAACAACTTATTATTTTAGAAAAATTGACTTAAACTGATCAATTTTTAACAAGAGTTATTAAAGTAAATTGAATTTAAAAATTGAAAACTAAATTGAAAAGTTAGACGATTCAAGATTTTTACAGTAGAACCAGCCAAATTGGTTGAGCTTTTTAATCATAACTTTTTTTAATTAAATTTTAACTTTTTCGATTAGTAAGGATAATCTCCCTTTTTTATTTCAAATTTTTTATTTTTATTAAATCTTTAATTATATGACTGTGTTTAACTTTAAATCTTAAACCTTTTTTTTAACTTAATTTACAATTCAAATTGTAGTTTGATTTATTATTCACGTACCAATAGAAGTAGATAAATTTAAATTCTAATACACATCTTCTCATAATCAATTTCTAAGAGAGATATAATTTGTATTAAACACCAATTAAAAATTATACATCAACATGGAATAAACTAAGAATCCTAATCCAATAAGTATCCAACTACAAAGCTCTATAAATATTATACATAAACGTGCATGAACTAATTCTTACAATTAAGCATAACTAACCATGACTAGATTTTCTTATTTTCTCGTCGTTTTGGTCGTAACCTCTGCTCTTTCTCTTCCACAAACTCATTCTCGTGCATTAGAAGGCTGCGTGGATCTCAATGCAATTTACAACGTTCTTGATTACGGAGCTATTGGAGATGGCAGAATTGACGATACTCAGGTTGGTCAGATTAATATTAATTATCTTTTAAACATGTTTAATGAAAGTAATTAATTATTAATCTTTTTACTTTAGGCTTTTATGCATGCTTGGGAAGATACTTGTACGTCCGCAGCTTGTTCACCAACCATGCTCGTTCCAAATGACAAGAGCTTCCAAATTCAACCTATTACATTCAGAGGGAATTGCATCTCCAATGTCAATTTTCAGGTATGAATATATATTATAGATTTTAATTTATAATAATATGCGTGTACTTAATAATATAGTTTTAGAAAAAGTCTAATTAATAATTTTGAAAAAGTTAGTTTTAAATTTTCTTCTATCCTAACAACAATGTTTTAAAAATCAAACTGGTTCGAACGGTTGAATAGTGAAAATCTTGAACCGGTTAATTTTTCGGTTCAATTTTCAATTTTTTAGTTTGATATAGTAAATTTTTTTGTTAAAATCGATAAGGCAATTTTTGTAAACTAATTAGTTTTTATAAACAAAAAATAATTAACAGCCTTTTTTTAATTAAATTTAAATTTTTTTAATAAATAAAGACAATTTTTTCAATTACTTTTTAAATTCTTAAATTTTATTCGATCTTTAACTGATTTTGTGATAGTATAATACCAGTTAACAACTTTAAACCTCTTGTCTTACTTATTTAACTTTATAACTAACTTTAAAATGTTTTTGAAATTTTTAAATCATTAAACTCACCTTTTCAATTAAATTTTAAAAAGTAAAATATAACATCATATTATAACTATTTTTTAGATGTATTAAATAAATTTACAAGTGCACGTAATAAGTCGTTAATTCAAAATTAGATAATAAGTTATAATTTTCTTCCATAATATCAAATTTGTCGACTCGCTACTTTTTAATTATGTTCCAATTAAATTTTATAGATGCTGATAATAGTTTTTAATAATAATTTTAAATAATTAATCATATCACATAAAAATTTCAGGTTGATGGAGAAATAGTTGCACCAAGTGATCCTATGGAATGGAGCTGTCATGAAGACGAATGCAGAGAATGGATAGTGTTTAAGAAAGCTGATGGCTTAACCATCCATGGATATGGCACTATCAATGGTCGTGGAGCAAGTTGGTGGAACTTTTGTCGAGAGCATGAAGATGACAAAGTAATATTTATATTTTCAATTAATTATTCTTTTTTAATTGCTTATATTTGTATAAATTACTAATTTTTCTTCCCTTTTTTTTTGGGTTAATTCACAGATATGCAACAGAAGAGCAGCGGTGGGTTATAATTATCAATTTATTAATATAATAATTTTTTAAAAAAGCTAATAAATTTATTTTTTAATATATTTTTTGCAGGGATTAACCATAACAAACTCACAAAATATAGTATTAAGTGATGTTCATTTCAAAGATAGCCCACAAGTGCACGTTGACTTGGAGGGTTCGAGCTCGATTTCTGTTTACAATATTACGATTAATGCTTATAAACGCAGTCCTAATACCGATGGGATTCACATCCAACATTGTCAGAATGTTTCTATCGATAGCAGCAATATTATGACTGGTAAGTTGCTTTTTTTTTTCAGTTATTGATATTTTATATTTTAATTTTAGTAATTTAAAAATTATTATTTTATATTTAATGATTTTATTTAATTATCGATGAGCCTTTGAGCAATTGGTAAAATTATTCTTTTGCGACAAAAAAATCCTCATTTCGAATAATTAGTCCTTTTATAAAATGCAAAAGAAAGGCTTCGTATAATTGATGTCTCTCTGTTATTGTATTAATGATCACATATTTTTATTATTTTCTATCTATTTTATTTAAAATGATATTAAATTAACTTTTTTTGTAATTTGATTACTTTTATTTTTATTTTTGTAGTTTAAAAATGGTCATTTGACTTTTATGATATTATTTAATTATCACACAATTTTTATTACTTTCTATCTACTTTTATTTAAAATGACATAAAATTAAAATCAAATTTTAATCTAACACTGTTTCTAAAAAAAATAATAAAAGGGAATATACAATAACTAAATAATATCACAAGAATTTAAATGATAATATTTAAAATATAAATTAAAATATTATTTATTATATTACAAAACAATTTGGTAAAAAAAATCAACTATTTTACTTGCTTATTTTGATTAATTAAGGATGTTAATTTGTAATGCAGGAGATGATTGCATCTCAATTGGTGATATCCAGTGTTATAAGCTTCTCCGCCAACTTTTTCTCAGCATTAGCCTAACAACAGAAGCAAGAAAAGGATAGCGAAATCAAGAAAAGCCAAGAAACCTAACTCATTAGCACCAAATGATATATATATTTCCACACATAATTGAGACGTGAACACAAATTGAAATTATAAATATAGGTTGGTTGAAGTAAATGAAGACAATGGGATTGTTGGTAATGAATTGATAATATAAATGCAAACAATACCTAAACGTCGAGCAATTCTAGAGGCCGTATTATCAGAAGCTCCTCCAAGGACATAGATAACACTCACGTTGTTGTAACGAGAGGGAGCAGAAGCATATAAGTGACCGAATTTAGCAGAG
>JAOQMM010000001.1:18390853-18406223 GCA_027563515.1 Erythroxylum platyclados
CGATCTATAATTCTTTAAATTTTAGGAAAAATAACTAAAACCTTTTTCTCTAAATTGCATGCATCGTGGTTTAAATTAAGCATACATAATGTTTTCTATGGATCTTGAAATAAATCAGAATACATTTGATTTATCCTTTTTCATAAACACGATGACTCCTATCAATATCTAACAATTTATAAGTATCACCTTATTATTCAATAGTAAAATAGTCGCTTTTGAACCACTCATTTCTCCTCTCAATGCACAATAAGCCCAACTACTGATGTGCACTATAACCATAATAAAGAAGAAGAAACTAACGGGGAAGGTTAGCATAAAATCAATAACACCCAAGAAGAGGTCTAGAAGTTAGATTGATGAAAATCCCTCACCTACTGTAGAAGGGGATCTGTAGAAAAGGGATGAAGTAGCCAACAATCGAGGTTTAGAGAAATTGCATAAGAAGTTGCTTGGGAAGAATAGAGAATGTCCAAAAATGGCCCAAAGATGGTCTGGAAAGTTTGATTGAGGTGGAAAACTTGCCTATTGCTGAAAGAGATATGTAGAACAAAGAGGAAGTGACCACAGTACTGAGTTTAGAGAAAACTAAAAGTAGGCATGAAATGAAAAAACAAATAAAGGCTAAAATCAAGGATATAGAGGCATTGATTGTTATAGAAGGCAACTTTGGAGACATTGCGCTGAAAGAAAAGTTAATGGATAAAATGTAGTAGTGGGTCCTTGGAAAATCCAAGTCTTGCTGCGTAGCTGAAGTGGAATCACAAGTAAATAACCAATCCCCTGCTTTAATTTGGTCACTATTGATATATCAAAGCTAAATAGCATAAGCGAAAAACTTGAATCTGTTGAACTTGTGATTGTAGGTAATTCAAATATCATTAAGATTACTATAGATGATGTTAAAATAGAGGAAATATTAGAGTAATGATATTGCTTGTTATTTCTTGAGAGGAAACCCTCCTTTCTCTATTATGGAGGATTAAGGAGAATATGGGTTAAAATAAGTTGATAAAATTACTTTATGACGGTAAATAAAGAAAGACTAAGCTTTATTATAATCTTAGTTAAGATGAGGATAAATGGACATATGCTTAGGAAAATCTTGTTGGAAAGTGAGAATGGGCAAATAATGAGAAAAAGATGAAGTGTGAGTGGGAAGCAACTCAATGTTGTACCTATATTAGGTTTGGACATTCTGAGAATAAGTGTAGGAAAGTAAAGGCGAAATTGATATGGATGCCCAAAACTAATCTACCTATGGAGGACAAAGATCGAAATCAGATTAACATTAGAGAGACTAATCAACTAGTAGATATAGAGAAGCAATCAAATGCCCAATTTGAGTGGAAAATTGCAAACATAATAAAAGGATGGAAAAAGAAAAGAAAAGGAAAAAAAATAATGTTTGAACCCAATCGAATAATTACAACTTTAGATTTTGAAAAGGGTGGTGCTATGTATATCTCTTTAAATGTTGAGGAGATGGAGAAAGGAGATCAAAACTCTACAATAGCAGAGTATGGCTAATAAGCTAGCTATGTGAAACATTAGGGGCCTTAACGGCCTTAATAAACAGAGGGAAATCTCTGACTTTTGCAAGAATTTTGAGGTTGGTCTTTTAGGACTTGCTAAAACAAAATTGGATAAGAATGAATTTAAGGCATGCTATAAAAATATTGGCAAGGTTCCAACATTAATCTGGAACATTACAGTAGAGCTAGAATCTGGGTGATCTAGATTAGAAGTACATTTAAAGAGATGGTATTAAGTAATTTAGGATAATATGTTCATTGTTAGGTGGAGAGAAAAAAATCCTAGGGCTATATTAAATGTTACTTTTGGGTATGGTTATAACTAAAGTGCTTATAAATCTTCTCTATGGAATAATTTATGCAATATAGCTACTATTAGTAATAAAAGACAGATGTAAATTGGGAATTTTAATAATACCCTCAAATTTGAGGACAAATTTGGCAAAAAACTAATAACTTATAATGAAATTACTCACTTCAGGAATTGCATAGAATAATGCCAAATCTTTGATCTCTCCAGTAAAGGGAACAAATTCACCTCACCTGATAGACAAGAGGGTGGGCATAAAATTTTCTCTAAGATTGACGAAGCATTGATTAATGAAGAATGGTTAATTGAATACTCATACTTTTTTGTTATCTTTTTGAACAAGGGTCTCTTTGATCACACTCCTATACTCATAAGTTTGGACATGAAAGTTCATTAGAGAAAGAAGAGTTTCAAATTCTTTAATATGTAGGCCAATTCAGATAACTTTTTGCCTCTATTTGATATGCATTAGAGTAGAAAATTCCCAGCCTTAAACTGTTCTAGCTAGTAAAGAAGTTAAAAAAGTTAAAACCTCACCTGGCTTTGAATAAAACCTAATTTTCAAATATTCAGATTTGGTTGAGGAGGCTAAAGTTAAATTTGAGGAAACACATATTGCTTTGAAGCAAGATTTATTGAATCCATACTTACAAGAATAGGATAAACAAGCCCATATAAGGTATATGCACTTATTTTAGAAAAAAATTATTTTTAGACAATAAAAATCTAAAATGGAGTGGCTACAATAGAGAGATAAAAACTCTTAAGTATTTCCATAATATGTTAAGGGCAAAGAATTATAGATATAGAGTGGTGGGATCATAAATGAGGAGGAGAATGGCTTTTTCAATATGAACAAATAAATCAACATGTTATTGATTTTTTCAATGGTTATTGGAAACTACTCACGAGATTGAGGACGTGGACAAGGAAATTATTGATAGTGGTAGTATCTTGAGTCTAGTACATGAAGTTATTCTAATTAAGCCCTTTACAAAACAAAATTTGAAAAAAGATATTTTCTCCATTAACTCAAATAAAAACCTAGGCTCTAATAGGTATAACGGAGGTTTTTTTTTTTTTAAACATGGAGTGTGGTGGGGGCTCTTGTTACTTCATAAGAAAACAGCATCAACTAGTTCCCAGAATGACCCCATTTAGGTCTGATATCTTTGTGTCAGGAAAGTAACATGATAAATGCCTTTTTTCACAAATGTAATTCTAGTATTATGCTGTCCCACAATGTTCCTTATACTTCTGCATTGTACACTAATCTACTTTTGATGTACAGTCATTTTTGCCTGCTATGATGGTTAAGTATCAATCAGAAGTGGCCATCTTGCAACTATGAGAATCTTTTTTTCCATTAGTGAAAGCATTGAAAGATCTGGGCATTTCTGTAATCTAAGTTTAAAGATAGATTCTATCTTCCTTCTTGTTAAGTCTTCTCGTTCTTTAACCAAAGAAGAGCTATGTAGTAGTATAGTAGCTAGGCTGACACTTGACTATAAGTCTATCCAATAGGCTTTAATTTTTTATTTTAATAAACTCAAAGTCTAAAAGTTGAAATGAGAAGATCCATTTTCTTTGTTTGTTTCTTCATTTTGACCATGCCCTTATCTTTTTTTTTTCCTTAAATTAAAATTTCATTTAAATTAATACTGAAAATTTTTCATTTTAGGCCAATGTAACCCTGTCAAGTACGCACTTTCTGTCATAGTATTCTTAACTTACGAGATTTGTTTCAGCTTTGGAATAGAGGAAGAAGGAATAAAGAAGTGCATTGCAAGAGAAGTAATTGACGTACTGAGTTTATGACAGTGGTAAGGAAGAATTTTTATGCCAAAAATGGTCAAAAGTGATAGAATAAGTGTTGTTGGGAATTCACTTTATGCAATTGTGAAAAATTTTGCCAGAAAATCCTATTTGTCTCTTTCTTCACCCTCTCTTTTGTTTCCATAAATTGCCAGTTCCTCTTCAGGTGCAGCATTCAATAGCTTATACCATTCCATGTTGTTTGAAGATCAGTAACGAATATCTTCCTCAGGTTACTTTTGACAAGAAGAATTCGTTTCATCAACTTTGAGAAGCTTGCAACAGGATAGTCTCATAAAATTTCGATTATATCAGAAGTCTTTCAGCAGAAACCAAGAAAATTTTCAGTGTCTCTCATAAAATTTTGATTATATCAGAAGTTTTCAGCAGAAACCAAGAAATTTTGTGTCAATGAACTCTTAAAATTCCTTACTGATCACCATTTTTAACTCTTGACCCTGCGTTGAGATACATATGCAGGTTTTTTACAAGTTCAACTGCAGATAGCTTATATCAATTACATAGCCTGAAGGGCTGAGATAAATAAAGGAAATTAGTTTTAATCTTCAAGTGAGTTTCTGGTCTGAAGAGTCAGGAAGATCATTTGGTACATCTAACTTGGAAGTATGTTTATATGCAGCTTACTCAGAACACGTAATTTGGTGCAAAACGAATGCAGTGCATGCATTTAAGATCCTAGATTATTGAAGTAAAGAATGTCCTCAGTTCCTAACATCTACCAATCAGCTCTTGGCTTTAAGAAGCTCTTAAACAATTCAGACGAAAGTGGAGTAAAGTTCACAGAGACTATATTTTTTCCTTAAGAAATTGCAAGTTCTTGCTCACCTTTCACACGCTTTATATCTGAGTTGTTCAGGTGGCGGGATCGGGATTCCTGGCTTTTTGTACCATTTTTTTAACACTTAGATTACACTTTCCAGGGCTTATAATCCCTCCTAAACTGAGCATTCAATTCTCTTTAAGCAGCTTCTTCATGTTTTACGTGTTGCACGCTTACATCTATAAAGTAAAAGGACCACCGTCTTCTTCATCCTTTTGTGTGGTACAAGATTGTAAGACATTTTCTTAGTTAAAGTTACTTGTAGTTAGTTAGTTGACCGCATCAGAACAGAAAAGAAGAGCTTTATTATCTGAAAGGAAGAATAAAGCTGAGAAATTGATACTGAACTGTAATGTATTGATTTCTTATGTTAAAGTTGCATTATAATGCACACTGCTGGATTTATACACGGTTTAAGATAAGATGTATAATTTTTATTTGATTGTCTCTAAACTAAATGATTAATTATATGTGATTATATCTAAACTAAAGTGATTAGGCACAATGAGAAGTTTATTTAATGTAATTACAATATAAAGGATTAGGAAAATGTTCTGTTATCAACCCTGCAAGCTAATGTTTGGAAGAACATTTAGCTGGTGACGTAAAAGCAAAAGAGGAGTATAACCCAATAGTTTTGTGAGAATATTAGGAAGTTAGTAAGAAGCCAATATATGACATATGAATAGAAATTTCTTCGCAACCAAATCACGAACAAAATATATATCAATTTTAATATGTTTGGTACAAGTATGAAAGACTGAAATCTGTAGCGAAAAAAGTAGCACTTATATTGTCACAATACAAAAATCCAAATTCAACAAGTAGAGAATTAAGCCAACAGATCCATTGTCAAAGTTATCATAATGTAAAATCTAAGCAAGAGAATTGGATTTTTCCCTGAAAAGAAAAGCTTAGCCACATATATTACTTGAATGTTCCTGTAAAGTTTGAGATTCTATGCAAGAAAAAATTTCCAGTCCTATTAGACTGTTAAACCTGAGGAGCTTATAATATCGGTTTAACTTGTTCAACCCTCAAATCATCATATCCTGATCAGGTTTTAAATTGTGTTCATTGTGTATATATGTGTACAGTTTGATGTTTAGGTAACTTAGACACATCCGGAGAGAAATAACCATTAGGATTGATAAAAAATTTTGAGTTCAAACTCGAATTGTATCGAGCTTTAATGCTCGAGGTCAAACTGGATTAAATCTATTTTGGTGCGATAACAATTCAATTATACTAACTAATTTGTTATGACCAGTTGAATTTGAAAAAAAATATTAAATCTAAATTTGAATTAGATTAATTGAATTTAATTTATTAACTTCTTATTCCTAATAATTATTATCAATCATAGGTAAAGACCTTTTTTATATTAAATTATAGAAAGAATTTTTAAGAATAATTAAAGAAAAAAGGTTAAATCTCTTTATCCCACCGTTAATCCTAAAAATATAATTAGGATTATCAATCCAGCTCTCTAATACAAAAGCAACTTTAGTTGGACTTTGATGCAGATTGTGACTCTTGACTCTTGACCATTTCAAATCAAGTCATGCGTCTTCAAACATGGCCATAAGACTTTTTAAAGGGTATTGGTACAATAGAAAGCATCTAAATTAAGACTAGAAGTGAATGAACCCTACAATATTACTCATTCTTGGAAGGTTATGAACCATTCATGAACACTAACAAAAGCTAATTTGGATTTTTCTAAACATTAATTCTCCTCCATCTACCATAGGTTTGGTTCTAAATTTAGTCAAGCTCAAGCTATTATAACACAATAAGTTCTAGCATTTTAATCCAAAGAAAATAAAAACAAAGAGAAACTATGAGGAAAGCTTAAAGTAGTACTTTTACCTAGCCATAGGTTCAATCCAACTTGGTCTAGTGCGGTTTGAACCACATTTAACCAGTGAAAACCAGAAAAGAAAAGAAAAAGTTTAAAGGGTTCAGCCCTTAGACCTTCATAAAATTTTGTAGCTCAAGAAGAGGAAATCATTTTCCAGGAAACAGAGGAAAGAAAAAGAATTTTTTTTTTTTTTTTGCAGGTTGTAAGAAATGGAAATGGCTAAGCTTGTGTTGATCTTTCTCTTATCTATGGCTTCCATAGCTACATGCCTGAAGGCAAACATCGGACATTTCGATGAGGTGTGGCAAAAAAGAGCTGAAGAAGCCAGGAAAAATCTCCTGGAGGCCTACGTACCAGACCCTGAAAATGTTACAGACGATTTCAACCTTCGTGTCAACTAGTAAATCCAACACGACCCTTCTCTTCATGCATGCTTTTTCTTACGTAACTTTATAGAAAGATTTTCAATGAGTTTTAACATTCAATGTTTGGGCAGTGATTCAGGTGACGAGGACCAAGATGATGAATTTAATATCATGCAGACCTCAAACAACAGCACCAGGAGGAGTCTCAGACAAGGGAAGACAAAGTACAGTGGTCTATGTGCAGCAACAAACCCCATAGACCGGTGTTGGAGATGTCGTAAGAACTGGGCCACTCAACGTAAGAGGTTAGCTAGATGTGCACTAGGTTTCGGTCGGAAAACCACCGGAGGTCTGAACGGAAGGCTTTATATAGTGACGGATAACTCAGACAATGATATTCTAGACCCGAAACCAGGAACTCTACGACATGCGGTGATCCAAAAGGAGCCATTGTGGATCATATTTGCTCGTGGGATGAACATTAACTTGAAAGCTGAGTTGCTCATTAACTGCGACAAGACCATTGATGGTCGTGGAGCTAATGTTCACATCGCATTTGGTGCTGGCATTACCATACAGTTCGTGCGAAATGTTATCATCCATGGCCTCCATATACACCACATTGTTGCTTCTTCTGGTGGCATGATTAGGGACTCTACGGATCACTTTGGCATGAGGACCGCCGCAGACGGTGATGGAATCTCCATCTTTGGTTCTACCAATGTTTGGATCGATCATGTTTCCATGTCTCGATGCCAAGATGGACTCATCGATGCAATTCAGGGATCCACTGCTATAACCATCTCCAATTGCCACTTCACACATCATAATGATGTAAGTTCCATTCATATCTATCAGCAGTTCTTGTATCGAGACCGATTAAACTTTTTTTTCTAATGCAGGTGATCTTGTTGGGTGCACACGATACCTACGCAAATGATGAGAAATTGCAAGTCACACTTGCATTCAATCATTTTGGTCAGGGACTTGTGCAGAGAATGCCCAGATGCAGATGGGGTTTCTTCCACGTGGTTAACAATGACTACACTCATTGGCGTATGTACGCCATTGGAGGTAGTGGCCATCCAACCATTATTAGTCAGGGAAACAGGTTTATTGCACCTCCTGAACTTGCTCTGAAACAGGTGATTAAGCATAAACTTGTGTTCATTTTTCATGTTTAAACATTAATAACCAACAGAGGTTTGATGTTGATTTGTGTAAAATTTATACAGGTGACTAAGAGAGACTATGCATCAGAAGCTGAATGGAAAACATGGACATGGAGATCAGAGGACGATGTGATGATGAATGGAGCATTTTTTGTGGAATCTGGGAATCCTAACTGGAAGAAACCAGCAAAGAAGTTTATGATCAAGGCAAAGCATGGTATGTATGCTACGAGGCTAACACGATTTGCAGGAGCACTCAACTGCAAGGAAAAGAGGAAATGTTAAGAGAGCACTGGTTCATCGTGTGGAGAAAGCTACGAGAACCTGCGAGTGCTTTGGCTACATACAAGAGATGGACGGAGGTGGTGGACATGGCTGAAACTACAATAGATGAGAGGAGCTGAAGGACATGCAAGTGTTTGGTTTGTGTGAAAATGGAAGAAAGTGGAAAGAGGAGATAAAACGGTAGAAGAGTTTTGCAGAAGCAAAATTTGTAACTTATTTGGTTAGTTTTTGGTTGTTACTGAGTCATTTGTGGATGTATTGTCTGCTATTACTATAGTTTGTGATTGTGTACCAACAAAATAATTTCTAAATTATTTAATGTTAATTTTGATTTTGTTAGTATTATAAATGATAAAAATCTCAATCAAAGCTCTAAAAAAGTAAGAGTTGAAAACAATAATTTTCCATTAAATTAAAAATAAAATAAGAGTTAAGATCGTAATTAACTTGTAATGATAAATTAACTAATATATGATTCAAAACTCTAAGTCATAAGGAATAGTAATGCTCTCAAGTAGATTAAAACCTAGAGCAGACACACACATCCTACACATAATAGTAATACCAATGCCTGTGTTAGCCTATGAACTATCAGAATCATTTCCTGAGTCTATATTCATTGGTTGTGGGTTCTTGTAGCCACTCACTTCTTCTTTATAACGCTTTTTATCTGCTCTAGCCTTGGCTTCATAGGGTTCTTTCTCCTCAGCTGCATTTTTGAGTGAACAAAGCAAAAAGAGTATTACACTCTACTTAAGGTGATTTTAAGTGTTGGATGATAAATACACAATTCAACAACAGGAAAAGAAACTAAGCTAATGAAAGCATACCTGACATGTTTTTCCACTTATCTCCGATTGCTCGTGTTATGTCCCCGAAAGCAATTCCGGGATTACTCTTTTTGACATTCTGTTAGCAGTAAACACCAGATTTAGTAAGCATATAAAAGCTAGAGAAATGAGGTCGCTTATTCCTCCCCAAGAGTTTGGAAATGCATCAACCTACCTCTCTCTCCATTTGTGAGAAGAACAAGTAACCACTCATTGCCTTCTTTGGCGCATTTGGATCCTTCTTCTTTTTTGGCCTTTTGTTCTTTGAGCTGCTCTCTTCCCCTCCATCTCTGGACTTCTTTTTCGGCATTGACTTCAAAGATGACTCCCGCTTAAGTTCCTTCTTTACCGGCTTCTGGAATAAGCCACCATTTGATATGACAAACAACCATAAAACAAAAACACTTTGATGAATTTCAAGGTAAGATTCAATTAAATGCTTGCCTCTTTCTCCCCTCCAATATCACTAGCATCCGAGTCCTCCTCCCCAGAATCATCAGTTGGAGATCCTTCGTCATCCTTGTCAGCAACAAAATCTTCATCCTGCAAATGCCGTCATGCTTAATCACATAAGAAAGAGAAGTGAGAGATTTTGGGGAAGAAGCATGTCAGTTTTTCCACAGCAATTTGCTGACAATGGATCACATGTTTTCAGATTTGACTTAAATCTCAGCAACTAAAAATAATTTTCTGATTTCTCAGAGACTATTGTCAACTCATACATAACTAAGGAGTTTACCTCTTCATCACTCTCATCACCAGCTTCATTCCTGATGCGCTCAAGATGTGGGTCAACAGCATCATCATCATCATTCTGTAAAACAGCAGCAACTCCATTTGCAGTTTGCATTTCTCCTAGGTTCATGATTCTCAAACCCTTCCCACTGCATGGATAAACAAATTATGAAGATAAGAATATCAAAAGAGTAATGACTGCACATAGATAGGAAACTCACTAACCTGATGAAGTCAAAAAGATTATGGTACTCATTTCTCTGGATGTTACGAAACAAATGTTCTTGCTCAGTTTTAAGCCTTATGAGAAGATCAAAGTAATGCATATTTGAGCCACCCGCCGCATGCCTCTCAAATTCCACATAATCAATCTGGTATGACACAATGAAGGTCCAAAAGTCACAATTCAGAATCTATGATACCAAGAAGTTACACTGAAGCACTATACCTACCAATATAACATTAGCTGTGTGACAATTGTTACGTGTCAATCTTGGGTATATGTTACAGAAATTGTATTGCAAGTGAATAAGAAGAAGAAGAGAGAGAGAGATTGGGGAAATATGGAAATTTGTTATTTCATTTGATAGTTTGTTCCATTATATTTGTTGAGCAACAATACTCAGTAACAGTCTCAAGTGTCATGGCCAATGCAAGGGTGCCATCTGCACATTCATAACAGATCTAATTACTCGAGTAAAAGAACAAAAACGACGCTGTGAGCTAAGGCCCGTATTCCCCCAACTCCAAAGGTCAATTCCCAATTTTTGTGCATAATAGTAGAATATTTTCCTTGTTATTTGTTGTGCAAAAAGAACTGAAGAAGATCGATTATATGATTCTGAGGGCAAGAAACAATAAACTATGATGTATGCTAATGGGAAGATAATTACCTCCTCGTGAAGAATAAGGGTAGGGGGTTTAGGCAAAAAGAAGAAGCTCTTTTCAAGGGGGTATAGGAGGCCATCTTCTGCTTTCAATGATGACTTCACAGCATAACCATCTTGACAGCTACGGAATTTTCCTGGTTTAGTAACTTTAGCACCAGACAAGCCCCGCAAGATTGTGGTGAAAACTTCATGAATCAGTCCCTGTCAAAACAACACATAGCAATTAACGATGAGAAAACATCTATATTTATACATAGACAAACTTGCTGGCCAACCATCTCCAGATTCAAATAAACCCAGTGCTTAGTGTCGTGAAACAAAAAATATAATACATAATATCGCAACATAAAACATACCTTATAAGCTGGCTCCAACTTGTCCTTATATTTTGTGTTCAAAAGATCTTCACTCATTGTGAGACTGCTCTGAACAACATTGTCGGTATCAAACTAGAAGAGAAAAAGGGAAACAATTACATGGGTGCAAAAGAGCAAAGAAATTATGACGCAGAAACAAAAGGGAAAGAAAATATCAGCCATGCAACAAAAACAACTATACCTGCATCACAATATGTGGGTACAATGTCTGGCCCTTACGGATAGGCGGATCAAGAGTAACAACAACAAAGGTGTGGGGCTGGTTAGACTGTTTCACACAACCAAAAGGAAAAGGAAAAAAGATCAAGTCAGATCCCATCAATATGTACATGAACAAAACAACTTCCCTAAGGCAGTAATTAGATGGAGTGATAGGACAACTCAAAATTTAGAAAGGCAAAATGTGTTTGAACAGCATAACAAAATGACAAATTAAGAAAGAAATAAAGTGACAAACAGAACCTTTGGAAGAAGAAAGAGTCGAACAACACTACTATACTGGATTTTGAAATCATTGGCCTGTCCTTGGAGCCGCAAGAATGACAGATGAAGTTCAACACTATACCGACCCCTACATTTAGCACAAAAGTCATGTCAATTAACATTCTACTTCAAATTAGCAGCAATAGGTCAACAATAAAATAAATCAACAAGAAGCGATATAAGGAAGAATCATGCTTCTGCATGTAACTTAAAAGAAAAGAAAAGGTTATGATGTATCTAAGAACTAGTCCCTAGAGGACGCCAGAGTTTCTACCTTGGAGTGAGGATTGCAATACCCTCGAAAGTAACAACAGCTTCTTCACCACCAGCGCCAACATCAGCCATTGACATAATTTTGTCACGGAAAACCTAAAACACAATTTTTTAACAAATTAGTGGACACAAACAACTCATTCACAACTATATGAATGGAAAAAGATCAAAGTCACCTGAGCTGGAGGACGATTTTCATCACCAACAAATTGTGTGTTACTATTTGGTATGTGAAAACTTATCTCCATCAGGGAATCTTTCTGGAAGTATAACAAAGCATTGAAAGAAGAGAATATGAATTAGTAAGCAATCCAAAATAAAATTCATCCACTACTACAGATAATTTCCTAAATGACTAAGGCAAGGATTTGATAAGAGAGATGCAAGGATCTTGAGATCAATGCTAAGTTCTTCTGGTCGTATGCTTAAATTGTTCAGAAAAGATGGCAATTGTGTATATTGATCAGACCTCATTAGCTCCAGTTGTATCATCCACATGGAACTCTAAGATGACATCATTTTTCCCTTGCATCTGAGTCTGTGACACATCTGCTAAAGACAGCTCAAATGCTTGCTTTTGACCAGCCAAAAAAGTGAGCATATTTCCTACAAGCATCAACAGGAACCAAATAAAAGAAAATGAATAACAACACAGGTTAATCAAGAAAGAAAATGTATAGGGAAGACAGAAGTCAAAAACCATCAAAAGCATTAAAAAGTTAGATAAAACTAAAAAGAAAAAGAAAATTGAAAATTAGTATATGGCAAAGCACAAGAAACTAAACAGACTAGAAATAGCATCAACCATTTAAATCAATCTCCCCCCAATTACGACCACTGACAGAAAGCTGCTTCTCTTCTGGTGTTATCCCACAATTGCTCTGGAAAAAATTGCTCAAGCTAGTGACATCCTACAAGATCACAAATAAAAGGGAAGAATCAGAGAAACATCCCAGAAAATATTACAAAAAGATCTAGCTTCACCAAAAGATTAACCCAAAACTGCAACAACCTGCGATAAGTTTTGCATTTAACTTCACTAAAAAAGCTTTCTGAGAACAAAATCCAAGAGGATAAAAAATAAAAACAAAGATGTTCGTGACAGTACACAAGAAGAACCGAACTTAATCAGCTAAGAAACGCTCAAAATTAACTTTTGTCAGACCATGGCAATAAAAGGGGGTCCCTATTCTCATGATCCCGAGTAAAGTAACATTAAAACTAAATCTCTTGGACAATGAGAAAACAATTACACCAAGTCTAACATAAGCATGTACACGCGTGTGTGTGTGAACATGAGAGAGAGAGAGAGAGAGAGAGAAACCTGGTCGCGAAATCCTGTGAACTTGTAGTAAAGCCCATCTTTGACCCTAACACTAAGTTGGTTTGTCCTTGGGACCTTCATCCACGTTACCCCAATAATGTCAGCTTTATCAACTTCTACTGCTTTACCGCCTCCCTGTTTCTTCCATAATATCCCACCTGAATATATCTTAAGTTGTCCAGGATTCTGCATTTTAACGAAAGCATTATGAAACTCAATTTTGAATCTTTATGCTGAGAATATTCAATAAAATTCCAAAGTAAAAATGAAAAAGAAAACATTTAACTAAGGTTTAAACTTTAAACTTTACAAAAAAAGGGAAGCAACAATCACATATGCAACTAATCTTTCTCCCCCAAACTTGTAAAAACACAAATAAATCTTCAATTGCACCAAATTCGAAGAAAACTGGTGGCCTAAATTTGTTATCAACACCGCAGTGTTGTCAGAATCAAACAGCAATCTTTTTTAGGTGAAAATCACGCAAAACATTAACAATCAACAGATTAGCCTTTCAAAAAGTAGGTGATTAATACAGCAACCATTTGAAGTAAAATCAGAACGAACAAATGGAAACTAGGGATCCAAAAATGGAAACGAAAAGCACCTCAATACAAATTCCAAATCAACAACTTCCTCTTGATCAATTCTCACTCCAAAACAATTAACACACCCACTACACAACTTGAAAGGACCGAAGAAAAGCTTTTGAACTAATTAGGGTTTTCAAAACGCGCAAATCAACACACACAAATGCAAATTCACAAACCATTCACCGTTTCACCCTCCATTCCCAACCAAACAACGAAACAAAAAGCACAGTCATATCCATCGCGCAACTGAAGTTAGGGATTCGAACAAGACAGAGTTTCAAAATCGCACAAAAACCATAAACGACAAACAGAAAGAAAACCACGAAATTCCAGTTGAAATAAACAACAAAAACAGGGACGCAAAAGATAGCGCCCTGAAATTCGGGGCTTACAGTGCCTCCACGGCCCCCGAGGGAGATGTTGTTAAAGAGGTGACCGTCGGTCATCGGAGCTAGCTCGAGAGAACCAGAAATGGAGAGCAAAAGAAGAAAACTTTAGAGAGAGAGTTTGTGCGCCAGAAAGGTAAATAACAAACAGTAGAGGGGTATATATTAGGTGATTGCAGTGTAAGTGTAACAGCCCTTCCATTGAGGCGCGCGCGAAACTTTGACGGCGGTGTTAGGTAAAACGGTGCGTTTCATTGCAAGTTCTATAACTTCTCAGGCCCAGGCCCATCGAGGAGCATTTGATACTCCGGTTTTACGGCTTGGACTACGCGCTTTAGACTGTTTTGCTTGGACTTGGATCAATTCATTTTGTAGGTTTAATCAAATTCAAATTTAAATATTTAAATATAAATATTCAAGTTCGATCTCGAACTTAGTAATTTTCTTAAACTTAGGAATTATGATAAATTAATTTAAGTTCAAAATGTTATAGTAAGACTATTAATTTGATCGAATTCAAATTCAAGTTAAAATCGAAAATTCAAACTTAATTAAAGTTGGATCCAAACTCAAACTTAAACCTTAAAAAGCTTGCTCAATTCAAAGCCCAATTTGACCCATTACTAAGCCTACAACTCCCACTATTCATATCTTTCGATAAGAAACATTCAAGAGATCATCCCTATGCTATGTTACATAAGATTATTTTAATACATCATCCAATAGTTATGTTCAATTCAGCATATCCTCTCTTCCAAAGAAGAAAGCATAAAATAATAGGAAAGAGAGCTGAAATTCATCCTCTGATCCACATAACAACATATGGCTGCAAAAATACACCGATGCTGCATCCTATTCCTCAACAAGAAGGCAAAAATAAGAGAACTTCTAAGCAAGCTCCTAAAATTCACGGTCAAATGGTTTCTACTTCCCTGCCATTAACCATTTTCAAGAACAAAAAAGATGATGAACTTGAGAGTAGCAAATGCAGCGAAAATTGTATATTATGCCAAGGATTTTCACTACCCTGTATTCCATCTACACTAATAAAAATCAATGTTCAGCATAAACCTGAAATTACAACGGAAGTTGGACCAACACTCATCGTCTTTGCCGAAAGCATTTCAAGAAAAATGAACACAGACCTCTCAAGAAATTCATGATGTGTCATTGTATTGTGTCCAAATATTACAAAGATCCTTCCAGTAAAGTCTCAAAATTGTTTTCTTTTACTTCTGAAAAGTTTGTCTCGCTTGGCATAAGTAAAGAACAGAGCAAACAGACCGAGTCCC